>CM071629.1:40597370-41019006 GCA_036419045.1 Scirpophaga incertulas | reverse complement strand
AAAAGAACCCTTTCCCAGTCTGTAGAGCGCTAATTACAATCGCCCTTGTACGAGAACAATGGCGCGACTCATTCCTATTAGACGGCGCTCGTTCCGTGGACTTGAAACAGTCGCCGCGCTCGTAGAACAGATTGGATAGCGTGTATTCGCTGACGCTGCGTATCGGAGCGGCGTCATTGCGAAGATGAGTGAATCTGTGGTCCGAGCTCCGAGCCCCATACAGCGGCCCGGCCGGCGCCCACAGAGCGCGCTCGCTGCCAGCGACATTTCGCTGAGCGGGCGGCGGCCGCCCGCCTCGCCTGCGCTGTAAATCGGTTTTACTATTATTGAACAAATGCAATTATTTTGTTATAGACAAATATAGATTACGTTACTCATATTATTGCTAGATAGATGGAATCTTTATTTGCTCTACAAACACACAATAAGTAAAATAAAATCAAACACGGAGTTTTACAGATACTTTGACAAATACAATACTATGATTACAGAGTCACAAACAAACCATAAATCATGAGACACTCGGCTCTATATTGACGCAAACTTTAAGTGCTTATCTGTATATTGAACTTATATTATTTGCATTTTATAATTATATTTATTGCAACGTTAAATAAATATAATATATGTAAATCTTAAGTAATATGAGTTCAATTAAAAATTTTAATAATTTACTAATAATATCTAAATAGTATACACTATACTCATCTTTACAAGACATTTTGATACTCCATGTTTGAATTTCAACCGCTTCTATAGTCAAGTGGATAACACCCCGGTTTCAAGGTGTCGCCATCTCTAAGGTCCCGAGTTCGAATCCCAGTGGGAGCGCAGATGTTTGAGTCATGAATACGAGCATTTGTACCTTAGTCATGGTTATTATATATTTATATTAAAAATATTTTTATATATCAAATATATGTATGTCTATCCGTTAAAGTAGATCCCATAATACAAGCCTTACAGAGCTTAGTCTGGTTTGGCTAATTGATGTAAATGTTAGAAATATTTATTTATTTATATTTATCATTTATTTGTATTTATTGGATTTGGAGTAAAACTAGGCGTAGGCGTACAAATATGCTTGAATACCGTTTTTACCCAAGGTTTTAAAACAATGTTCCGTTGTATTTAGTGCTGTATTGTTATTGTTGCTCTTTTTTTTTATTTTCTTACAGTTACAAAGTCTTGTAACACCGAAATGCCAGCGGTTCTATACAAGTTACAATAAAAAGTATTGCTACTGTACTGTACATCATGACCCATCACTATAACAAATTGTTGTCACGAAATTTACAAACACATTTAGATTGCTCATTGACATTTAATCGCCGTGTTTCGTAATGGCGTCGCTCCACATGCGTAACGCCTAATGTCGATAATAATGTCCAACGACGTGTTAATCAAAGCATTAAATTTGTGTTGGATTACTACACCGGCAGTTATATTATTACTATTATTTTAGTTATGTTATTTCGATGTTGTAATAATTAGTATCGTGATAACGTTTGCAGGCACCAATAAATGATTTTATTGTTCGTTAGATGTCAGTGTATGTGACAGTGACATCGATTATCTCAACCTTTTTATGAGTTAGGAACGGTAAAGGTAACGCGGTGCATTCAGCCATAATCTTTAATAATTTACAGTTTATATAAATTCTATTCTTCTTATTTTCTCAATATTCATAATGATCACTGCTTTATTTGCAAATTGGTGTGTGGTGCAGGGCTATAATTTTATTTATAGATTATCATTAATTTTGTACTGAAACTTTTTTACGCACGCTTGACTTGGGGAGTAGGCTGGCGACGTATGCGTTACGAAAAGTGTGATCGGTCGAGGCGAACGAGAGTTGAATGGAGGATATAAGCAAGAGAAAGCAGTTCGTGCGCACATTTTATTTCTCTGTTCCTCTCATAGCCAAATACTTTCCGTATATCTAAGTAACAAAATCATCATCATCATCATCATCCTCTTGCCCATTTCCCATTATCTGGGGTTGGCGCAGTAGATCTTTTACAAGCTTTTATTTAGTTTCACCTGTCCCGTTGTCTGTCGTTCTGTAATCAAATCTTGCAACTTAAATTTGATCCACTTTCCGGTTTCCGATTGAGCTGAAATTTGGTATACACGTTTAGTTCGGATGACAATGCATGATTAACTATGTGAGTCATTCTAAATCGTTCTAAATGGCGGCGTTTCCAATATGGCGGACCAATTATTTTTAATGCACTCCTACAATATGGGTATCAAATAAAAGGGCTTGAAAAGAACACCTCGGTAAATAATGTGACGTCATTCTTAATCCAATATGGCGGACTTTCCCAAGATGGCGAACCAATTATTTATGATGCACCCCTACAATATGGGTATCAAATGAAAGGGTTTACTAAGCTTGGTTTTTTAGTCGGAAAATAAATTAAAAGTAAAAAAATCCTTTTTTTAAAAACAAGCTTTTATTAAATGCGCTAAAAAGAACAAAATAAACTTTTAATACATATAAAAGCTTGAGGTTAAAATATTCTATAAGTAAGTAAATCTCGCGACAAGCTTTTATATGTATTAAAAGTTTATTTTGTTCTTTTTAGCGCATTTAACAAAAACTTGTTTTTAAAAAAGGATTTTTTTACTTTAATTTTTTCCTATTTCTTTAAGTAACAAAATAAAGAATAAAAATAAAAGATCACTTCAAAAATATTAATTTACCAATAATAACATAAAATAAATTTAAATATTTGTAGAAAATTAATATATGTATATGTACATACATGTATATATTGTACACACACACATATATTATAAACATGTATAGAGTATATATAATTCAGTCGTGTGGTTTTTTTATATAACAAATATATAATAATACTTGTAAATCTAAACGTATTTCTTTGCAAAAGTATTCAGTTCTGAATACCTTTAGTCACGTTTGGAGTACTAATGTTGAACAGTTTTATTTGCGTACGCCATATTGTTTAAATTATTCATCACAACAAAATGACATGTTTCACAATTGCAATTTTTATTTTAAATACTCAATCGCTATTGATCTCCCGTCAGAATTGACCTGATTGGCAGCTGGAGGTGTAGCAATTAGTTTTCTACTCCCGAATATCCTGCCTCTGCCGACTCTTGTATTTTTATGGATTGGCGTGGTTGGTCCTGTGTGTTGTCCACCTTCTACAAATAACTTTACCGACTTTGAGCCTGTTTATAAATCGTTAATAATGCACCCATAATGGGAGATATTAATATAAACATTGTTTCTACGCATTTCGTTTCTGTGAGTGATTATGTCAATCAGTCAACATGTACACGCTACATATGGAATTACTTAATCCTTGTTTCAAGTCCACTCCGAGGGCGAAAATCCTGCTCGTGGATTCTGCCATCAGTGCGTGATTCTTGTGTCTTACATTTTTAAGCCTTACTGTACAGAAGTACAGGCACGTGTATGTTGCTTTGTTTATAGATGAATCAAAATGTGATCCGTATAAAATTGGAACTATTCCAACTTTGTGCTTGTTCCAACCCTTCGATCATATATTTCTGTAGATACACAATTCCATAGAAAATCAAACAAAATATCGGCCCCGCGTCTATACATAGAAGAATAGATGAATATTATAGTACCAATTTTGAAAAAAGTTCTAAAGTGTCATATAATTTAAGCCAATTTAAATCTTAAGTAACGTAGTGAAGTATGAAAATAAATCCTTGTTAAGGTCGTTACATATTATCTTCTGGTTTCGATGATATAATGATGCCGTGAAATCAGAAATGAACAAGACATATTTGAAAACAAATATATTGGATAATAAGCCCTTAGTCTGTTGCAATTAAGCACAAATTCATTTCATATAATAATGCTCCTACGTTCCATTTGACTCCGAATATTGTGCTCGCGTCTTATCGCATCCTACTTGAACATAGACAGCAGTGGAGATGCTTAGTTTTTTTTTTACACATATCTTAACAGTACGGAAACTTTTTAAAGGAGATAATTTTTTCTTGTATGGAGAATAGGCCCACTACAAAATGTAACGTTTATTAATGAGACATACGTTAAATAATTTCTTATTAACCCTAGATATTATAAGGAACATTAGCTTGTTTTTATCTAGCGGGATCAATAAAAACATGTAGATTAAATAACCTAAAAATTCTTAGTGGTTAGTAGCTTTATTTTGATTTGTATTCAAATTGCTTTTTACGTAAATGCTATTTAACACTTTTTTTATTCTTGATAAATACAATCAAACAATCAAACAAAAAAAAAAAAAGAAAATCACAAAAAATGGTAGAGGCGACTCCATCATTCCACTGACCTTTTTCTGAAACATTAGCTCTGTGCTATTTTTTCCTATGAGTGAGCCACTCGAGACAGAAAGAGATAGATGCGATGCGTTACGCATCGTGGCATGGTACGCAAGCGTTTTAAATTGATATTTTAGTAATACATAATATGAATAAAAGTGTTTTACTCATAAAAAATGCGCTAATAAATTAAGATAAAGATATACTTATTGGAAGTATGACATTCCATCCTTCCTTTGCACTTTACGTGTGTCATTTTTACAAGTATAAACTACGCATTTCGGCATCGCTGACGTTATCAATCGCGCGCGGCCACCGAATGAATGAGAGCGAAACAAGGCACATTTACTGTTTGTGCCTTGTTTCGCCGGTGCCACTTTTTAGACGGTAACTGTGTATCTACAGAAATATATGATCGAAGTTCCAACCAATGCGATTGAACGGGTGATGTTAAATTACAGATCTTTAACGATATCATCACTGACATGTATGAAAAATGTGCAGTAACGAAAGTTTAGTTTATACGAATATCAGATGAAATTTGACAAGCGATGAAGTGTTTTAAAGAGAATCGGCTAAAATTGCTTATATTAATGAATAGAATTTTAAGCATTGCATTCGTTGCATTATAGGTAAATGTGGTTATTCCGTCTACCTACAATATTCCCAGTGCATAATGAATGAAATCGGCACCTCCTATGCCTCGGACCACGCTCTCGCTCGCGGACACACGGAGAAATATCGCATGGAGAACTTTTAAAGTAATGGAACGATCGAGAACAGTGGGCGGTGGACCATTTGATTATGGAAGTGCGCGCGAAGAGTTCACGTGAGAGCGGTCAAGTACCTCCGAGATCGTTTATATTTAATAAGTTCTGCAATTGTCTTAACCGCAGTCGGTTCGACTGTCGCACTGGCTCTCAGGTCTCGGCAGAATTGAAAGCTGTCTCATAGTCCACTCACGTTACATTCCACACCAGCACAGCGGCAGATTAAATACTTTGGCCTCTATAAACATGCCATAGATTATATATATGATTTAAGGTGCAGGAATTCGGCTTGTTAGGTTGAAACTAGTCAAACCTGCGCGTAAGACGTTTCGTTATGGCTACCGGAAACGGTTCATAAACATGGCTTACGAGCGTGGTGACTCTGTCTCTCTTTTCGAAGAACTCGCCGGGGATTTCTTCTCGGTTAAGTGACAACTTACAATTGGGTAGATGACAATTTCTTTTATTTTATACATAATTACAGTACTCATCTAAAATGAGAAATATTGTAGAAGACGTATCTGCGATTATTACTTTTGAAGATACAGCGCTATGTTTGCGGCGCTGTCGCGGGTCGTTCAAAAACGCTCAATACAAAGTACGTTGCAATCGTGACGTCATAATTTACTAAAGTCGCCTAATTTGTATAAGCGTGTAAACAAAATTTATACTATTATATTATATTTTATTTATTTATTTAATCTCTTCCAGGCCACCTAGGACCAGGGAAGTATTAAAAGGAGATTTAAACATAGGATGGGTGCAGCAATTGGACAGGACAATAGGCTATAACTAGTTTAAGTTAAGGAATCTTCGACAGGAAGTGAATACGGACTTGATTCTTGAAGGACTCCAGCGTTCGGGCTCTTTTAATACCATCCGGGAGAGAGTTCCATAACCGGACGGCATAAGCCGAAAAAGAATATGAAAAAAAAGTCGGTACTTCGTGGCGGTATATCAAGAGTCAGATTAAAATTTGAACGCAAGGCACGACATGAATGGGATCGAAAAGAGAACAAAGATTTAACGTAGGATGGAGATGTTGGAAGGTACAAAATATTGTAAAGTAGGGATAAAACATATAAGTCTCTGCGCTGGCGAATAGGTAACCATTTTAGTTGAGAGCGATAGTTAGAAACATGGTAAAACTTAAGCAGATTGAAAACAAACCTGACGCTATCAAGTAGTTCCTCAGATTAACTAACAGCAACTAGATCGGAGTAACTACCAGCAGTTCACTATTTGAATTTGCTGGTTTTAGCATCTGGAGTTCCACAGCATATGAGTCAAAGAATTGGACACGGTTCGAACTGTACAATTTTTGTTGTAATACGAGTAACGGGTTTAATCCAATTCAGGTAGACTCAAAACTGGCATATAGGAGTATAAGCAAATGAACTCGTCGGGCCACATCAATGACACACAAAGCGCTCAAGAGACGGGCTCATAAAAACCGGTCCGCTTCCGGCCGCGGCAAAAGATATGCAAATACGGGCGGCAGCTGATTGGGCGCGAGGCCACGCAGCCGGCGGCGTGCTCAGGTTATTGCTCATTTTCACAGTACAAGTTATATAAACGGCTTTTGAAAATAAATTGTTAGCTTATGTCTGACTAAGATTTCTAGTTTACCTATGGTAGTGCAACTAATAAGCCGCGCACGCGGTTATTATGCTCCAAGAGAAGTAGACAGGAAATGATTACTATGTAGTTTTCTATATCGAAAAAGCTACATACATTCCTATGATGTTAAGTGACTCTGCGGCCTTTTTTTTTTTTGTTCCCCTGAGGAAAATGCATTAAATTGCATACCCCGGCTGTGGCGAGCCGGCGGTTATGTGGGGCTCTCCTCCCCAGAAGGGGGAGGCCTACCCACTAAAAACCTCACGGATGGCCTTCCTCAGGCGTGTAGGGAGCCCCCGGGAACATCAAGCCACTTCCGGGAACCCCCAGCCTCCGCTCCCCTGCCTAGAGGGGAGCCCTCCTCGGGGGAGGCTACACTACCTCCCCCGGTCTCCTCCACCGACGACGCCCCCGGCCACGGAAGGGGCGTGGTCCATCCCGGGTCGCCGTAGCAGTCGCGACTTCCTCGCGCCCGCCGGCGACCCGCGGCGGCGCCGCAGCTGTGCTACCGAGCCCGGCGCCGCCTTCTTCGAGCGGGATCGGCCATCTCCCGACCCCGCTCGGCGGCCTCCTTCTGGAGCATCACTGCTTCACAGAAGGAGGCCACAGCCCTCCAACCTCCCTCGTCCGCCAGCATTGCCGCAACCAATGCCGGCGGAGACAGATCTCGCCCGATCTCTGCGACCAAGACTCGGCGCTCGGAGGCCCACGCGGGGCACTCCGCCAGCGTGTGCTGGCCGAGTCGAGGTCGGGCGTGACTCTGCGGCCTACAGATGCTTTCAGTCAAAGGGTCAAGTATTTACCTTTAGAAAAAAAATTGTGGTAATAATAAGCACGGGGAAGCAACTCCCAAATCAAATATACATTAAATAGATTCGAGGATTTTACAATGCAATGCGTGTCATAGTTTTTTTTATTACTTATTCAAAATTGATGCATACACATACACGCACACACACATTGATACATATTACATGGAGAACAATACAAAGAGGAGACATGAAAATTCCTTTAGTAATGAACGTGTGTGCAGCTCCAAGAAGGGCAATGTGTGCTATTGGCATGACAACGAAGAACACCGACTTTCAAGCGTCACCCAGAGATGAACCGCGGGCCACTGCTGTTTGTGTGAGTGGTTGCGTTTGTATGTAGGTTGTGAGTGTCAAATAAAAAGAAATATAACAGTAATATTTATTTCTCAATACAAAATCGATAACAAATGGGATTCATTTAGAAAACTAGCACGAAGACATTTTTCGGAATCTGTGTAAATTGTGTTTTAACAAAGGATAATGTGTATTTCGGACCGAGGGGTACCAATAATTGGAGAGACACACCCATTATCGACATACTCGGTATTGTTTTCCATGTTAAAGAAAAAAGAAACTAATTTAAAAAAAATTAAATAAAATAATAAACTTAATTTTATAAATGAAATTTATAATACTTTAATTCTGAATCAGGCGTGCTCAATATCACATTTAAACGTGCGGACAAGGCTACAGCCAAAGACAGAATGACTCGGTCCGCCGACATTCCGCCTTTTTATAGTGCGCTGTAAACAAGTACCGCTCGTCACCTGACTCGAGGAGTGGGGGAATGACTCATAGTCGACACGTGGTGTGCTTGTTTTAATTTCTTAGCGGCGATATACACGTGGCGCGCTTGTTTTATTCCTAAGCGCCGACACGGCCATTCTGCAGACAAGTCGCCCTCGACTTCTGTAAATAAATTGTTTCAGCGAAGTAAACTAATAACGTGGATAACTTTCTTACGGATATAGAGAGTTTCTTAATACAAGGGTAAATATTAAGGGAGGCCCCTGTCCTCAACCTTTAAATGTTGGTAAATGTACACAAGGGAGGCCCCTGTCCTCAACCTTTACACAATGGCACATGTACACAAAGGGAGGCCCCTGTCCTCAACCTTTACATGGTGGTAAATGTACACGAAGGGAGGCCCCTGTCCTCAACCTTCACTAAATTTCGAATAGATATACACAAAGGGAGGCCCCTGTCCTCAACCTTGTGTTTACAGAGAGAAAATGTGTACCGTTTCATTTACCTTTAAACTGTTGATATGACGTTTTGATCTGATTCGCTGAGCGAGCTTGTGGGGGTCTGATCATCAACTGGCAAATTGTCTATCGCCGACACGGTTTCTAGGTTGACACTATCACCTGGTTTTGGTGCTAAACGAAGTTGCTCATGTGCTACCTTTTTTGGTCTTCCTCTTCCATTAATGCGTTTTAATTGATAGCGGTCATGTTGAAGTATTTTCCAAATTTCGTATGCATCTGGGTATTTGAGGTCTAACCCTAGCTGATTCCTTGGATTGGTTTTAAAAAGAACGATATCTCCCTTTTGGAACCTTTTGATTTTGGCTTTTCCTTTACTGAATCTTTCTTTGTCTGATTGTGCTCTGACTTCAATGTTCCTTTGCATGTAGTTATCCAGTTGAGATTTGTCTACTGTCCCTTCGGATTCATCAATGAGGGATATTAGTTCAGCGGGCACGGGACATTGTCTTCCGGTAAGTGCTTTTAGAGGACTAATATTCGTCGTTTTATTCTTTGTACAGTTTATAGCTAATTGCAACGTATCAAGACCTTTTTTCCAATCTTTTGTCTCGTAGTTTCTAATTATAGTGAGCCCATTTTTTACTACAGCCATCATTCTCTCCACTTGTCCATTACTGCGACTGACTCCTGGAGCAATAAAATGCTGATGGATACCATGTTCTTTGCAGTACTCTTCAAATTCTGCCTTAAATGCTGTATCTTGATCACCAATTATTTGTCTCGGTGCTCCAAATAAAGAAACTATTTGCTTAAGAGCAAGAAGCATGGATTTTGAAGTTTTATCTGTTACATAAGTCAAAGTGACGTATTTGGTATAAGCATCAATCAGAACTACCACGTATTCATATTTATTATTACGTTTTGTGAGATGCCCTGTCATATCAATATGTATGGTGTCGAATGGAACGGGTTTCTTCTCAATAGGGTACATTTGAACTTGCTTTGCTCCCGACGATCCTTTACTAGTTTTGCATATCACACAATTATCTATAAATTTTCTTACAGTGGAGGACATCTCGGGGAACCAATATGTTTCTCGTATCTTAGCCAGAGTTTTCTCCCATCCGAAGTGCTTGAGTGCTGTGTGATATGCATTAATTATGCTCCATTGATAAGATTTTGGGATTATCTTTTTCCATTTTTTAGAACCAGGTTCTTCATCAATGTACTGCCTCTCTAGAACTAGGTCGTGGATGCGATAGTCAGGTAAGGTCTCTCCTTGTTCGATATTTTTAATGATTTTGGCCAATTCTGGATCGCGTCTTTGTTCGATCTTCAGCCAGGAGTCTACGTTTTGTGATAAGTTTATGCATGCCACAGGGTTTCGACTGAAGTAATCTGCATGTTTCATTCTATTACCTTGTCTATACTCTATAGTGAAGTCGTAATGCTGTAGGAAAGACCACCATCTGTGGATTCTAGGTAGAAGATCATGCTTATGAGCAGAAGATTTTATGGCATTACAGTCAGTAACAATTTTAAAACTTCTTCCATAAAGATATTGTCTGAAGTGTTTCACAGCTCTAATAATGGCTAGTGTTTCAAGTTCGTAGGAGTGGTAATGACTTTCTGGTTTTGTAGTCCGTTGGCTCATGTATGCTACTACTAGTTGTCGTCCATCCTTTATTTGAATTAGTACCGCGCCTATTCCATTACTACTTGCGTCAGTATGAAGCCCTATGTCTAAGCCTTCCTGGAATATCGTTAACACTGGCTCCGAAGTTAATCGTCGAATTATGTCAAGGCGAACACTTTCGCATTTAGGAGTCCAATTAAATCGAGTATCCTTTTTGGTTAACTCATACAGGGGAATCATACGTTCCGAGAAGGAAGGAATAAATCGTCGAAAGTAACTTGCCAATCCACAAAATTGACGAACTTGTTTTGTAGTGCAGGGTACAGGTGATTTTTCAAGTGCTTCGACCTTTCTAGGGCTTGGTCTGACGGTACCACTGCAAACAACATTTCCCAGATATTCTATTGATGTTTTAAAGAATGAACACTTCTTGATATTAACAGAAAATCCCGCTGCACTTAGCGCCGATAATACTTTATCTAGCATAGACATTCCTTCACCAAAGGTTTTACATTTGATTAAAACATCATCCATATAAATTAGAATATCATTAAGAAGTGGTCGCAAAGCAGTCATTATTGCTCGTTGAAAAACCGCTGGAGCGTTCATTAGGCCAAAAGGCATCCGTACATACTCGTAGAGTCCATCAGGTGTAATAAAAGCAGTCTTTGATATTGCCTCCTCTTTAACAGGTATCTGATGGAATCCTTGTGCCATATCTAAAGTTATGAAATAAGTCGCATCTGATAATCTATCAATTTGGTCAGCAATGATTGGAAGAGGGAACTTTATCGCCACGGTATTACTATTTAGTTCTCGATAGTCCGTGCACATTCTATCTTCTCCATTCTTCTTCTTTACAAGAATAACGGGGCTTGCAAATTCAGAA
Organism: Scirpophaga incertulas; assembly: GCA_036419045.1. Classification (NCBI taxonomy): domain Eukaryota; kingdom Metazoa; phylum Arthropoda; class Insecta; order Lepidoptera; family Crambidae; genus Scirpophaga; species Scirpophaga incertulas. The sequence continues at coordinate 41,007,754 of CM071629.1, read as the reverse complement.
GAACTCTCCCGTACGATTCCATTTTTTATAAGATCGTCAATAATATGTCTTACCTTTTGGCGTTCTATTGGAGCCATTCTATACGGTCGCCGGGACACAATCTTCGATGGATCTTTTAGTTGAATATCTAAACATCCAGTCAATACCTTACGTGTTGGAGTTCCAGAAGTAAAAGTTTCCCTATATTTGAAAAGCAAACTTGCCAACTCACGAATTTCGGCTTCATTGGTTAAATCAGTATCTATATCAGCGCAAGACTGATCTGCTTCCTCGATAGTCAAAATAGTCGATGTTCGAATGAGTGTGGCCCCCTTTCGAGTTATATGTACTGTCAAACCGGGTGTCTTCAAAAGGTCTGAACCAACCAAAAAATCACACGGTATCTCATGGTCTTCAACTACATGAAAAGTTATCTCTACATAAATGCCATCTATAATACAGGTGACAGTTATTGTCTGAAAAGATACAACCGGCACACTCACCCCAAGTCCTTTGAGTATTAATGGACAGTCTGTACGTTTTCCTGGCAAGGAAGAGCCAATTGTTCGCCTTATAAGAGAGCGGTCCGCTCCACTATCAAAGAGTGCAATGAAGTAATGATCATTGATAGTTAATTTCATAGGTGTAGCAATTTTTGAAAACTCTCCGGCCAAATTTATTTTGCCAGCTTCGTCACTCATTTTCTTAAAGCAATTGGTTTCGATGTGCCCTAGTTTACCACAATAGTTGCATTTAGGTTTTAGTCGCTCAGATTGATTATAATTTTCATTTGACGTTAGCAACGGTTTCGGTCTACAGGCTTATCAAAATTTTTGGGACAATTAGTTTGTATATGACCAGGCTTTCCGCATTTAAAACAAGTGACGGTATCTTCTCTATTGTTTCTCAATCTAGGTCTTTTTGCGGGTGGTTCGCCTAGTCGATATTCTCTAGGTTTTATTGTTGCTGCAACTGATATAAGTTCAGGAATTGAAGAACACTTACTTGCGAGCAATTTTAAACGAAGGTATTCATTGTCGATACAACCTATGACTGCTTCTACAGCATCCTTTTCTTTGTCTCCGCTAACTATTCGTTTCCATATATTCCAAACTTTCGTAATAGAATCAGCTGGATTTGTTGAATCAAACTTAAAGTTTCTTAATTTTAACATATCATTTGAGTAACGGGCTTCCGGTTCAAATGTTTGTATCAAAGCCATACGCATTTCACTCCAAATAGGAGATTTGACAAGCCATGTATCACCTAAGGTCTTGGCGCGACCCTGTAATAAACTAGCTATCTTTGTACATACCTCATAATCCGTCAAGCCCCAGTGTTTTTTAGCTTGGTCAACATGTTCACACCAATCTCGAACTGGGATTTCTCCATCAGGGTTATATGGCGCGATATAAATATCACTTAACCTTGGCTTTTTCTGATGACCTTGAGATAGCAGCCCTGCTAGCAATTCGTTATTGACTCTTAGGTTCTGTTGTTGATGTTCAGTTAAAGTTTGAAGTAAATTTGCTAACGTAGCCATGGTGTTAGACGTGGAAGTGTTCTCCGGCATGACGTTATTAGATGAAGTAGAACATAGCCCTCGGTTGATCCCACTTCTGATTTCGGAGCGAGGGGTACCAATAATTGGCGAGACACACCCATTATCGACATACTCGGTATTGTTTTCCATGTTAAAAAAAAAGAAACTAATTTAAAAAAAATTAAATAAAATAATAAAATTAATTTTATAAATGAAATTTATAATACTTGAATTCTGAATCAGGCGTGCTCAATATCACATTTAAACGTGCGGACAAGGCTACAGCCAAAGACAGAATGACTCGGTCCGCCGACATTCCGCCTTTTTATAGTGCGCTGTAAACAGTACCGCTCGTCACCTGACTCGAGGAGTGGGGGAATGACTCATAATCGACACGTGGTGTGCTTGTTTTAATTTCTTAGCGGCGATATACACGTGGCGCGCTTGTTTTATTCCTAAGCGCCGACATGTATATAATTGTATGTGCATATAAGTATGTATTTATATATATAAATATGTGTGCATGTGTGTTGTATATCTATTATGTATCTAATATGTCTATTTATGTATGTGTTCCTATAATTTAAAGTATTTAGGTATATTAAAATTTATAAGTGTTATTATATTTATTTTGTGAAAATCGCACACCGTCTACAGTTGTTTACACATTTTGCAGGTTGACTTGTAGAGAATGTCTCTAGAATTAAATCTGCCATTTGTACACTTTTTGTGCAAAGTATATTGTATGTATTTAGTATAAATTTCTAATAAATGCATCTACCTACTGATGCACTGTATTATTTTTGAATTTACGAATAATTCCAAGTGGCATTCAACCGAATAAATAGATTTCGACCTCCGTCTGGTTAATATTTGAGCTAAGTGCGGCCAGCCGGGTTAGTGGCCTCCCGTCTTCTGCTGTCACTTATTGGAATTAGCGAACGGCCCGCATGCACGTGATCGCTTCGAATGAGCTCGCATTATTGCTGCCACGTAAGCTCCGTGGAGTCTCTATGGCTTTTTCTAATATACAGTGTCATTTTTATGGCTTACTTTCTTTCCACGGTGATTTATAAAGTTGCCAGCATTAATGGTCCCGGGATGACTTTATATATTACTACCGTCATCGCATATACGAACTATTTTGCATATACAAACTTAATTTTTGAAATAATTACTAAAATAGTTAGAAATATATATTTACTTGTATATAGAGTACAGATCTGTAGCCGCAGATTTAAAACGTTAATATGAAACATTATTGTATCATAATAACGACAGCCTAAATATTGCAATATTTAATAAATATAAAACAAGGAAAGTAAGAGCGGCTAAGATGGTTGTGTCTTGTGTCGCACAGTTTGGTTTTAGCATTCGTTTCATCACGTACATTGAAATGTAATGAAAAATCAGATTTTAGACTAGAATGGGATCGGGAACACTTTTAGTGGGGCCAGATCCATTTATCGTAACTATGGCCAAGAGAATTAGAATATGTTTAAATACTCGAACAAAGGAGAAACACCACAGTAAGGTGGGAGCAAGAGGTTTGAGTCACTACAAAGCTTTAGTAGAACACCTAATTGATAATGTAGGACCGGCAGACTATAGGACCATATGGCCAACTGACTTTATTAAGCACGTGTGCTAGATTGAACCAATGGAGAAATATATACAGACTAGATTGGTAAATAAAAATCAGAGCACGGGCACAAAAGATCCACTGCTTGTTAAAGCCCGGAGGCTCCCATCGAAAGCTGCACTTCTAAGAAAAGATAAGTGCGGCATTAATGTCTCCATTTCTTTGAATTTCCCTGTATACATATCATTCGTAGGAATTAATTATAAAGATTTTGTTTTGATGACAACAATGCTTCGCTTATTGTCGATGATTAATTCGTAGAATCTTTTTATAACGACGTCTTTATCCTTATTATTTTTCACGTGAAATTCTGTTGATAGAAACTCAGTAATGTGCTTATATTTTAGTGATTATTTGGAAAAGTTATATTTCAGTTATCTAGTTTTGTATTTCCATCGAATATTGTGAATGAGACGAGGCTTCGCAGAAAAACACTATATTTCTATTCAATAATAAATCTATCCATAAACTAATGCTTTCTTATAATCTTTTACTAGAATAACACAGAAATTCAGACATTTGTTCAACACAGCCTTTATGTTGACGTGAAACAAGACAAGGTCAAAGAACACAATGAGTTATTTAGCCTTGTATGTGAATACACATAAGAAAAGTATACGAAAAGCCATTGAAAAGAAAAGACAAGAAAATGCGAAAAGACGAGTGCCTGGTTTTTAAACTATATCAGTTGTTGTCTCGGAATATTTATGTATGCTCTTATTAAATTCAAATATTATGTAAATATGTAATTGATATATTCTCGTACCTTACTACTCCGACTGCTCTCTAGGCCAAAGTGTTATAAATAATAAAGTAGAGAGAGTAAACAAAAACAGTAAAAAGAAATCTTAAAGTTCAAGTTAAGTCAAAAATTAAACACTAAATTATACTTAGAAATTTAAGCATAAATCACCGTCGGTCGACACATTCTGCGGATTGCTAGATTGTTGCGGATGCATTCTTTAAAAACATTATGGGACTATGGGCACTTTGTCCTCGGGATCCTCTTAACCCCAAACGGTTCAAATATGCATCCATTATTTATAATTTTTACACCGTTTAAGCAGTCCAGGCGTATTAAAGCAGAATTTGTTATTATTTTTTAGTGTCGGGCTATTTCATTTTCGAATGTGACGTACTTCATATATTTTCACATATTAAAGATAATAAAATAGAATAGAAAACATTTACTGTCCTCAAGCACACATACAAATAGAATAATTTAATTAACGGCCAGTAAGGACCTGCCCTCAGCATGAGCTGCAACAGACTGATCGTGGCAGTGCTGCTTTTCGGCCCTATGGGGGGTGAAATATATAAAACATTAATATTAGGAAAAAGTCTAGTTTTAATATCCAAATTACATATTCAGGTCGCTTAGAATAGGCAGTAACCGTGTAGCAACACCATGATTAATTTCGTAACAGTTGAATGTTAAAGTCTCAACACGTAAAATTGTTTCAAAGTACTTAAAAATACCATAGTCCGCTCCTAGTTGGCGTCCGTTCGATTCATCTTCATTAAGATATTTCAATTTCACTTACTCAAAGTTGTAATTGATAAAAATGTTTCCACTCCATCTGTTAGAAAGAGCCACTTTAGAGTGGAGGAAGGGTAGGGGCAGGGCGGGGGGGAGGGGAGATGAGCGTGACAATTAGCTGATAAAGCCCCGAAGCTGCAAGTTTCGTAAGTTGAACAAGTCTCGAGACCGAAGTCGGTCGGGTCACTGGGCGACTTGCCTTTACACATTTTGATCAACTACGTTGATACAAAAAGAAACGGTGACATAACCCACAAAACAATCGTCAGGACTACGATGAGTGCTACATGTCTACGTAGCCGCAACTATTCGCCGTAGCGAAAAAGAAGAATTCTGTACGTAGCTCGTAGCAAAATCATGCTGTAACGCTATCTTCTGTTGCGATTTCACGTAAAAATGTAAAAAAGAAATAATTATTCTTACTAATATTATAAATGTGAAAGTAACGTTTTTAATGAAATTTGGTAAATATACGAGTATAAATGGTTCTAGACCATTGCTTGAGAAAAATGGGATATAAGTGGTTGAGATAGGGGATGACTGTTTTAAGGAAAATACACCATTTTCACTCTTCTTAAAACTATTTTTTTAGGTTTTTGATTTGATATAAATTAATAAGGCAATCTAACTTAGTAAAACTTTTGTCCTATAGGGGGTAAAAATAAAGGATAGAAGTTTTTGTTTGAATAAGCTCAGAAATTTCCAATATTGATAAAAGTTGATATAGAAATAGTTTGAGACCTGTAAAAGAGCAAAGGCAAATTTGTAAAGTGGGTATTTTTATTAAGTTGATTGAAGGCACTAGGAACTATCGAAAATTAGGATATACGAGTACTAAGGATGAAGCCGCGAGCGGAAAACTATTTGTATAATAAATTTCTTGCAAGTACGCAAAAATATGAAAATACCCATCGCGTTTCTACGAGAAAGTGTGATAAAATGCTAACAAACTTGTACATTGAAAACTTTTTAATGTATTAGATTGGTTCAAAACTAACTATAACTTTATGTTTGTTGTACAATATGTTTGTTTAACTTGTAACTATATGTTTGTTTGTACGTAGAATATTATTAATTTAATTAATAGCAAAGAGTCCCAATCATCATCTTAAGAGACTCTAGCTTATCGCATGGATTAAGGGCCGGATACAGAAAGCAGTGATTCTCGGCACGGCACGCATTTTTCAGAAATTTCTTTCTCTGCAGCCCTAACTACTGGTAGCTTGGGCCTTACCTCGTTGCTGAAGACATACTAGGTTTAATTTTTTTATGATATTTATGTTTTTATTTCTATGTCTATTGCAAAAAACTAAAATTTGAAAATATTTAACTAAAATGTAAACAATAATTTAAAGTGTTAAGAGAGAGCAAGTGTAAATTTACTGGTTCTCAAGCCAGGTGTAGATTTATGGCGGTACGGTGTATGTGTCAACATGATATTACAAACTAGCCTTCGAAATTTATCACGAGAACATCTTGTGTTACTGTGAAATTGGTATACATTACTTTATAAGGTCCTCCAAGGTAGAGAATTTGAAAAATCTTTAAAGACGTTTTTGCTAAATAAGACATTTTATAAATTAAAAGAATATTTTGACAGTAAATTAAAATGAAATTTAATAAAATTGATTATTTAGGTATAAGACATAATGACAAATTAATACAATTTTTATCTAATATGACATGGGAATTTATTATAAATAATGTAATACAATTTATCATTGTATAAAAGAGAAATTTGACAGTAAAATATAATAATTTAGTAGTATATGACATGGCAACAGAGTTAATTATAAATAATGAAATACAATTTATCAATGTACCTATAATTTACCTAATTACAATGTTGTTTTTTGTCTAACATAATTTATAGATAATGAAATGCATGTTTTGATATAATGTAGATATTGTTTTGCTTTGTAAATTTCACAATGTATTAAACTCTAGATTTGTAAATTTCACAATGCCTTGAAAAGGTAAACTTGTAGGATAAATGTATGTCAAGCAAAGAGTGAATAAACGAATATGAATATATATTTAGTTAAGAGGAATAGAAAGCTCTCCCGCAAATATAGTTAAAATTGTCTTAAATATTACATTTTTAAATAGCAACAAATTGATCAGATCGTGGCTGACGCGGGGGTCACTTTATTTCGGTTTTCTAACTGAACTAAACGACTCGGACAAATCTGAGTTAGTGATGCACTTTCTTACTAAATAGATACAGACAACGATACTTAAGAGCATTTATTATATTTTATTCTTTAAGATTTTCCTGATTATTTACTATAATCTATGTGGAACGAGAATATGTTACGCCTTGATATTACCTTTTAGCTGCACGCACTGTGGAGCTGTGAATATGAATTCGATATTAATAATAAATTATTAACCTAACTTATTACAAAGTTAAGATTCAATTCTAAACTTTGTACCATGTTTCATCTTCATCATTTCATTAACATTTGAGGAAATTGAAATAGCTATTAAATAGTTTTATGAACTGAATATATGTATATAAAATGATTTATGCAACTATTGTATAATGAAGGTTTGAGTCACGAGATATAATTACAAATTTGTGTTTTAATTACTAATTACTTACACTTGCATAAAATATTATATTTAAACAAAAGATATGACTTGCTACGATCCAAACATACTTCCTTAGCTTCCTCGACTTTCATTCCTCATTTTCATTAGCTTCCTCGATTTTCGATTGCGAGTACCCTTGTTCTGACCTTCCGTAAGTATATCACCTACTTAGTTTAAAATTATATCACATATATATTATTATATTATATAAAAATATAACTTCTAACATTATTGGAGTTTGATGAACTTATAAAGTATCTAAAAAACTTAATTAAAATGAGGCTTACATGGCAATGTTTTTGAATACTTATACTTGGAATATTCCAGGAAACATACTAAACCCACAGCCGGTAGGCCGGAGCCTGTATTTAATAGAACCCGCTTATAAGCTAATTAAAGTGGTACAGCTTTTGCGTCTGTGGTACTTTCAGATTGCGGAAATTCAGGTTTATTATTAACTCGAGTAAACTTTCAAAATAGTTAATTAGCTGTCATCGTTGCTACTCGATTTTGTATCGATACGAGATCCACATTTCGATTATTTATCAACACGATCTGGTTGTATAGCATATCGTGGATAGGCAAGTAATTTGTTGCACTAACTGTCTAGATAATCTGCTTTGAAAAATTTGCCAGAAGGAAGAAACTAGTGCTGGGATGAAGAATTAGAAATAAATCCCAACCAAACAATTTTCTATAAATGAAGTAATATAATAATAGATTTATTCAGCTAGTAACTTTTAACGTTATCGTAAGAGGTCAATCGACGTATCCAACTCGGCTGGGAAGCGTTTGGGAAACTACGCGGCATATTTTTGACTAATCTGCCGCAGTGCCTCAAGACTAGTCTTGATTCGTGTGTGTTGCCAGTGATGACGTATAGAATTGAAACTTGGCCATCTTTCTCCTCTCGAGAGGAGAATGAAAATCCTAATGGATAACACCGCGACCAAGTTCCGTGGTGGTTATGTCGGAACCAATAAATAAATTGTATGTAACACTATAATTAATAATGACTTTCAAAATGTCAAGTTGAACGAGCGCTTCCCGCGACACAGCGACAACACACACCGCCCCGCCCCGCGGCTCCCAACAACTATTTGCATACTTTCCCGGGCGGCGTCGTCGTCGCCATTTGACTCTGTACGATACACCGGCGTTATTTGCAAACTTCGCGAGGAAGGCCTATTCGGGCGTGTCACGTGACTGGCTGACGTTGGGCGCCGCCGCACGCCACCCGGAGACTTATTTCTGAATCGTGCGTGTTCCATGTTTGCCTAATAACAGTAGGTCCCTAACTGTGGAACTGCGGCTTTTTTGCTTGTATTTAAAGTACATTATTTTTTTAAATTTAACCGCCGTAGAAATTACATACTTTTTGTATTATTTAACTCTAAAGTGCGAGATTTGTATACAATTAATCCTCCATGTTAGGATATTTTAAACTAAAAAAAACTCATATGAACCTGCTGTTGTCTTGCGACAGAATTTTGTATATTATTGACTATAAGTTTCATCATCATTAAGGTCCTTCGTCCCCTAGCTGGGGCAGAGGGCGTCCACAGTGAGCCTCCATCCCGCACGGTCTTGAGCTTCGCTTTTGATTTTGCTCCAGGTTTTCCAATGGCTTTCGCTTCGCCAATGACAGTCCATCGCCAGGTCTGTTTTGGATGACCACGTTTACACTTTCCTTGGGGATTCCAGTCTAGGTCCTCAGTATGTGGTTTGGATCCCTTCGGAGTGTGTGGCCTATCGAACTCTATTTACGGCGTTTGATCTGAACCACAGACTCCAGGTTTTCGTGTCTATATTACTTAGTAACATATCTATTGATGTGTGTGTGTAATAATTTCGTAAAGTTTGCTTCGTTGGTTATTTAATAAAAATTAAGGAAAACAAATAAGGAAAAGTTATGAGACAAATTCTTTACAAAGTCGCAATTTCAAACTTGAACTTGTAATATTAGCTGATCTGGGGGACTGGGTTCGATTTTCGTTTCTCCAATTTCATATGTATCTTTATCTGTCGCTCTTTCGGTGAACAAAGAGTAAACTGCACACGCTTGCGAAGGAACTCAGAGGTGTATGCAGTCGGCAGCGTGGTTGACTAAGGCCTGATCGTCCTAACATTGCCAAGGTAGGCTTAAACCCCTCGTTAGGTATGATCGTTTAATATCGAATTATTTAATAGTAGTCATACGATACATCGAAATAAATCGATATTCTGACAAATAAATTTTTTATTCGATATATTTATGAAATTATCGAATTGATTAAAATTATTATCTGTATACATAACTATGGATTTGTAGATTCACACCGACAACTCATAAGTTCCATTGACCATCTTCCAGCTCCATCATCAGACCCTGGTTACCTTATTACACTATTAGTATTACTCTGGTCTTTGATTATAGTTTCACATATACGATATAAATAACAACAAACTGACTGCATTTTATAAGAAAAGAACAATATAAAATTTTTGTGAAAAATATTCGATATTAAAGAAATATCGACATTTTCAGTATCGATATAATGTTTCGATATTTTATATCGATATATTTTTTGAGTGGACACCCCTATCCCTCGGTGGGGACAGATATGAGCTGTGATTGTGAATATCGTATTTATTTATATTTAATTAAAAGCCTAAAACATAAGATTCAAATAGTTTTGAAAGAAAAAATAGGACAATTCATTATTGTAAAATACTTACAGTTGAAGAGGCTTACCTTAATAGGGGATGAATTTTTTTTTTTTAATAAGCTGGGAACTAAACCGATATTGATTTAAAGTTAATATGCCGAGACCCAGAGAAACAAAGAACAGGCACATTTTTATTTATAAGGCTATTTTAATAAAAGATTTTTGACAATTTGGTATAAGGATGGTTGGAGACATGGGATAGAAGCGACGTTTGATATGTACCGCTAAGACAGAACGAAATCAGTAGAAATCGACGTTCGAAGCGAGGCGAATAATGCCAAAATAGGCGCACCGAGTTCACAGACGAAGCCTTAGCGGCCATTAAAGTTAACGCATTTTGGAACCTTGTATCTGACGTCGTATCGCTCTGCTGATATTGTCTAAGTTTGCTAATGGTTCCTCGACAGTTTAATTTTATTTTACTTCGTGGAACAACATCGCAAGCTATCAAACGTGTTACTAATCCTAAAATAAATAAGCAATACGGTCAATTGTGAGTCCGACTCACGCACAAAGTAATTTTGTCTACAGCAAAAATATCGAGTCAGTTGTATGAGAGCCCCGCTTAAATATTTATTTAATAACAAATACGAGCATAAAAAAATTAAATTGCGATTGAAAATTGATTTGACTGAATTCAACTTGACAAAATTGAAATAACAAGTGATGATCAAATCTGAGGCAGGTGAACAGTTGAGCACACATATTCAGGAGTCCTTAAAAGAATACAAAACAAATTCAGCAGGTATACCAGTTCTGGGCAAAATTCTCATTATAAGCGAGACTCCTTAAATGTTTAATTTTTTTCTAATTATTATAAATCATAAACACAACACAAGTACTCGTATTTGGCGAAATAAAACACAAATAAAGATCCAAAACAAAATGACAAATAAAAGATAATAAAAAATGGTGAGAAAAAAGTAAAAAATTGCTGTCTCAGCATATGCTTCCACATAACTCTGCAGGAGCGCTGTTCTACCAGGCCCTATCTGGTAAACGAGACAATTGAATTTTTGCAGAACCAAGTCGTTTGTCAAGCCAAAAGAGTATTAGCATTTTTTGTTATAATGGCAACGGAAATGCATTATTTGTGAGCATTGCAACTACTCCTTTGAGTTAGTAATTATGTAAGAAGAGTAATTATAATGTTAGCTATGAATGTATGAGGGGCATATTGTATCGCGTGTGCTTCCACATATGTACAACTATATTTAGTAAGGATGTAATGATATTAATATATGTTTATAGACAGTTTAAAACTTAGTTACATTTATTTTACATACACATATTTAAATTTTGAAAATAATTATTTATAACAAGACTTAAAACTAAACTTAACTATTTACACTAAACCTACTTAGTCACTTACCTATGTATAGAAATAAAATTGAGTATGTTACTTGTAAATCTTATATATAAAAATGAATCGCAAAATGTGTTGGTAAGTGCATAATTCAACAACGCCTGGACCAATTTGGCCAATTCTTTTTTCACAATGTTCGTTGAAGTTCAAGGATGGTTATTACGGCGAGAAAAAATCGAGTAATTATCGGAAATACCCTAAAAACAGCCCATTTATTTCCATACAAACGTTTTCTAACTAAAACGTACAGTCAATTTGAGCTTTATTGTTATTGTATAAAGTTCATATTGCAAGCACTCACTGTTGTCTAAGCATTGTAGGGGTGTGTGTCAATTTGCGCTTTATTAACGCTATATAAAAAATAAAATCATATCTATCAAAACAGTATGCATGTGTGCGTTAGGGCACAGAATACATCGTTGGAGGTTTTAATGTCACATTCCAAAATTAAATAATCACAAACTGTAAATAGTTCATTTGGACCTTTTTTGCAATTAATTTTTTTTTAATCACAACGCCCTACCACCGGGGTGACGGTTCTGTACATGAGAATTTTTTGCCCTGACGATAAAATAAGTAGAAACAAAAAACTGCCACTTTACAAATCTTTTTGACAGGATGAAGTCTGTTGGGTAAATAAGGACTTAAAAAATACTAGCATAAAGAAAAAGAGTGCGGACCAAGGAGTCCGCAGAGGACCAAACATTATTAAAAAAAATGTATATAAATTGTATATAAATATTCTATATTTAATCGCGAATGCGCGCGGTCGTTTCTTGCCTAGTCGTTGCGCGAGCGCATCTATTGTATAGAAACTGGCTTGGCTGCGTGCGGCGCGGTGACAGCAGGTTGCTGATGAAAATTTGTACAACTTTGCACGCCATCATCTAGTTATCGCCAATTACTGTTGTGACTAATATTAAAACTGTATGTGTGTAATTGTATATGTGAAGTGTCATCTCGATAACAGCAGCTTCTGATAACTTGAAGTTTAATTTACAAAACATATACCTAAAAGGATTGTCGCTTATTTTTTGTTTAATAAATGAAGCCACGAGCAGAGAGCACAGGCCTTTTTTTTTTGTTCCCCTGAGGAAAATGCATTAAATTGATTAAATTGCATACCCCGGCTGTGGCGAGCCGGCGGTTATGTGGGGCTCTCCTGCCCAGAAGGGGAAGGCCTTTTTTTCTTTTTTTTTGTTCCCCTGAGGAAAATGCATTAAATTGCATACCCCGGCTGTGGCGAGCCGGGGTTATGTGGGGCTCTCCTCCCCAGAAGGGGGAGGCCTACCCACTAAAAACCTCAGGGATGGCCTTCCTCAGGCGTGTAGGGAGCCCCCGGGAACATCAAGCCACTTCCGGGAACCCCCAGCCTCCGCTCCCCTGCCTAGAGGGGAGCCCTGCTCGGGGGAGGCTACACTACCTTCCCCGGTCTCCTCCACCGACGACGCCCCCCGGCCACGGAAGGGCGTGGTCCATCCCGGGTCGCCGCAGCAGTCGCGACTTCCTCGCGCCCGCCGGCGACCCGCCTTCTTCGAGCGGGATCGGCCATCTCCCGACCCCGCTCGGCGGCCTCCTTCTGGAGCATCACTGCTTCACAGAAGGAGGCCACAGCCCTCCAACCTCCCTCGTCCGCCAGCATTGCCGCAATCAATGCCGGCGGAGACAGATCTCGCCCGATCTCAGAGAGCTCAGGCCTGGTGTAGCCTGCACGAGGCATTTGTTTAGCTCAGTCATAAGGCTCTCGCAATTTATATGGAGCATACGCTCTAAAAAAGAATATCAAACTATGTTCTCCGCCCTAATGATGAAACATCTTCTGAACACATCAATAACGGAAGCAATAAGTCACCACGTCCGCGGAGAGCCGCGATGGCTATCGGCCGGAGTTGCCAAAACATGCGATTAACTAATCACTAAACTCCTCTCGCAACATAAACTGATGTCACGACCCCTTCCGTTTCGCGGCCACTTCAAGCTCCGAGCACGCGTAGGAAAGTAACCCTTACGTGTCGATCTTAAGGCCGCGTTTTCCTCAGGCCGGAGCCGCCTTCCGGAGGTTTTAATCCGCCAGTTATTCCCCAGCATACATCACGCGCCGGCAAATTGTATCGAAGCGGTGATGTATGGCCGACGGCGCCCATTTGTATGGAGCTCGCTATGACACCATTTGCATACCATATTAAATCTGTAAGCTTTTTTCCTTTCTGCTCGTCCTTTATTCTTGGCGTCATAATATTCTTAAATATCTCGCGCGTGTATCTGCTTGCTTGGAAGTCGATGCGCATAAATATACATGTGAGACGACTGGCTCTTCTTTTGCAACATCTCGCCAAATGTGTCATGGCTTTTGTATACTTTTCTCTAAACCGTGTGAATAACGCCATTGAAACAGGGCGAAGTGGAATGGCACAATAGTAAATTACATCCATTGTTAATAAGACTTTCTCTACAAATACGACATAATAAAAAAATGGGTATTTTCTGTAGTATTGTAATATGGACTATAATGTAATTGAAGTAGTTTTCATGCCATAAACTGTATGTCAAAATAAAATGATTTTGAATTATATTAAAAATAAATTAAAAGATTTTTTAACATGATAAAATGAAATTATATTCAGATATAAAACATTGTATTTAAAATTCATGATTTTTATCACAGTTCGAATGTCCGTAGAGCTGCACTCCTGGTGACTCCTGGTGTAGACTTTTGAGTTTCTCTTAGGACGTGTCAAAATGTCATATCAATTTGGCGTCAAATACTGTCTTTACAAGACACGGTCCCTTATAAGCTGTGCGCGAGGATACAGATCCAGCGCGTAGAGGCCATTTTAGCGAAATTTTATGAAAGTGAGAGTGGAGTGTCTAATCTCCACCTGCACAATGAGAAATGCAGCTAAACTCAGTTAGATGCACAGAAACTATTGCCATTACTAGTCAAAACGTTTGTGGACTATTGCATTTCGATATTGGTGAGAACCAGGCCATGGAAAAGATTCAGGCCACCTGCATTCGCAAAGCCTCCTTAAAAATTCAAAGTCTATTTAAAAATTGATTTAAATATGGCAGGTCGTCACTCGTCGCTCACTAAATGGGCCGCCCAAAAAAGCAGACCAATATTTGCGAAGGGAGCAACATTGGTGTTAACGGTTAAGGGTGAAGAGAGGTGTGTCTCCGACAGCGATCGAGCCGTCAGCATTATGACATCATTACACTTCCATTATATTGTTATTATTATATTATGTTACTATATGACGGCGCATTGCTAGCGCCGCCTGTTATATTACGTCGGAACTAGATTGACTGTAGTCACTCTAGCGGAACGTCGTGTCGATGGTTGGCGCGGCCATATTGGACTTCACTTCTTGTGAGGCGTGCATGGCGAGCGCACCACGAATGCGACGAATCGCTTTTGATCCGCGTAATTTAGTGACTTTTAATATTTTATGTGATTATTAAAAATTTAATAAGTGTTAAGCTATATACTAGTGTCTTGATTTTTTTGTAATATAATTAGGGAGATATTTAGTTAATTAAATAACCTTTCGATTGAGTTTCGGCGTATTATTTTGCTGCTACCTTCACTTACACTGACGAGTCACACTATGGCTGATCCTGATGAAGATAGACATTCGCCTTTATATTTATTATTGTTTTTATGAATGTCAATATTATAGTGTTATTATAATAACAGCGGAAGGCGACCTGAGGAGTTAGGCGTGCATTAAAATATACATTTGTTCTCAAGCGATAATGAGTGATATAATGAGGGCTTATTCCCTTTCCGTAGTAATTAACGAGACAGCAGACAGTTTGCTCTCTTGAAATATTCAACCAAAGCAGCGGCCAGCGGCGGCGGTCCGTCCGGTATTAAACATTTAAATAATGCCCAAGAAATAATTGAAGACGCGGTGACGGCGGCGGCGGCAATTTCCTGAAAAAACGGCGGTCGCTGTGACCGCGCGAGCGACAGACCGCCATATTGTATGTATTTCACAAATGTGTAATGTATTAAGTTTATCTTAAGACCTTTTTTTCAGAATATAAAACCGCTTATCACTCGTACAAGTGACATAAGAACCCTCTCCAGGTCACCTTGTAATCGCGTTTATAAGTAAAGGCTATATCTTTGGCATTAGTTACACTTTAACTGTCACTGCTTTTTTTTTTTATTGCTAAAGTTGACAAACAAGCAGGCTGCCCACCTGATGGTAAGTGGTAACAGTCGCCTATAGTACATGTGGTTCCCACGAGATTCGCTGCAAATCTGCAAACCTCATAAGAACCACAGTGTACGTTGCCAACTTGTGACATAAGATGTAAAGTCACAGTACCCAGTAATTTCACTGCCTATCTTACCCTTCACGCCGGAACACAGCAAAGCGAACCCTGCTGTTTGGCGGCGGAAATAGGTAAGACGGAGGTACCCATGCAGACGACCCTGGTACAGAGTCTACCTCCTAGAAGACCTACCTGCTTGAAGATGTACTCATTTTTAATCAAATAATTACTACATTTCTTTTTTAAAAATTTTTTGCACGCAGTTCTTGTCACGCCGCTAGTTACTTGTTCATACAGTGTCAGTGATTGAACAATCGATCGAACTCCTTGGTGAACAATTGGTCAAGAAGAATATACACTAATTCTGTATAGTTGCGAATAGTTCTGTTTATAATTATACAAATATTTTTTCACAAATATAAGTACTGTATAACTAAATATAAATATATATATATTATATATATATATATATTATATATATATATATATATATATATATATATATATATATATATATATATATATATAATACATCCTGAATAGGTGGTAGGAATAAAAATTTGGATGATTCAAAAGAGCTTTCTATAAAGTCATATTTGAATAAAGTTAATTTTGATCCTGATTCTGATTCTGATTCCGATTCCGATTTTGATTTTGGTGTTCCATGAAAGGTTTGTGGGGACAACCCCCACGGCTCCGAGTTAATGCTGCAGACTTCTAATATAGCCTTCAATATCGGAAAATATAATTCGAAAGAGCATTAAAATGCTTTTTTATGCTCTTTTATATTTTCCGATCATGAGGGCTATATTAGAAGGCTGCATACGATCATAAGGTTGGCGTATAGTATTAGTTGTGTTAAAACATGATAATCTACAATTAATTATTTTGTAATACGACGTCTAGTTTTGTAATATATAATTTAATTTGAACCAAATTTTAAATTAATGAGTAGTAATTAATAGGGCTGTAATAATACTACAAAGGACAGCTAACAGGGTTGTAGCAGTAAAACGTGTCATGCATATCATATTTACGTATTTCCTGCCAATAAAAATATCAAATCCATTATATCAATGAATTTATAGGTCAATTTTTATATTTGGCGCTCTTTTGTACTGACGCAATTTATTATAAAGGCAGGTAGTGTGTTAGCCCTTATGATATTTGGGTTACGTTAGTTACTAAGTTTGGTATTATTAGGCTGCCTCACGATATATTATTTCACCATGTGAAATTAAAAAAAAACATATTAGTACGAGGCATGATTGAAGCGTTAGCACTTACCGCTAACGATCCCGCCCCGCTCGTGTACGTGGCACAGCGTTGCCATAATCTTTTCAGAGTCCTTGTAAACAAAGGAACGCTTCTTCGCGGATATAATTGAAGGCTCGGCCGCCGTGAATGCAGCCGCTAACGAGGCTGGGACCCGGGACTATTTATATTGGGACTATATATCTTTCTGCCGTCGGGATCCGGGATCACTTGGCTCACGATCACCCTAGCTTGTGCGATGCGATAAAAACTATAAGATAAAATTTTATATTCTGA
The DNA here is from genome assembly GCA_036419045.1 of Scirpophaga incertulas. Taxonomy (NCBI): domain Eukaryota; kingdom Metazoa; phylum Arthropoda; class Insecta; order Lepidoptera; family Crambidae; genus Scirpophaga; species Scirpophaga incertulas. The sequence goes on along the minus strand of CM071629.1, from coordinate 40,990,546 downwards.
CTAGCTGACCCGACAAACGTTGTCATGCCATATTAATTATTAAATTACTTAAATAACTATTAGAAATAGGGGTTAGCTTAAAAATGTAGGGTTGTAAAAATTACAAAATGTGAGGATGGCTTAGAACCTCCTTGCATCCCAGAGTTCCACAAGACAAACATCTTTGATTGGTTCGTATTGCTTGTGAGGATATGTGGCATCAAAACTTAGGTACTTATGAAGGGCATTATAAAGGGTTCTCCTTATAAGGCTCATTCATCTAAACGAACGGGCTATGGTCCGAAATTTTTTGCATGATCGCATCCAAAATGAGGAAATCCTCAGAAAACCCAGGGTCACCTTGTGGTAGACGGCGGGGCACATTGCTTGCAAGTCTGAACGTCGTTGGAGCGGAATAGTCTGCGAGAGGAAGGCTTACGCCGGAAACGTAGTTCGTACTCTCGAAACACATATGTTTAGTTTCGCTTAAATATCGTCTATGTGGACATACAAACTCACACGTTAAGAAGATTCATACATGTAGAATATACATATGAATGCAATAGTTGCTCTACCTTGAGAGTAGAGGAGGTGGGTGGAGTATTATCTGAAGGAAGGCGTGTTAATTTTGGTATGATCAGGACCAATATGGATAGTTAGGATACTAAGAGGACGTGTTCAGCTAGAGGCGGAGATATATTTTAGTCAGTTATCAGGATCTGGACTAGGAACGTCCGCTAACTTAAGAGTCGGCAGTGAGCCGAAGTAAATGCAGACGGACAGAGCTGACCGCCGCGGGGCGATAGTGGCAGCAAGGCGCGCTCGGGCGTGCTTCCTGATAGGCTGATTAAAAAACTTGCCGGCGTATCTCGCGCACTCCAACTTTGCTAATAAAAAGTTACTCGCTCGACGCTCGGATAGGCTCAAATCATTTTTAGGGCAACTCTTAAGCGTTACGATGCCGTTAAAATTTGTTGCGTGCTCTGCCAGTTACGACTGCAGGAGATAAGCTGCGTCGATCGGCCGCGTGAGCTTTCCAATTGTTAACAGAAATGCGTGGGTGTAATAAGCAAATAAAACCAAATATTTTTACTACAGTAATTATCATAATAAAACTATAGTCTTTAGGATATAATGTGATTTTGTTTAAAAAATATAAAGGATGTTGGGTTCAGTCTATTTATCTGAGGCCCGCTTCTAATTGAAAAATGCAGTGAGGAAAAAATAGCAAGGTCTCTCGTCGTAGACTTGTGAACCAACGGCGTAGCGTAATTGACGTGCAAAAGTGATTGTAAAAATCGTGTTTTGATTTTAATCCAAAAGAAGCGGGCCACGAATTTGTGGCGTATAAATGCAAACTAAAACAAAAGTGTCTTTTTATATAATTGTTTCTGATTTAGGTAATCCTTATGTAAAACAAGCACGATAAATAAAGCCAGTCAATTTTCCACAGAATAAAAAATGAAGGGTACAATAATGACGCGTATGTAAATTTCTGTTTCGGAATAAACGTCTGGAAATTAGAACGGGCAACAAATTATTCCCGAGCGTTCTAATGATGGTAACCGGAGCCCGCTCAGCCGCCGCGTATTAATTATGATTGGAGCATTCTAGTGGTGTTTCTCCGATCCTTTCGCTAATACCCGCAACGGATTGTTTAACAATTTCGTTTGGCCGACCGTGCTGCGGATCGATTCGTATCTTCTTGTATATCTCATGATTCAAATGAAATCGTTATTAAAACAGTGTGTGCATTTGGATTATGAACCCATCCGGTTTATTATTTGAACTACTTACGCAGATTGCATTTGTATCAAAATGGCCGACAGATTCGGCTTCATAGGTCGTATAACATTAGCAGCCCTTACTAATCGCATAATTATTATATTGATATTTGTTAATTTACAAAAGAAACATAGATAGATAAATGTTTTATTGCACGCAACAAATAAAATAAACAATATAAAAATTTAAAAAATACTCTCTTATCCGTGAGAGAAAAGAAATTTCAAAACAAATGTGTCAAACGCCATCCTTCTCCGAAACTATCTATTTTTCATACCCCCAAGTAATAAATTCCTAATATTTCTTTTTAAATTTTTTGGACAATATTTTTATTTTTTATAACGTAGCATTAGAAAATACATACAGTCCCATATGTTTACCCTTCTATTACTGTTTTTAACAAATAATTTACTAGTCAGCTGGCTAAATATAACTTTATAGATATGCTAATATATAGATGTACACTTTAATTTAATAACGAAACAATTAGAGACGGACTACTTCAAGAAAGTCTTGTGCAACCTTCTTTAAAATTTGTTACAGTTTTTCACTGAACACTTGTATTTTAGTTAAAGCAAAATACATATTTGGAACACTCACATCTTAAGTATTATCATTAGGAAATTATACATATTGTTACGAGCTGGGGTCAGTAAATTAAAAGGCGGTCTACCAAAACACTGAACTTTTATTAATTACCACACTAACAGTCACTAATCACTTCACTGAAAGTCGCTTCTTAGTTCTCCAATATCACTTAGATGTTTTCGCATTGTATCGCCAAAACAATACTCCTCCCGGCGGCCGGACACAGCCTTATATAGTCCCTAAGATACTTGCCACTCTTGCCAGAACATTCGCGGACACACTCGAATGTGTAGTCCAATACACAAGCGCGTAGGAATGACGTCGCGCGTTCGAGACGTTTCGAGTATAACTGTCTCTTCTTGTGCTATCCTTGTCACACAATACTCGAATATTCCCGTACTATCTTTTTCGAATATTCTGAGTTTGTCTATCTCTTTCTAATGATGTTTTCTCATTCTAATACTTCTCGAATGTTCCAACTATATCTGTCTCTTCTACTATTGCTATCTCTTTCACTCCTATGAAATTTATGTCCTTTTACTGAAGTAGGCTTAATGGCTCATAAGGGGTCCTGAAAACGCCTGAAAACGGGTTTTCAGGTTATTGCGGCGTTGGATAGAGGGTAGCCTGAAACGTACTGAAAAACATGTTTCAGGCGCCTGAAAACTACTGCAACTTGGGTGTAATTTAGATTTTTTAGTATGTGAAAGAGCTACTTCTGAAACGGCCTGAAACGATGTTTCAGCCTGCGGAAAACGTTTCTAATCACAGAAAATCACTTTCGAAGTTTTACTAAGCCACCGGCGTAAACAATATGAATACAAGGAAAGGCTAAGTTCGGTTGCGACGTAGTGAGTGGCCGGTCCGTGCGTAGGCCGCGGCGCCATTCGCTAAACGCTCCGCTCAGGGTCTCGTATAAAATCCTTCTTAGCTATAATATTATGTAAATTCGAGAGGATAGTGCACAGAAGTCCGCGGAACGGCCCTTTTGTGTTCCGAACAAATTGTTTTATATTCGGGCGGCGGGACCGAGCTGTGAACTCACTGACGACAGTTTTATGAAGGCGACATTTACATTTAAATTGAAGGCGAGGTTGACGCCATCGGCCGCCCGATTAATAATCCCTCACAATTGGCACACTTAGCTCCGGACTTTTTAGCGGTAGTTGCTACTTTCCCTGTAAATTGCGGTTCGGAGTCGATTCAAATGGATGCCTTTGTTTTGTTTCCGACGCTCCTTCTTCAGTGACACCGTTTTGTTGGATCAAACAATTTACTGTTGGCATCCCTCGACTCTCGCCAAGTCTCGCCAAGCTTCGGCGAGGACAATGATCCTCTTAAAGTTGCGGACTGGAATTCAAATGAATTAGAGCCGATATCAAAAGGGGATTGAATGGAAATATAATCACTTCGCGGTTCAGATGTAAATAAGATAAAGGCGGGTATTTTTCTGGTCGATTTTGTTATGTTAAGTTTGCTATCATCATTAAACTTTATAATTAAACAACTTTTATAATTAGAAAACATCAAAATTTATTTATTACCCATTATTATATGTCTACACATTACTGAAATAGTGTTAGTAGGGTCTGGATTTTTCTAATCAAAGGCCTGAGCATGCATCTTTGTAAATTTAGAAAATATAGCTGGGATGTTAAAATGAACCTTCAGTTGAGATCAAAATGTTACTGATTACATTTTTACTACTGTTTTACTTGTTTGAGGTTATATTCCAAAAATTCATAAATGTTACTCGTGTTAAAAATATAAAAAAGTTTTGTTCATGACAAAGCTAGTTTATGGTCGTTGCTATGGCGACGTTTTTGTATTAATAATTTAGCTTTACCAGAATACACGAATCTCCATTAGTTACTTTTAGGGATTTATTAGTTTACTTTTAGGGCTAATCATGAATTAGCTAACAAATTGTTTTATCCAAACATACTTCCCTAGCTTCCTCGACTTTCATTAATACTTTCATGCACGCTCATCAGCTGCGGGTACTCTTGACTTGACCCTACAGTATATCAAATATATGGTCTAAGTAGAGCACCTTTTTTTTCTTTCTTTTTGTTCCTACCCACTAAAAACCTAAAAGTATAGTACCCTAACAACTGGCCCATTTAATACCTTATAAATTTCTTTCTTCAATCCCTTCTAGGTGTCCAAACCATCTCATTATACATACATACATACATACATATATGTCACGCCTTGTTCCCAATGGGGTAGGCAGAGACCAAATCTCTCCACTTGCTACGATCCTGGCACACTATATATACCATCTCATTGTATTATCAATTTTCGTCACTACATCTCTCTTTATTTCGCAATTTATACTCGTTTCGATAAAACCGTGTTGTTGAGCTACACTGGTACAGCGCTCGGGGAGCATCGGAGGGCGGGCAACATCTGCAGAACAAAGGTCAAAAGGCCTCGCTCGGTTTAGCATAAAATCGGATTGCCTTCAAGGTCGGTGGAATATTACTAAATTAAAGACCTAAAAAGTGTTCACAGTGAACGATCGATTTAATACTTCTCATTATATAACAACAGCGGATCTTTTGTCATTCGTGATTTTACAAATGGCACACTTTATTTGAGCGTCGGTTCATTTATATGTACATTCATAGGTGTATCATTGGGTTAGCGTGGTATATATATATATACATACATACACACACACACACACACACATACACACATATATATACACACATATTGTTTATTCTGTTTTCCCTATTCTCATTTTATATGGGGTCGGCGCAACATGTCTTCCGCTTCAACTATCCTTTATCACTCAGCATTTGGATACTCACTCCTTTCTTCAATATGTCTTCTTCAGTACACAGTCCATCCAATATCTCGTAAAGTAGTTTTATTTTCTTGTCCAGCCCTGTTCTCAATTTTATTTGTGTTCTCTATCACTCGCCATTTCAACACTAACTCCCTTCTTTCATCATATCATCATTCGCACCCGTCCATCATTCCTTCGGTCTCCCTCTCCTGTAGGGAGCCCAACCACTTCCATGTCCATAACTTTCCTAGTAACAACATCATTCTCTTTTTTTAACACGTGACCAACCTGGAAAGTGTCCTTTCAACAATAAGAGCTGCTGTCAAACTTCCCCTGATATATTCATTCCTCTCTCTATCCTTTCATGTCACTCGACACATTAAACTTAACATTTGCATTTCAGCAACATTCAACATATCTACCTCAGCGATGGAGGTAACGAGTCCCTGTAATTTATGGAAAAGACTTATTGAGCATTTACTTATTGATTCCTTCTTTTCTTTCGGACCGCTGGAGACGTACAATCACTTTATCAATAACACCAATCAGAGAGGTACCCAGCCGCGGCCGCTCCGACTCGATTCCTCGCCGCGGAAACTGGACGAGAACTTTTTCCTCGATGAATAAGTGCGCAACTTTGGTGGACAGATAATAAACCGGCGGTAAGTTTTAATTGTGAAACTGGAATCTTCGCGGCGCTCGAGCACCGGGTAAAGAAGAAGGGGGAAGGGGGGGTAGGGTGCGGCCGCTAATTGCGACCACTTATCGAGTTACCCGATGTTTTATCGCCGTTGACCGCCGCGGGACACAGTCAACGCACAGCCAGTAATGCCTCGTTCCAAACACAGCTACTGGTTTGATTTTTATTTCCTAAGGAGCGTCATCGAGCGACTTGCTAAACTTGCCTTTCCGAGTTCCTTTTCTGATTAGGCCAGATTAAGGTTGGCTAGGACATTAATTGAAGTCATTAAGGGATATTGAACTTGTCACTAGCAAAATTTTGTAGGAGTGAACGCGAACGTCGGTGCCTGGACGCGTTCGGGATTGCCGCGCTTTTGCGTGTCTGTGGCCTGTTTTCTTTCTGCTTACTCTGTGGTGTCCTAGTCATCATTAATATACTCTTGAGTATTTAATTATTAAAATACAACAATTATATAATCCTTAGTGTATCTTCAAAGTGTATTATTTATCATACAACAATTCTTAAGGTATGTATAATGATAGTAGCTAGCTAAAACATCTATTATCACGTACTATTTTTATTTAAAAATGAACACAGACTTAGTTGAGAAGAGACGTAAAGAGACGCACAGGACAAATATTTTGTGCGACTCGTAGACGTTTGTTCTGGGTTTTGGGCGCACGTGAATGTGGGTTTTTATTTTGTAATCTTTATACCTTTATAAAAAATATACTAAACTACGATTTTTAATTCGAGTCAGTAAAATGACAAGTGCAACTGTCACTGATACAAAAAAGGGTGACCCACTACAACCCACTACAATAGTGATGTTCGGCAATCAATAGATTTAGACTAAATGTCTAAATGTCATGCTTTATTTTATTAGGTATCAGGGCGTTTTTTTATTGTAAATATGTAATACATACCGTACGGTTAACCGTAAAATGACATTCGGAAAATATAATAATAACGAATTATACGCAGTGAGGAGACAATATCATGATTCAAATTATTCATGGCGAAGTGATAAGCATATTAAAACTAGTCATTATTTGTCGTAAAAAGTAAATGATAAAAAATTGTTATTATTAGTGTTGCGTTTGCAATGGAAGCGGAAAAAATGTAATTATTTACGACATAACATTAGAATCCTCAAAAATAACAGTATTTCTCCACTATTCAATGGATGTTATTATACATATAAACCTTTCTCTTCAATCACTGTATCTATTAAAAGAACCGCATCAAAATCCGTTGCGAAGTTTTAAAGATTTAAGCATACAGGGATATATGTACAGAGAAAGCGACTTGACTACGTAGTCAGGGAATGCCAACCACCAAAGACAAAAAAGATGGCGAGATTTCACTTGGGTTAATTACTTACGTAGGTTCATTCATTCCTAAAGTTACGGATAATACTTTACCATTGCGGGAATTATTAATGATCAGGAAGCTGATTCTCATGCAATCGAATTTTTTCCATATTAAAATTCGTATACGAATTCCTCCGCTCTACTGAAAAGTTCGAATGTTTCGTTTATCTCGTATTCTGAGCACCCATAGAACAATTACTATTCGAAATAGTACGTCGGGTATAAATTAAATAATAAATTACGTAATTATTAAGCGTTTATAAAAACGCTGTTACTGCTTTATCTACTAATAGATTTTATACGTAATTTTTTTTATTTTTTTTTATTTTGCCTACCTTTGTTTTTAATAAGTCAATGCGTGATCGTTGGATGAGTTCTAATGTAAGGTTCTTATTTAATCGAAAATGTTTAATAAACTCGCTGCCTCTAACTCTTGAACTAAATTATAAATAAAATCTACAATAAATTCGTCCATTTCCTATGTAAAGTCAAATCAATACAAACAAAAAGTATATCCAATCAAACTTTGATTTAAATTCGTATTCGAATGTCCACTTCTAGTGGTCCGTACCACTCGTTTTGTTCGAATGACGTTTATGCGAACTAGTTCGATTGTGAACTTCTGAGAATAGACTGTGTTACATTCGAAAAAAATTCGAACTTCGAACTTTTTTACGAATGTGAACTTTTTTCTATTGCATGAGAATCGTGCCCCTGATTGGAAATCAGATACCTTTTGGGAGCGTAGGTTCGTATCCTGCCGGCTGCGCCATGTTAAGTGAGGAGAATGTAATGATACAACGGGCGGTTGGATGCAGACTGATTTATTTTATGACACACAATTCCTATTACGTTTCTATGTATCTGTGTTCAATATACGGGATATTGAATAAAGGTTATGAGATTATGTTCATTTAGATCAGACCCTTCGCCATGTTTTTCGGTTTTGGGTACACCCCTACTTACCTGATATTGAATGCCTACATCCTACAAATTACAAAAAAATGTAAACATATATAATTTTTTTTTCTTCATAGGTACTTTTATAAATAACTAGCGACCCGCCCCGGCTTCGCCACGGGTGCAGTGAAAAAATGGTTATGGTGGGTTATCCCTAAGAGATAGACATATACCATCGCAGACTTTTTTGTGGATTTTTGTATGTTGTACAATACTGTAGTACATTATTTTGGTATATCTCGTAGGGTTCAGCCAGCGTTTGTAATATAAGCGCAAAAAAACGTGCTTATTTACGACATCACATTAGAAACCTTTAAATTTATCAGTGTTTCTCTACTATATTATGCATTTATTATACATACAAACCTTCCTTAAGAATCACTCTATCTATTAAAAAAAACCGCGTCAAAATCCGTTGCGTAGTTTTAAAGATCTAAGCATACATACGGACATACAGCGAAAGCGACTTTGTTTTATACTATGTATTGATTGATTGATGTATATTGTAATATTGTATGCCTTTAGTACAAGATAGTACGATGAAAGTAAATAGGTAATATCAGTGTATGTTGAGATTCATTATCCTGAACCCCCATTTTCATTTCATGGACCCCCAAATTTCTGTTTCGCTGACGTGAATCCCAAACTGGTCGATATAGACTAGTTTGGGATTCAGTGATGTAGATGTTTGATTTTAACTGGTTCAAGTAATTAAGAATTACACGGTTGAGTCAACACGTAATGAAATGACATTAAACAAGTTATTAAGTTCTATCTGAAAAATCAAAGGATCAAATCTATTTTATAAACCTAAGATTTATGAAATCTACTGGAATAAAAAAACACCAGAAATTAACATTAACTTGTAGTATAGTATAGTAACAACCAACCAGTTATGTGCTTGAAATTCCCCAGCAGTAGTCGTTTCAATTCAAAAAATAAGGTCTTCTGTGTTCCTTCGGTCGGGGTCACCAGTATGTAGTATAGTATGGGCCTATGTTGAATATACTACATCAATATTTATTATCGGAACATATCTATACTAATATTATAAAGAGGAAAGATTTGTTTGTTTGTTTGTTTGTAATGAATAGGCTCCGAAACTACTGGACCAATTTCAAAAATTCTTTCACCTTTGGAAAGCTACATTATCCCCGAGTAACATAAGGTACTTTTTATCCCGGAAAAATTGACAGATCCCACGGGATGCGCATTAAAGGCTACTGCACAGATTTTCATGCGGTTTTCATCAATAGATAGAGTGATTCTTGAGCAAGGTTTTGCGGTATTTTTTATCTCGGAAAAACGGATAGTCCCACGGGAAGCGCGATAAAACCTTCGCGCCATAAACCGACTTCCGCGCATATGTAGTCGTGGGGAAAAGCTATGACCCTTAACCCTCTATAGACCCAAGCCCGAAATCCACGCAGGCGAAGCCGCGGGCAGAAAGCTAGTTACTTATATACAGGAACGGAAAGCACAACACGTAGCATTACTATATACTAATATATTGGCAAAAAACTATGTACAGAAATATAATTTGATGACATCAGTAAACTATATATAATTCTACAAGAAAACCCGGCAGCTGTCACCCAAGTGTCCATCATTTATTTTTCCAACATAACATAATAGACACGACATATATCGCTTGTGGAATGAGCTGCCTCCTAGTTTGAGAGTGGCCAGTACTAAGGCATCATTCAAAAAACATGTGCGAAGATATTTTCTGGAGTCAGTCTAAAATTGGTATGACAACAATATGTATATGTATATAATGTATGTATGCGTGTGTTTATATATGTGTATATATTGTATATGTATGTATATTTCTATATGCGTTGCTAGTATTCTAACTTTATTTGCATAGGTATAATTGTTTATTTGTCACGTTAATAAATAATGTCTTTTAATATTATTTCTTCTCTGTAATCGTACACCGTCTACAATGGTTCTCACATTTTACAGGTTAACTGGTAGAGAATGCCTCAGGCATTAAGTCCGCCTTTTGTACATCTGATTCTTGTTGTGCGAAAAAGATTAAATAAATAAATAAATAAATAAATAAAGACATATGTCATCGAGTGTGACTGGCCAGATCGGCTCTACGAAGATCCTGTCAATGACGTCAAAATGTGCCAGTGATGATCGCCACAAACTTACTTCAGAACTGGAAGCAGTTGGAATGCGTACTCGTTAAATCTAAGAGCAGTTACTTCCGTCATGGCGGCAGTTCCCGATGATCTGCAACGGGCGCCCGAGGAACGCCCGCAATTATACCGGCATTTATTAAAATAAGTCCCATCGGGAAGTGGACGTGATCGCACTCGCGATGTCACGCCCGCGATTGCTATCGGCGCAGAATATTGGTTAGTCGAGATACTCTACTTCACATACAGAGTTCAGGGTCCTAATTACTATTATCTCGATCGAATATTAAAAACTTGAATAAGAAATTAAAAAAATCGGGTGAGGCTGTGCAGGGGCACACGGCCGTTGGTTTTAACGTGAAACGTCTATGTTAGGGAATCGCTTTTAAAGTAAAAGATTTAAATAAAAACAAGATTGGCGGTGTTTTAAGTATTTTAATAAAAAACTCAATGTCACAACAGCGAGCTGACTATATAAGTGAAATATTCACACCACATTTTTGTTTCTAAGACTAATAGTTTTTTAATTATTAAGGTACGATGATATAGACCTTTTCGTTACGGTCCACTTTTTAAACCTGCTACCCGTATGTTTCGGCGCGATTTTAAAGACATTTCACGTCAAAAATCTGCAAAGGAGCCTGGCTAATTTAGAATCTAACTTTAGATTTTTAAGGATTACTTAATTGGCATCAATGCTTGGGTTTAATTTTAATCAATAGTTACCTCACCAAATGTTTTGACTCAAAATCAAAAGTTTATTCTTCAAACAGGATTTTTACACTTTTGCACATATCAAAGATGCAATCAAAATCAAAATAATCTTTATTCAACACTAGCTTTCCGCCCGCGGCTTCACCCGCGTTATATTCGAATTTCCCACAGGAAGGATATGTTTTCCGTCGGTAAAATTATCTTATTTCCTTCCTTGGGTCCTCGGGTTTTACGATGGTTATATACGGGGTATACTATCTGTGTATAAAATTTCATTTAAATCGGTTCAGTAGTTTTAACAATATTTCCATACAACCTATTATCCCTCCTTTCAACCTTTTACAACCCTTTACAACCTTTTTTGCATAAAAAAGTCTATGTCCTTTCTCAGGCTCTAGACTATCTGTGTACCAAATTTCATTTAAATCGGTTCAGTAGTTTTGGCGTAAAAGTGGAACAGACAGACAGACAGACAGACGGACAGACAGAGTTACTTTTGCATTTATAATATTAGTATGGATAGACCTTTACAGGCACTTATTGACGTCAACAAACAAAAGAAACAAAAAGCTTAAAATAACAACAAAAACCTTGTCCGTACGTACGAATAAGGAAAAAAAAAATATTGACTCGACACCACACTACCAACACAATACCATTGGTTCACGACTGTGGACCTTTTACTGGAAAGAATCAGCTCGAAACCCAGCAAGGGTTGTTATTTTTCTTCAGTATTTTTACAGTCTTCAATTAGAAGTTGGAATCAGATAAATAAGTCTGAACCCAACTTCCTTCATTCCCAGCACAGTCTCCTCCATTTCCCTTTGTGTTTTTGAACCTCCGTATTAGGTTCATTGTCAGTGGTTGCATACTACACGTGTTACACCTGACTAATGTCATGTTTTTAGATAGATAGATAGATAAACTCTTTATTTACATATCTTCATCACACACAAACATAGTTACACGGACAAACTTAAATTAGACTAAGCTAAAACTTAACAATAACCAAATAAATGCAAACTATAAACTAAGTTGTGTGTACTGCAGAAGTGTAAATAGGTCGTAGCTCAGTGACTGGGATTGCCCACATACGGATGTGAGCAAAGCACTGGTATTCTGCTACAACCTGAGGGTTCCATGCGCACAAAATTAAAGAATGTAAAAGAAAATACATGAATTTATATAACGATGTATATATTATATAAGTGTGTGGATATAAATATACTAACATAAATAAACAAACTAACATAAATATACTAACATAAATAATAAAAAAAAAAATATTAAGTGTAACTGCACGTGATTCATGTTTTAAGAGCAAGTTTGGATATAACATTATTCGATATTTATAAATTTGCATATTTCTTGCAAGAAATAAAAGAGAGGTGTTATTAAAAGCGGTATTGTTTTTTATTATAATACTAAATAAAAAGTTACTAAGAAAAAAGAGTTATTAAACTGTTATAAATAGCCCTTGTACAATCGTTGTCCTGTAGGCATAATAAAAGTAATAATATATGTAATCACGGGCGTATCTTCATTGGTACTCATTGTTGAATCGATCAATTTGGATTATAAAATAATAGAACGGTAGTTACAATTATCGTCGTATCGACTTGGATTGTAAAATAATAAAACTGTAGTTACATTTATTGTCGTTTAATCACTATAAATTACACAAATATGCACGTTGACACTTAATTTATTATCACTATATTAGATTTAACTTAAAAATATCTAGAAATACACGTTGATTCCCGAGATTCAAAGCGATTCGCCAAACGTGTGGTGCGCTCGCCGTCTTCCGTCCGACTGACTCACGAACAAGATGGCTGCGCCGCTACCACAGACTATGACGCTTCGCTAGGATGACATTGACAGCGACATGTCATTCTGTCAGAATTCTTCGATGTGCCGTCATATATATTATTACGTCCAAGTGATTCTCTCCTGTACATAGTTTGTTTACATTTATCAGCTACATACAAAACACGAGGTGATTCCAACCATATATATGTCAAATGTATTACTTTTGCAGTTGAGGTACTGACTCACAATTTACGCGGGTTGTCGAACAAGTTTTTCTACTGCCATTAATATAACTTCCATGAGACGCATGAGATGAATGTCTTGTCTTATTCGAGTAAGTGTCTCGGAACGAATTAAGCCCAGATATGTGTGAAGGCAATTATACCTCCTTATTTGAGGAATCGTTAGTCTGATCAATTATGATGCTTTCAATGGTGTATTTTCGCTATAGAAGTTCTAGTGATTGGAATCTGGGGGCACGGTAGTGCCCCCGCCAAGTCGAGCAAAAAAGCGGCACGGCCGTACCATCCTTTTCTCCAAGCAATTTAGGCCATTCTCGACCCTCTGTAACTTCGTTGTGGATAAAACTAGAAGACTGAATTTTCAGTAACCATGAAGGTATTGTAAAGACACAGTATATTTCAAATTTCATTCAATTTGAACTAGTAGTTTATTAATTATACTCACTAACTGACTCACCGATCATCAAAATTATAAGGCACTTCCAGCAGACCTAGAAGCTTTAAATTTGGAATATAAGCAGTGTTTGGTGTATGAATCAAGGAAAAATTAAAATATTTAGGGGCACGGTAGTGCAATCGCTAAGTCTAGCAATTTCTACAAAAATAAGAGAAGTTCATAAGTCGGAGAGAGGGCTTCAATAAAATTCATTGCCGGTATACGACATATATATATTAAGTAGAAGGTACCGAAAAGGGAAAAAGTAGACTGTCTACAAAATACAAAAAGGAATGAGATCCCATCAAAAACAACACTTGTCAAAGAACTAAATAATTTAATTTACACGTGTTTTCATGCGATGGCCGAGTCAATATATTTATATAAAACAATAAAGATTTTTAATATTGATATGCGTCACTATAAGATGCTGTTAATTATAAATGATATAATAATGAAACTTAAATAAAATTAAAAACTAAACTATATATAAAACTAATATCTCTAATAATTATTTAGTAAAATTAAAAACTAAACTATAAATAAAATATTTGAAATAAATCGCTGCCGTCAGGCAACGTCCCCATAACACTAGCAGCATTGCCACGTTGTATGGCGATGCTGATTCGCTGCGCCAGATATGAGCCAGCTTTCCGGTCACATGTAGCCTCGGTCAATCTATAAAGGTTCTAGTCGGTTCTATTTGCTGTTAATTATTACGTAACAAGCATTAAGCTTCGAGTACGGAGATTCCAGACACAATTGATTTTCAATTGTTATGGACCACGATCGTGGTCTTAGGGACTGGACGTATTAAGACAGAAAGTCGCTTAAGTACGGACAGAATAAATTAATAACCGACTTGGTATTACATGGATCTCATAACTTTTTACCGTAGAACAACTGAGTTGCGAGACTTGGTTTTTTTAACAAGTATTGTTTTTGATGGGATTCTATATATTCCAAAACTCACATATATACCAGTAGAGGATCTGCTATGTCTTGAGACATATACACACATGTATGTACGAGTACAGACTTAGCAGACCCTCAAATCAGGTCAAGATTTCCCTAAAAGAATTGTTCAAAGAAATTAATATTTTAACTTTAGCTAGTCAATATATATATGATAATTTAGTTTTTGTTTATAGAAACTATAATAAATTCAATAAAAACAGTGATCTACATAATGTGAATACTAGAAACAAAAATAAACTTGCCGTTCCAATGTTCAGACTCCATAAAACTAGCTGTTCGTTCTTGGGGAAATGTATATCTATGTTTAACAAACTTCCGCAAGGTGTCATTGATTTGCCTTTATATAAATTTAAAAACCATATCAAAAAGACACTCATGAGTAAAGGTTATTATAAAGTAAGTGACTATCTTAATGATCACACTGTTTGGGAATAGGGACACTATTCATAGAGCCATGTTTGGTAACAACATTATTTATAATATTGTATTATTTTATATGTGTATGTAAACATACATACGACTGTAATCGTGTTAGGTGTGATTGTTTCTTGTACTATATTGTATTTTTGTATTGTATTATTGTGATTGTTAACATTGAAAAGAGGAGATAAAAAATAGACCTTCAGAGTTTCTTGCCTGTTCTTCTCGAGAAGGCTCTCCCAATTTCCGAACAGGTGTCGAGTCAATATATTTTTTCTTTTTTTTTTCCTTATTCGTACGTATGGACAAGGTTTTTGTTTTTTTTTATTTAAACTTTTTTTTTGTTTTGTTTGTTGACGTCAATAAGTGCCTGTAAAGGTCTATGTTGAATAAATATTATTTTGATTTTGATTTTTATTATAATTTAATGAAATAAAGTTAAATCAAGTCAAATTGTATGGTTACTGTCCATACATCTATAGAAAGAGATGGCTTATTAAAATGTACTGATAAAATACACTTATTTATTTATTATAAATGTTATTAAACTAGATATATAACGGTATTAATGAGCACACGTGAAATAATGGTATTTATGGTTTTGGGGAATCATGCTTATGGTGTAACGATCGGTTGTGTGCTGATGAGAACGTGTGTATCATACAATGTTGCCTGTGTGCATGAAGTGCTGACAAGACGCATGTGACCGCGGCCGTGGCAGCGACATTCGGTTATGCTATGTACGTAAGCCGTACACAAATTAAATATAGCAATTATTGAAGATTTATTTCACATTTTAATGGAGTGTGTCCGCGATGAAAGAGACAGAGTAAAGTTAATCGAGAACATTAGATGTATGTTTAGTTTTAAATGTAGTTATAGTGATAGAATTATAAGCTTCCTCCTTTGTTCTTTCGTTTAAAATAGTAGCCGGCTTAACTATTATGGTGTAAGGCTAAAAAAAGATAAAAAAAAAAATATAGGATCATCGGTTGAGTTGTGGTTTCGACACTAGTTTACGGATCACATGACCTGCTTAATGTGTTTTTCGTATTTCATACGTACATTTATTTGACGCTCCTACGACGAAGGAAAACATCCTGAGGCAACTTGCATACAGCTGCGAAGAAATTCAGAGGTGGATGCAGACAACCAATCCGCCCTGGGCCAGCGTTGATGACCAAGGCGTAATTGCCTATATATCATAGCCTATATATGAGCTGTGATGGAAATCAAATTGAATCTTCCATCTGACAGAAACATACGATGTATTAGATATATAGATAAAACGAACAAACGTTTTATGTGCTGTCGCGACGAAGGCTGCCTGGCTGTTGTTAGTTTCAAACTGCTCACACCACAGTGCTTGGTGTCAAAAAATTTAATGACGTTTTGATGTAAGCAAGCGAGAGGAGGTCTGCGTCCATTGTGGCGTCCGCGGCCACAATGCTGCGCCATTAATCTCTCGCATCGACATCGCTCACAAAAACACATTCCTCCCCTCTCCGTTCCCCAGCTACGTAGGCCCTTAAGCCCCTGCGGTAAGGTCCACAATGCCCCCCACGCGCAGTCCAGCGGCAAATATAGGTGAGGTCGTTATTTCTTAACGGTTGCGATTTATGGGCTAATTTGTCAGCGAATGCCGAACTGCTGAAGAAAAATGTACGATTTATTAATTTCTTCCCTCCGCTCCGTTTCTTCAAATCGGGGTCTGTATTGAGGCGCGCTGTCGGCAAGTCAGCGTTTGAGATACACAGGGCGGAGGGTATCAGGTCAGCAAGATACAAAGTGCGGAGGATATTGGGTCATCAAGATATTAAGATATTAACCGGAACTGATTTGGAATAGAAGAAATCTGTAGAAACGATCATTTATTCGGTTCCGTTCAGACATTTTCAAATGAGTGTAATCATAGTTATGTTACAAGTTGTTAAAATGTAAATTCGCACTAAACAATAATTAAACAAAAACTACTAAAAACTTTAAACTACTACTATTTTCTAAAGTATTATTATATATTTCAGAATTTTCTAGTATTTTCGTGAAAATTCCAGAATGTTTTGAAATATTCCAGATATTTCCACCCTCTTTCTGAAATTTTATTAGAATTTTGCTGTTCTCTCAGATGAGATGTACGCTTTGAAGTGAAAAATCAATAACAGGATATTTACATAACATTACACATCCAGTCCCTACCGCCCTCATGATAATCCTACATAGTTCTTAGAACTACTAGGGATAAGGCTGAGTTTAGTCGGTAGGTCATAGCGGTCGGGCCGCTTCGGCTGGTATGGAGCACATAATCACCGTGGCACGTGCAGCTGCGGTGGTATCGTGGGTACGTTTCATATTTCATGTGTCAATTCTCAGAATTTCTCCACTCACTAGAAAAGAATAATAGTTCCAGTCAAAATGTCACTTCATCACACTTGGCACTTGCTGGCTGCGACGAACGAACGCTAATTTCGGGCTTCAATCAACGTATTTTGAACGGTACCGTTATTCTTGTTTACTCCAAGTCCGCGACGATCAAAGATGTAATTTAACATGTTTCCATCAGCCGCCTGCGAAAGCTGCTTAATCAAATCACGTAGAACCTAATCACCCCGGCTTATTAGTACGCGACAACTTCAGAGGGTATCAAATTTTAATTGGAAATTTTTGGCGGTTAATCCTCTATTGTCGCCTTCATCAACCACTTTCGTATATTATCTTAATCAACATAAGTTTTAAATAACGAAAAGCGTGTTTATTGAAAATACGTAAATTAAGACTCGTAATACATTTAGTTTATGCGGTGTTGTATCTCGTAGAATGTAATAATCGAGTTAAGACTTTTATATAATATATATTATAAAAAAGTGTCGAGTCTGAAAAAGGATAAACCTGTTCTACAGATCTTCAAGATTGTCAGGAGTTACACGTGTTATTGCGAGTCAACCATAAAAGATAGACATATGATATTGGATATTTTAAATAAGAAGAACATTTCCGTCATACATGATTTCTGTGTAGCTTTAACCATTAAGGTTGTACACGCGGCGGAAGCTTAAAAAATGGAGTAACTTCTCCCGTTTTCCCAACGTTTCCCTTCACTGCTCTGCTCCTATTGATTGTAGCGTGATTCAAAGTATACTATAACAAGCTCAAGAGTGTGGAAAATAATTGTATCAAGTTTCACTGGTCTGCGAATCTGATGGTTCGGAGTCTCGACATTAAACCTGCCAACATTGTGAGGCTATCTGCCGAAGAAATTCAAAGGCCAATCAATCCACACTGGGCCAGCGTTGACTAAGACCCAAACGCCCTAACATAGGATAGCCTGAAACTGTGATGATGGGAGATCTTGTTACTTTATTAAACACTTCTAATCGTTCTAATCTGTGACCAGTAATAGAACAGAAGAGAATTTTTCAACAACAGCTGAGCCATCAGCGCCATGACAGATTAGATTAGAATGATCTGCGGACTGCTACCGGGATGTTGCTTAACCCCGCTCTGGCGACGCGTCAACAGGACCAGAGGAACCGCAGTGAAGTAAGTAACTCGCTGTAACTGATACGGTGATAAGTTGATGTTCAATTTCTATTCCAAATATAGAAGTTGATCGTGTACAGCGATTCATGCGACTTTTGATTTGAAAGCACAAAGTTTTGATTGACCCAACAATCAATTAAAGTCCTTTAATAATCAAGTTCGTGTTCACTTCCTGTCAAAGGTTCCTGATCTTAAACTAGTTATAGCCTATTGTCCTGTCCAATTATTGCAGCCATCCTCTATTTAATTCTCCTTTTAGTACTTTCCTGTTCCACAGTTGCCTGGAAGAGATTGCTGTTTAGCAATAAGGCTGCCTTGTACATTTGCTATTTGTTTTGTTTTTGTCTATGTTCTTGTTTTTGGTGTACAATAAAGAGTTATGTTATTTTTTTTTTTTTTTTTTTTATAGGATAGGGCAGCAAACGAGCAAACGGATCACCTGGTGGTAAGCAATAACCGTTGCCCATGGACACCCGCAACACCAGTGGAGTCACAGATGCGTTGCCGGCCTTTTAAAAGGGAATAAGAGGAATAAGGGAATAAACGGGAATAAGGGGGTTGGCCTCCGGTACCCTCACTCACTCGGCGAAACACAGCGCAAGCGCTATTTTACGCCGGTTTTCTGTGAGGCTGTGGTATCACTCCGGTCGAGCCGGCCCAATTCGTGCCGAAGCATGGCTCTCCCACGGTAAAACGGTGTTATGTTAAATAAACGAAAACCAAAAAAAGATTTTGATTAGATTGAGCTTACTTCCATGATAACGATAACACCAGGGTACAGAGAACAAGATTACAATTACAAATTGCGATCGCAAAAGAAACCATAATTCTTTAAATTGCCTTAAGGTTATTAATGTAATCAAAAACTTCAATTAAATATTTGTTTTATATGCGTACTATTGTTTATTTTATCATGTTCTGTATTCACGGCGTATTTACTGAATATAAAAGCTGCGAAAAAGAAAACTTAACTGCACGTTAAAAACATCAAAAACCTCCTGATGAATAGTAGTAGTTATTTTTGGACCAATAATGGCAACTTGGGTAAGCCTCGATGACGAAGCTACGCAGTTTCTTCTTTATCAGCAAATTTATTACCCTGGGCATCTCAAGAGAAAAGACTTGTCTGTACGCAGATTAATCTTTGCAACTCTACCACAGAACGCATCTCAAGACAAAAGTCATCTGTACGCAGATTAATCTTTGCAACTCTACCACAGAACGCATCTCAAGACAAAAGTCATCTGTACGCAGATTAATCTCGGCAACTCTACCACAGAACGCAACTCAAGACAAAAGTCGACTGTACGCATATTAATCTCGGCAACTCTACCACAGAACGCAACTCAAGACAAAAGTCGACTGTACGCATATTAATCTCGGCAACTCTACCACAGAACGCGTCTCAAGATAACAGTCATCTGTACGCAGATTAATCTAGGCAACTCTACCACAGAACGTATTTCAAGACAAAAGTCATCTGTATGAAGATTAATCTCGGCAACTCTAACACAGAACGCATCAGAAGACAAGAGTCCTCTGTACGCAGATTAATCTCGGCAACTCCACCACAGAACGTATTTCAAGACAAAAGTCATCTGCATAAAGATTAATCTCGGCAACTCTACCACAGAACGTATCTCAAGACAAAAATGATTTGTACGCAGATTAACTGATTGAATGTGGTACATTTTGACAATTTCTTTACCAGTTTTGCATTGCTCCGAGATCTTCGGGCGGCTGGCTATCGTGCAACTGGTACTGTTCGCGAAGGCAGGACAAAGAAGTGTCCTCTAGTATCCGTAAAGGATATGAAGAAGAAAAACCGCGCCGAGTTTGACTACCGTTTCGACCAAGTCAACCAGATTTTATTCGTCCGTTGGCTGGACAACAGTGTCTGTACGATGGGTTCAAACTACGACAACGTTTTTCCTCTGGGAAAAGTAAAGAGATGGAGTACCGTAGAGAAAAAAAAGGTGGACGTAGGCATCCCACGTGTATATCAAAGTTACAATAAGGGTATGGGCGGGGTTGATCAAGTTGATCAGTCGATTTCCCTATATCGCATTGCTATTCGTGGCAAAAAAAGGTGGTGGGTCCTATTTACGTACATGCTGGATGTAGCAGTGGCAAACGCATGGCGGCTGCACCTTATATCAAATGAAAACAAGATGGATCAGCTCCAATTTCGGCGATATATTGCTCGTCATTACTTGAGACACACAAACGGTGGGAGTCTGCGTCCAGCAGCATCTGTAGTACCAAGTCTGCAACGTGATGGTATGGGACCCTGGCAAACTTTCTCAACAATTACGATGTGCTGAATGTCATAAAAAAGCTCGTTGGCAATGTAAGAAATGTCTGAAAACACTGTGCATAGAAAAAGAATGTTTCGAAAAATTTCATACCATTTAAGCCCAGTGGCCCCAATTGAGGACGGCATTTTTTTTATATAAATAATAAAAAAAAAATTTTTTTCTTGTGATGATCTAATAATTATATTCGTTTCCAATAATTAATAAAGAAATTTATTTTTTTCTACGGCTGTGTTTTATTTGGGTCTAAATGGGTTAATCTCGGCAACTCTATTACAGAACGCATCAGAAGACAAGAGTCCTCTGTACGCAGATGAATCTCGAAACAAGTTTTATCTATACGATGAATAGTCTCGGCAAATAAAAGTGGCACAGGATAATACAACGCACATTCGGAATTTTTTCTTGTTAACTTTGACGCTATAACAAACCGTAACAATGGCTCAACGCAATGACAAAGCGTGTGGCGCAGCGCCGCGGGCGCGCACTAGTCGTATCAATAGGTAATGAGTACGCGAACAAAGCATGAATTGGTTCGCGCCTTAATGATGCATCAACACGTCTGGGGGTTATTCTTAAATTTTCGAAATAGTTGGTTGTCATTGACAAAATGGAATCTGGGAAAATTTTAATTTAGCTTGCAGACAACATTATTTGCTCTTTGCATGAAATTGAGAAAGATTTAATTATAACAAACTAGCTTTATGCAACTTCGTCTTCGCAGGACATTTATCATTATCACTATCAATACATAGTATAAACAAAGTCGCTTTCACTGTAACCGTATGTATGCTTAGATCTTTAAAACTACGCAACGGATTTTGACGCGGTTTTTTTTAATAGATAGAGTGATTCTTAAGGAAGGTTTGTATGTATAATAAATGCATAATATAGTAGAGAAACACTGATAAATTTAAAGGTTTCTAATGTGATGTCGTAAATAAGCACGTTTTTTTGTGCTTATATTGCAAACGCTGGCTGAACCCTACGAGATAGACCAAAATAATGTACTACAGTATTGTACAACTTACAAAAATCCACAAAAAGTCCGCGATAGGATATGTCTATCTCTTAGGGATAACCCACCATAACCATTTTTTCACTGCACCCGTGCGAAGCGGGGCGGGTCGCTAGTATCTTTATAAATTGTAACCAAAAAAAACAGCAGGTACTTTTTGAGATTTTATTCAGTTTAAAATATCCTAATTCGAAGATTTAATTATAACAAAAACTTCCATCTTAGAGTTGAAAAGTAATGTAAAAATAAATATTTCTTATATCGCTTAAATTCAAAAAGTTATGAAGTTCTAAATACAAGTGAAAATACCACGTAGTTTCAACAAAATCAAATTTAACTTTATTCAAATATGACTTTATAGAAAGCTCTTTTGATCGTCCAATGTTTTTCCCTGAATGGGTGATTCAGGACGAATTTTTTAGCTGATAAGAAGAATGAGCGCAAGAAACTTATCAGCTTTATCAAAAGTAATAACAACATTTACAATAAATTATGTCGTTATCATACAATGTACATATGTGTTTACAATTTATAAAGGAAAACAAATATTTACAATTTAGAATGTAATGTAATAGCCCTGACTCAGTAGCGTCTTTTTAACATGTACCTTGAACTTATGAAAAGGCAATTCAGCTACACTATGAGGTGTCTTGTTATAAAAATATATACATTTGGCCATAAACGAATCTCTAGTTTTTTGTAGCCTGTACGTTGGAACGGCAAGTTTATTTTTATTTCTTGTGTTTAAATTATGCATTTGAAAATTAGTATGAAATGTGTGACATAGTTAAAGACCTATTGTTATTAGGCAAATAAGGTTTATATACATGTGTATGTCTGAAATCACGGCAGCTGACCACCGCGGTGACTCAGGGCAGAAATCTTTCAGAATAAAGCTTAATTAATTTTCACGGCTTTGGGAACGTCTCGTGGCTTATACTGAGAGCCGTGATATCTGCGGCGTGCAAATAGTCCCCCGGCCGTAACGAGCCAGCGCTGCGGCGGCCGCTCATTGCTCTGAGCTCCATCATTTGTGCTCTCATTGCATCGGGACTTTAGACTCAGCTTTGCAAACTATCATTAATCCTAATATTTCCGGCGACTTCCGTAGTTGAGTGGTCGGTACACCGGTTTCAAGGTGTCGCCATCTCTGAGGTCCCGGATTCGAGTCCAGGTGGGAGCAGATGTTTGCGTGATGAATGCGAGCATTTCTACCAAATTTTGTTAAATTTTGTTGGAATTGTTAAGAATATTACTTGAAGATTGATGATTCAAGCACTTACATCATTAGTTTACTTATATGTTTATATATTTAACTTGTAGGAACTAGACCCGCTTTCGGGTGACCCTCCATAATTTTCCTCAACTGCGATCACTATATAACGTGGGTAGATCGGGCAAGGAGGCAATATTTAATAAAAATAACGTTTTTAATGTAAGCTCACAAAAATGTATTAAAAAATTATAAGAATCAACTTAAAAAATCACTTCAGATTGAATAGATAATTTTCGATTGAAAATTGACGTCCACCGAACACGTGGATGCGTGCGCTCTCTATCACAGCGAACGTTAAACTCTAAACTTGTCAAGATGGCCGCCCCTCCAGTGTTCGGTGTCCTGTCAGAGTCGGTCCGTAATGTTGGTTGGTAACATAGCAATACGATGCTCTGTTTCAATCGGAAATTATCGGTATCGATTATCGAGTAGTAGAATAGACGAGTCAAAAATCTTAATGCGCCGTCAAACTTAATTTATTTTTTTGTTTTGTTTTATTTTAAGCAAAAAAAATAAAACAAATTGGATGCTGCTCATGGTGTGTGTATATTATGTGTGTGAATATGTGTGAGTGTGTGTGTGCAGTGTGGTGCCGAGGTCAAATGTAGCGCACTATTTTTGTTATTTTAATTTCTGGATAACGTTGTTGGTTGCAGTATTAGCATGCTTGGATGTTGTAAACTAAATCATATTATATATATATTGGAACTGTTTGTTATCTCTCAATAAATAAATAAATAATTTATAAAATCAAAATCAAAATAATCTTTATTCAACATAGACCTTTACAGGCACTTATTGACGTCAACAAACAAAACAAAAAAAAAGCTTTAAAAAAAAACAAAAACCTTGTTCGTACGTACGAATAAGGAAAAAAAATATTGACTCGACACCTGTTCGGAAATTGGGAGAGCCTTCTCGAGAAGAACAGGCAAGAAACTCTGAAGGTCTATTTTTTATCTCCCCTTTTCAATGTTAATAATTATAATAATATAATATAAAAATACAATATAGTATAAGATACAATCATACCTAATACGATTACAGTCGTATGTATGTTTACATACACATATAAAAATAACATAATATTATAAATAATGTTGTTACCAAACATGGCTCTATGAATAGTGTCCCTATTGCCAAATAGTGTGATCATTTAGATAGTCACTTACTTTATAATAACCTTTACTCATGAGTGTCTTTTTGATATGGATTTTAAATTTATATAAAGGCGAATCAATGACACTTTGCGGAAGTTTGTTAAACATAGATATACATTTCCCCAAGAACGAACAGCTAGTTTTATGGAGTCTGAACATTGGCACGGCAAGTTTATTTTTGTTCTAGTATTCACATTATGTAGATCACTGTTTTTATTGAATTTATTAATAGTTTCTATATACAAAAACTAAATTATCATATATATTGACTAGCTAAAGTTAAAATATTAATTTCTTTGAACAATTCTTTCAGGGATTCTCTAGCCCGTAAACAGTAAATAGCACGAATCGCTCTTTTTTGTAAAATGAAAATACTCTCAATGTTAGCCGCTGATAAATATATATGTATAATATAAATTATTTATGTATGTGTATCCGTGTATTACACCGTTACAGACCTTACAGAGACCATTCGACTCGTCGAATAATGAACAAAGTACTAGTATTATGGCGTCAGCCCAGCGCTGGACGAGCGGAATTCGAAGCAGCCCACACTATAACAAAGACGCACCTTGACTTCAATGGAAAAACATTTCTAATATATTTTTATTTCTCATGCTCGGAAAATACACCGAATGTTATCTGAACAAAAGGACTAAAACAGTATTAGTTTTCCGGGAGATTTTCCTTATTGACTGTAATATAAATTCATACTTCTTTTTAGCAATATCAAAACAGTGGATAAATTGTGTTTTTTATAAAAAAGCTGCTAAAAATAATAAATAAAAAATACAGTTGTGTGTGTGTATGTGACAAAAAGATATAAGTCGTTCACTGACCGTATCCTGGGTACGTTTCGTGCTCCTCTCCTGAAGGAAAAAAAAATGTAAGTCGTTGTGAAAAATTATATAGTATATTATATAACGTAATAAGCATTTAAAACTATTCTATTTTGAAACGTGACATTAAATCCTCCAACGATGTATTCTGTGCTCCAACGCACACACGCACACTGTTTTGATAGATATGATTGAATTTCAACTTTATATAGCGTGAATAAAGTGCAAATTGACTCTTTCATGTTAGGAACACACATACATTGCTAAGACAAAAGTGAGTGCTTGCAATATGAACTTCATACAATAACTATAAAGCTCAAATTTACTGTACGTTTTGGTTAGAAAACGTTTGTATAAGAAAAGGCTGTTTTAGGGGTTTTCTGATAATTATTCAAATTTTTCTGTCACTGTAAAAATCATCCGTGATCTTCAACGAACATAAAAAAAAAATGGTTAAATTGGTCCAGGCGTTGTTAAGTTATGCGCTTACCAACACATTTTGCGATTCTTTTTATATATAAGAAGATTTCTCCTAATGTGTAAGTTTACAAAGGCGGTATTTAGAGATTTATATAAAAGTAACTATTTCCATAATTTGGAATAATTTTAAACAGAATTTTATACTAAATTACATAAAGAGTACTTATTTTGTGGTAATCTCGGATGTCCCCTAACGTACAGGTCTATACAGGTGCTATTCAGAGATTTATCTTAAAGGAGCTATTTTCACGTTTTAGAATAATTTTTAACTAGACTTACGAAGTTTAAAATTATTACATTAACGTACTTATTTTGGAAGCTTTAATCTTGGATTTACCCAAACGTAAAACGTCTATAGAGATTAGAGACGGTATTTAGATTTATCTAAAAGGATTTTCTTAAAATAATTTTTAAATGGTCTTTATACAAAATTTATAAATAAAAAGTGCTTATTTAAGGTGATCTTGAATTTCCCCAAACGTAGAGGCAGTATTATGAAATTTATCTTTCAGGAATCATTTCCACGATTGTCAATAATTTCGTTTTACTATACTTTCATGATAGCAACAGATTTAATAATAATTCACTTTATCTAACGAAGACTGTATATTTAATAAAATAACCTGCAAACTATTCAAATATACGAGGCCTCTTGTTAATAAAAATTCAAGCATACATGTTTGATGTCGCTATCGAATCACTTAAGCGTCGAATAACAAACACGTTGTAACAAAGCGACAGTTCGCGGAGACCGCGGAACTCGTACAAAAGGACGAAACGAAAAATCGCAAAAAATAATCCACTAAAAAGATATGTTGATATTGTTTTCCATCTGCCCTTTTCTAAGCTATAAAAATACAATTGCGAACAAAAACCGCGGAGGGCGGGGTGCGGGGTGCGGGGTGCGGGCAGCCGGAGGAAGCCTTTGATTCCGGCGCCAACAAAAGTCATTGTAGCCTGTGACTTGAGCTGCGCCATTATTATATTTGCCATCCATCTTTCAGGCGCCGCGTCACAGCCGCACGGCGTAAATAAAATGCGCGACGCCGACGTGTCACGGCGCACTGCCGATGCCGGCGCGTATTGCGAACCGCTCGATTTATTCTTTGTACTGACAAGACACTTACATTATCAATACGCTCCAACATGAACAAGCAAAACATGAAAAAAAAAAGCTAGAGGCACGTTCGCGGGAAATATGTAACTTCTACAATACACGTCCAGAAACACTTTTAAAAAATATTGTAATTAAAAAAGGTTGATGATTGATGAAAATGCTTAGATCAAATTTTTATAATAAACAATTTAATGGTTATGTATTAAATAACTAATTGTTTTTACCGGCCACCTGTGCTATGTTACTTAATGTATGTTATCTAGAGCCAGAAAAAAATATTAATAAAAAATCAACTGACAAGTCAGGCACCTGCTGTCAATGTCATAGTTTTGATTTTATGTTTATGACCAGACCGAGTAAAATCATAGATTAAATGTATTCTATGATACAACTCAACGGAAAATATCGAACATAGAGTAAGATACCGGTAGTCACAGATTAATAAAAACATTATTAAGATGTTGCCATAATGAAATATTTCTTATAAAACATGTTTTATTTATTTGAAAATAATTGGGGTGGTAAAAATATTTCTTTTATTGTTTCATACTTCATATTTTTTCGGCTTTCAATTTAATGTAGTTTGGTATTTGTTAGTTAACGCTGATCACAAAAAACCAACCTCCTTGTAATAAGAGGACATCTCCTTTGATAGATATTTTATGATGTCTTTATATTTCTTTATTATTAATTATTCTTTATACTTCTCTTCATGTGGTGCGAAATAAAAGTATATTTCTATTGTGTAAAATCTCTTATTACAAGTAATGAAAGGGCTTGCAAAGAACACCTCGATAAATAATGTGACGTCACTCTTAATCCAATATGGCGGACTTTCCCAAGATGGCGGACCAATTATTTATTATGCACCCCTACAATATGGGTATCAAATGAAAAGGTTTGCTTAGCTTGGTTTTTTTGTCAGAAAATAAAATAAAAGGTAAAAAAAAAATTCTATAAGTAAGTAAATCTCGCGACAAGCTTTTATATCTAAAAGTTTATTTTATTCTTTTTAGCGCATTTAATAAAAGCTTGAATTAAAAAATATTTTTATACTTTTAATTTTTTCTTTCCTCGTCACATCCACGGACTACTTAGCAGTAGAAATAGGCATGACGGACGTACAGACATACAGCGAGTTTTAGTGATTACTCGTTTTTTATTAAGAAAATAATGCCTAAATTTCTACCTATTTTAGTAGAATTTAATGACAAATATTAAATTATCGTGTTTTTTATTTGGAATTATGCATTTTGCGCAATGTTATAGTTAGTATTTAACACATAAATTATTTACTTTACTTTTAAGGAGCTGTGGTAATGATTTCTCACAAATCACTTAAAATAATAAGTTCCAATGATTAATTATTACATTAATGATAACCCCTACAACATCCGAAGTTTACTCTTTTACAACGTTTGTTCGCTCAACTCGCACACGAAATTATAACAATTACACATTCGAGCGCTTCGGAATGCGAGCACCCGTCTGATGGCGCATTGTGTTGGCTCATTATGATAATTTATAGACGCGGTGAGCGGCGGCGTTCACCTTCCACAGGGCGGATGGCGGAGCGACGCAGGACGCGTGTCAAACGTTAATGGGGATGAACGGGTTTAAAAGCTTTGCTGGCTTTTGTTGCGCACAGCTTTAGCAAAAGCTAGGCCGTGCATCGGCTTTTGTTAACACCGATGGCGGTGTCGCTTTGCTTGTGCTTTGTGCAATATAACACTTGTATTTTTTACAAGCTTTTATTTACTTTCACCTGTCCCGTTGTCTGTCTGTAATCAAATCTTGCAACTTAAATTTGATCCACTTCCCGGTTTCCGATTGAGCTGAAATTTGGTACACACGTTTAGTTCGGATGACAATGCATGATTAACTGTGTGACGTCATTCTAAATCCAACATGGCGGCGTATCCAATATGGCGGACCAATTATTTTTAATGCACTCCTACAATATGGGTATCAAATAAAAGGGCTTGCCAAGAATAACTAGAAAAACATAATGTGACGTCATTCTAAATCCAACATGGCGGCGAATCCAATATGGCGGACCAATTATTTTTAATGCACTCCTACAATATGGGTATCAAATAAAAGGGCTTGCCAAGAATAACTAGAAAAAAATAATGTTACGTCACTCTTAATCCAATACGGCGGAACACCAAAAATGGCGGATAATTTTCTTTTATTCGTTCCTACAATATGGGTATCAAATGAAAGGGCTTGTTCTCAGCAAGCCTGTAGAGGTACTAAAAAGTTAAAAATAAAATTAAAGAAAAAAAAAACCTTTTTAATAACAAGCTTTTATTATTTGTTTGTAAAATGAACTAATAAGTTATAAATAAAATGAACTATTAAAGTTGAAAATAAATTAACTCTAAAAAGAAATATAACACTTTGTAACTTGATTGTAACCTTTAACGACAAATAAGCGTCTTTAATTTATTTATGTACATTGACATCATAAGTATAGTTATTACACTGTCACTTAACCAAAGTATTTTATCTGATACATATGACAATCAGAAATGTACACGACATTGTCCTGCTGCTGTTGATTTCACAATATAATTATTTACATTACAAGTTACATTCTATAATAACAATTTGCAAAAATGTATTAGAGTACTTACCCTCTTGCTATTTTTACAAGAATAAAAATTTACAAAGCCGCTGCCATGAAAAAAAATGTGAGAACCGTTTGAAACAATTGAATAATTTGACAGCTAACGGGCGGATCAGTGTTGCCAAAACAAAAAATATAACTACTCCTGACTGTTGAGATCATCGTAGTTGTATACTTTTTTTGTTATTTTTTTATTTTATAAGAAAAAAAATCTTTAAACTCTGTCACCAACAGTTGACACTGGGAATTCAGATTTTTTGTGATTAAACAGAGAGCTAATACATCTGGATAATATATAGAGGGTTGTTACAAAATTATATCGACGAAAATTTTAATAATTGACGAATAGTTAAAATAAGGATGTAACAACTGTCTATTATAACTACATAGTATAAAACAAAGTCTCTATCCGCCGTCTGTCTGTCCGTATGTATGCTTAGATCTTTAAAACTACGCAACGGATTTTGATGCGTTTTTTTTAATAGATAGAGTGATTCTTAAGGAAGGTTTATATGTATACACAACATCCATTTAATAGTGGAGAAATACTGTTAATTTTTGAGGTTTCTAATGTGATGTCGTATATATAATAGTACATTATGGTACAAGTGTGTAATGTTGGTGATTACCGCTGAGGCGCATTGAGGAGCCGAGGACGGTAATCATCAATACACACGTGTATCATACAACGTTTTTCAACACACTTCTGAATAAAATAATACTTAAATAAAAACCATTTTCTTCATAAATTGTATTTGCAGACATCTTAATTAATAACTAACTAAATAACTTCAAAAGACAAAACGAGACGAGTTGTGAAAAATGTTTCGTAATGGCGGGAAAAATTAATCAGTTTTCCTATGCGCGCGCATCGGCCATAGACTAATAAATTTCGTAATGGCGGGAAAAATTAATTCGTTTTCCTATGCGCGCGCATCGGCCATAGATTAAAAAATGAGGTTTCTTTTTTGGGCTTTTCGCGGATAGCTTTTTAGCGCAAAATGTAAGCGTAACTCAACCAATAATATAAAAAAAAAACTATTACTCACTCGTGAATAATAGTAATGAAAAAGTCACAGTTTGATTATAGGTCTCATTATGTGCCTAATCGCCATGGGATTAGAGCCACTTTATGAGGAAGTGTGTTGAAAAGAATAATAATATCATCCTATTTTCAGGTTAAGCCAGCTTACAACTAATCCTAAATATAATAGAAAAATTATATTATCTATTTCATAAGGAACAGATGAATGACCGATTTGACATCTTTTGCAACGCACGTTTTAGACTACGCATACATTATTTGTACATTGCTCATTTCGACACTATCTTTTTTCGCTAGTCATCGCTCTGCATCTCTCAAAGGCAAATTATATGGATACCTACTTCACTTAACTAACTCTCACAGTTTTAAGCAAATCTATAAATGCTTATAACTTTTAATATAGAAATGAATAAATAAGGGTAAATAGGAATCGGGGATTCTACACCTAGTACTAGAGTGTGTCTAGTTACCTACCGGCGCAATCCTGACCGTTCGCGGACTGCTTCAGAACCTACCTTCCTCGGACCATTGACACCTTTTCGACACTGCAGCGCCTGGATCGAATAAGGGCAGTGGTGCTCTGATTTATTTAGACAATTCGAACACTGAATATTAATTCTAGTTCTATTGTAACTTATATGAACCTTTTATTTCGCTCATGTGAGTAGAAGCGGCACAAGAACATCATTGCCGTTTCTGTAATTGTTAATTTTCCATTTAATACGTGAAATAATTAAGTCGACAATAAAAATATATCGTTACATTTTATATTTGTGAGTTAACTGAAACAAAATGTGAGAGCGTTATCCAAATAATCTACAAAATAAAAATAATGAATGCGCAATTCAGCGTTAAGAATCGTGTTATCTTACAGCATTGTCAAGGTTCAGTTTTATCATATTTAATGTCACATTAGGCTTCTAGCCAGTAGGCTTCTTGTTATTTCATTAATTAACCGCTCACGGATTTATTAATACTGACTATCGTGGAATCGTTATATATAAAGTGTTATCATTCGTGAAATTTCCCGCGGTTTCTTAACTTTTATAGGACTGTATACAGTTGTATAATACTAATCACAAATTTATATCCGTTTAAATCAAGTTACATCGCCAAATATTTGGCCTATAGTAAACAATATAACGAAACTATAGTTTTTATAGATATAACGTGAATTTGTTTAAGCTTGTGAAAAGAAATCTGAATCCGACGATTGCATAAATTGCCGTAGACTGTCGTAGACCGTAGACCGTAGATTGTCGTAGACATGTGCACCGGTAGCGTAGCATTTCTCTGTTTGTAAAAAACAGCAGCATCATATTAACAGTTTTAATTTCAATAACACAATAATTACGTCGCTAAATATTTGGCCTATAGTAAATAACGAAACTATAACTATACTATACATAAAGAAACTATAGTCTTTATAACTTAAATGTGAATTTGATTAAATTAGAAAAGGAATTTGGGGTTGGATTGTTAATCGGAGGCGATGTTCTAATTGACGACTGTAAAAATACAGGGAGAAAAACAATATCCCTTGCAGGTTCTTTCCAGTACAAGGTCTCCCGCCGTAGACTTGTGAACCAATGGCGTAGCATCTTTAACGTGCAAGAGTAAATATCCATAAATATCCATAATAATATGAAGAATAAATTTTAGATTTTTCATGATCATCATCATCTTCTTGCCCATTTCCCATTATCTGGGGTCGGCGCAGTAGATCTTTTTCTTCCATTCCTCTCTATCAGCCGTCATTTCCATGCTTACTCTCTTTCATTCTTATATCATTCTTCACTCAATCGATCCATCTTTTATTTCGGCTTCCTCTGCCTGTGTATCCTCCACTTTCTCCGCATCAACATGTCCAAACCATGCTAATCTACTTCCTCTCACTTTTTCTACCACTGGCGCTACTTTCAGGCTTCTTCTTATGTACTCATTCCTTATCTTATCCATCCGTGTCACACCACACATCCATCGTAACATTCTCAATTCATTTGTATGCAATCTATTTTCATCCTTCTTCTTTAGATTTTTTATGATAACATAAGTAAATAATGTATTCGTAAAATAGTGTATTCGCCCACGTTATATCGAATTTTAAAAAGGAATGTTATATTTTCTCGTGGTAAAAATCTTCATCAAAACCTGGCCGGCCGTTTTTATCGGAGATATATATATATATTTCCATGGTTTTATTATCATAAGATCCCTATGTTCACCTTTCATAAAAATCAGTCTAGAAGTTTGTGAAGTTATTTAAACAATAACTGTACTACCCTCATTTTGAATCGCCAGTCTACTTCACACGATCCAAGACGTTCTCAGAAGTGTGTGGCGGAGCCGCGAATTAACAGCGCGTGAGCATTTTCCCCCAACAAATGGCATCGACAACGGACTGTCGGTACATTTATGCAGACATTTTATCTCAAGTACAAGTCATGTCAATTTTATTCGTTCACCAGATCCATTACGGGGTCCCTATTCTTAACCATTCGCGTCCTATCTAACGCACTTAATATTTTTACGTATATAATGATATTAATATATTTTCACAAAATATTTGATGAAATAAAGTTTAATTGCGTTTCTCTGAAATACGAGTATTTATTAACATAAGCAATTACATATCATATTTACAACTAAAATAAACAAGTTTAATAATAAAAACTTACCTGAAATACGAGAAACTACATTTAATGACCTTATTTCAGGTATTTTATTATATCTACAAGAAATAAAATATAACATGAAATTCTAATTGTTTGATAAATTTGTCACTATAAGAAACTTTACTGTCACTTGGCAGTTCTTGTCAATCACTAAGTATGCATCAAAGACAAACTTTAGATACGTCGTCCATATGAGGTTCATATAACAGCAATGAGTATCTTTACATCTCCCCCAAAAAAGAACAATTACAAGTAGCTAACAGCGTACAGTAATTGTTTATTTGTCATCGAATACCGGCAATAGTTTTGTTATATGGTAGAGGTTTGATTCTGTTTTCCTATGTCCGGTATCAACTTCATAAATAGAATTTGAAATCTTCTTCAAAATTTTGTACGGACCAATCTTTAACTCTTCCATTTTCTTCCTATTCAATCGATTCCCGTTCTCCACATAAACTTGATCTCCCACTTCTAATTTAGATTCTTTCCTATCTCGATCAAAAAATTTCTTATTAGAATTGTGAGATTTTATTGTGTTATCAAGAGCTATTTTCCTATCTCTTCCCAAATCTCCTTCAGTAGGTCTTGATTTTAATTCCAATGGTAGAATATTTACATTTTTGCCTTCCAAAAGATATTTTGGGAGCAAATTTTGTGACTGTGTGTTCGGTCTCATTATATTTTTCTACACATTGATGTGCAATTGTAGTCCATGCTTTTTTTATATTTCCTTCGTTTATCATGCATCTTATTTTATTAACCAAAGTTTGATTGAGCCTTTCATTAATTCCATTCGAGAATGGTGCATCCACAGCAGTGAAAATCAATTTTATATTTTCCGTTTTAAGAAATCCTTAAATTCCCTAGAATTAATACCAGGATATTGGTCTGCCAATACTATGTCAATATCATAACTTTGTGTCACCTTTCTCATTAGCTTAATAAAATCGCTAGAATTTTGATTTCTTGAAGTTGAAATAAAGGCATATCGTGTAAAATGGTCAACCAGAAGGTGTAAGTATTTCTTTGTAGAACGAGATCCCCCAAACCGCCAATAGTATCAATAGATACAATTTCAAATGGACGTTTCGCTGGACCTAAATGTGACATGAGACCATATTTAGAATTCCTTCTCGATTTGTTTTTTATACAGATGATACATTTGTCACAGATTATTTTAATATTTGCAATGATATTCTCTGCTGTATAAAACGTGTTATTTTATTAATCATTTGAGTCCTTCCAATATGACAGTATGAATTATGGACATTCTTTATTAGAATTTTGCTAAATTCTTCTGACAGTACGATTTTATATCCCGTTTTATTTTTTTTGTAATAAATATCACCTACCAACACAAGATTCCTCTTCCCTAGATCTAGATTTGTATGTTGGTCATTTTTAATATCTGTTACTGTTATGTTATTTACAACTTTAATGAAATCGTCACAATTATCGTGGGGCTCTAAAACTGGATTTCTACTCAAGCAGTCTGCTTCTTGATTTGATTTACCTGGATTATATATTACTTTAAAATTATATTGGGATAAATAATACATCAAATCGCCTAATTCTTCATCAGTCCTTGCCTTAACATTCATATTTTCCAACGGTTTGTGGTCAGTATGTACAAAAAATTCTTTTCCTATAAGCCAATGCTGCCAATATTTTACAGATTCCTTTATCGCAAGACATTCTAGATATATCGCCTTTTTCCGCTTTTGGGTTTCAGTTAATTTCTTCGAAAAATACGCAACTGGCTTATTATTACCATTCTTGTCTTCTTGTTTCAATACTGCTCCCACTCCCTTAATACTAGCATCTGTATAAATGTTTATTGGTAGTTCCGGATCAAAGATTCTCAGAATTGGCTCTGAACACAAAAGTGCTTTAATTTTATCAAAAGATTCCTGACATTCTTTAGACCATATGAATTTCACATCTTTTCTCAATAAGTTGTGTAATGGGTCCAAAATGACTGCACTGTGTGGTACAAATTTATGGTGAAAGTTTATTTTTCCTAAAAATTGACGGACATTTTTCCTTGTCTCCGGAACTGGGAAATTTTTAACAGCAGTTAAATAGTCTTTCAAAGGCCTTATTGAATTATTTTTTATTATATGACCTAAATACTTTGCATACCTTGCAGCAAATGTACATTTTGTTAATTTGAGTCTAAAACCTTCTGTTTGTATTGCTTCCAGCAATTTTGATATATGTGACAGATGCTCATCGAAACTTTTAGAAAAAATCAAAATGTCATCAATGAAATTAACAGCAAAATTAGATAGTTTGTATTTTCTTATAATATTCCCCAATATGCGTTGAAATATAGCCGGAGCGGTTTTTAGTCCAAATGGGAGACACCTCCATTGAAAATGACCCTCTTGTGTTACAAATGCAGTTTTGTATTTATCTTGAATTTTTAAAGGAATTGACCAAAAAGCTGAATTAATGTCAAAAGTAGAAAAATACTCACAGTTTACTGTTTTTACCATTAAATCTTCTATCAAAGGAAAAGGTTGTGACTGCGGTACAACAATTTTGTTCAATTCTCTAAAGTCTATACATAATCTGGTCTTCCTGTCGTCTTCTTTTTTATATGCCAGAGTGACCGGTGCCGCAAATGGGCTATAAGATTCTTCAATTAAATTTTTTTCTAAAAGTTTTGATATTTGATTTTCTATTTCTTTTCCATCTTCAGGTGTGCATCTGTATGGGCGCTTGTAACAGTATTTATCTACCATCAGATCAATATGAGCTTCATAGTCCCGTACAGTACCGACATCATATTTGTCTTTAGCAAAGACAGATTTAAACTTGTTAACCAACTTATCTATTTCTGATTGTTGATACATATCAAGATGGTTAGTAATTATTTCAAATCCACTAGTGTTTATATGTTCATTGAAATTAACATTACATTTTGTTACTTGTTCTGATATGTCAGAGTGTGAAGAAAACTCTTTTTTATCATTGCCACCTAGTACATTAGGAATATTGGCATTTTTTAAAACTTTTTGATCCGTGTAGAATCCATTTTTAGCATCCTCTTCACTATCTGCCTCTGATTTATCTTTCGAATTATAACATTGTCGAATTTCCAAATGTTCATTTTGTATCAATTTGAAAGCTTTGATGCAATCCAAACCAATCAGAAAATCATATTTAAAATTTTCACTATCTACTACGAAAATATCCATTAATCTCTCGATATTATAAATTTTTATTTTTAAAGTTACCATTCCTACTGTTTTTTTCTCACCATTAATAGTCCTCAGGTTTACTGGTGGTAAATCTTTTTTACTTCTTTTATGTTGTATATTTAATAACCTTGCATTTATTAACGATACATTTGAACCCGAATCATATATTCCAGAAATATTCATAATATCATTTATTATCAAACTGACTTTTATTAATGGTGAAATTTTTAGTTTTTTGGGTTCTCTTCATTTAATTCAACCTCCAATTCTGAGTTATTTATCGATTTTATAATATTAGTAGCTTTTTGATGTTTTACATTAAACCAGCAACTTGCCTCAGAATGGAATCGTTTTCCTCTTTTGTCCATAATACAGATTTGACATGGCTTTTTCCCATCATCTTTTCTTGGTTTTCTCATCACTATGTATATTCTTTTTCCGTATATAGCTTTCCCTACAAGATGTTCTAGTTTTCCTATTTCATTATAAAGATCTTGTGTTTCATGTAAAGATTCTTTATCAATTTTATCTACAACATAATTAGGTAAGCCAAATGCTATCAACTATAAGTGTCCCAGTGTCAATTGATCTTCTAACTTCCAATAATAATTTTCTCTTTCTTTAATGCATATTCAAGCATTGATCCCGCTTGATATTTGAAAGCCAAAGCATATCTAATAGGTGACCATCCTTTATTGGCAAATGTCTCACAAAAATTTTCTCCCATTTGCTCCATTCTGATTCTATACTAAATTTCATTATCATTGAGTTGTACCAATCTATACCGGAATATTCCAAAAAAAATTTCAATATTTCAATTTTGTGTTTATCTTCTGAAATTTGAAACGTTCGCATTCCTTATTAAAATCCTTAATCCACTGGCATGGGTTAGAGTTTCTGCCGGTAAATTTGTCAAGCAAGAAATCCTTTGCAATTTTCCCAAGATTTTGAGATTCATTATTTATTGATTTTCCCTCAAGCAATTTCTCTAATAATTTTGTTAACGTGCCATTTGAATCACTACATATAGCATCAACCTGTTTTGAGTCATCCATAATTTCTTCCAAATACATATCCTTAAACTGTATGTTTTGTTCCTCGTCCAAATATATTTTTGACATGTCGTTTGTTAATGTTATCCATATTTTTCTAGTTTGATGTCTTTTTTGTAAAGACTTTTTTATCTTTGCATATTTTGAAGTATTTATTATAGTTTCGTGTAGACTTGCAGGTTGGTATTCAACCGGAACTCCGAAAACCTGCCCAAAATGTGTGGCTATCGAGGTAATGCATATAATATTTGATTTTCCATCTTCCGCTGGTCTCACGGCAAAATCAAATCGTAACTTTTCCATAGTTGGTCAAATATAGGTACTTGTCGATCGAAAAATGTAGTTTTATAATGATATTAATATATTTTCACAAAATATTTGATGAAATAAAGTTTAATTGCGTTTCTCTGAAATACGAGTATTTATTAACATAAGCAATTACATATCATATTTACAACTAAAATAAACAAGTTTAATAATAAAAACTTACCTGAAATACGAGAAACTACATTTAATGACCTTATTTCAGGTATTTTATTATATCTACAAGAAATAAAATATAACATGAAATTCTAATTGTTTGATAAATTTGTCACTATAAGAAAACTTTACTGTCACTTGGCAGTTCTTGTCAATCACTAAGTATGCATCAAAGACAAACTTTAGATACGTCGTCCATATGAGGTTCATATAACAGCAATGAGTATCTTTACACGTATATTGTCAAAATAATGTAAGATTGTCGGTTTTCATAATCACACAATTTTATTAACATTTATGTAAGTTCTTTAAACTTTGACAACTTACTTAATTTTAATTAACTATTGTTAGCTATCTATTTACGTATATGTTTTTACAGAGTTTTGAAGCAGTCTTCTCTGATCCTGACAGAAGATCCAAGACAATCATGACTACGTCATGTTTGCCGTAAGCAGACCATCAGGAGCCAAGAAGGCAGCTTCCACAACTCTACATCCTTTTTATTTTTTTAATGTTAGGAAAATGCGTTACGCATTCCCCGCGGGAAAACCGCGGGGTTATGTCGGACTCTCCGCGCGCTTGGGAGCCGAGTGCCAGCCAAGCGCGCGGCCTACCAACTAAAAACCTAACAATAACAATGCCCCTCACTGACGCCTTGCCGCGAGAGCTTCGATCGTCGGCGGGTCCTCTCCCATCAGATTTTATTTATTTATTTTTATTTATATATTTATTTCAATATTAAAGCCTTATATACTATAACAATACTTCTGCCAAACCACAATGCGGTTTGTTGGCAGACGAAACTCCATTTTAATTAAAAACTTTAATCGAAACGCGACTAAACATAAAACACTAGACTTACATGCTAATGAATTAAATCATTATATTATCTATGAGTACTTACTAAAGAACTACTGTATTGTATTTCTTACTTTAGCAAGAAGAACATTAGTTAAATTTCTTTTAAATTGTTTTTTCGTACACTTTTGCGTACTAGGTCAGGTAGATCATTATATACTTTTGGCACTAAATATTTCCTACATCTTTGACCATAATAATTTGTAAAAACTAGGTACTATAAGCTTATCAATATCTCTATTTCTTACCAACCTCTGATAACTAATTACATTTTTAAATTCGTCATTACAAAACTGCTCCATGGCCAGGAGTAACTACCTTCTCATGGACTGGTAACATTTCACATTCTAAGAATAGTTGTTCGTATGTGTTCTCTTTACATCTAATTTTCGTTTTTTTTATCGACCAATAGTTTCATGAATCTGATTTGTAAAGATTTAATTTTGTCTAAATATGTTTTGAACGTACGTCCGTAGCTCGCCAATCCATAAGATAGAAGCGAGTCCACTAGTGCATAGTACACCATATACATAGTAGCCTTGTCCAATACGAACCGAAAGTGGTGGAACTTTACAAGTACTGATCTTAGTTTATCACAAATGCTATTTACGTGTGGCTGCCATGAGAACTTGTGGTCTATGAGCAAGCCCAAGTACTTGTACTGTTCCACCACCTGTAGCTCAGCACAGGCGCACCCACTCTCGGCCGCGGCCGGCGCCGCACTGTGGAGGTGAAGGCAGTCAAAACTGTGCCCCACAATGCGTGGCGGTCTGTAGCATTCTTTGGAATACGGAGATCGTATATACATACACTTAGTTTTTGCAATGTTAATTATGATACCATTATCGTGCGACCACTTTATAATATTGGTAAGATCTTCCTGTAAATTACTTTCTATGATATTTAGGTCTTTTTCAGCATAGACAAGGCAAGTATCGTCCGCATACATATAGACACTAGACGATGAGGGGGGGGGGGGGTACACGCCAAGGAGAGCTGCATCGCGGCGTGACAAGGTCATGGGAACTCGTGAGAATACTTCCACGACCTCGTCGGCGTCGGCCTGCATTGTGCGAGAGGGGCCCGCCTCCCCGCTGAAGAGGGGGGGAGACCGTCGATCTCCGGGACATCCGGGGGATCGTCGACTGACGGCGACTTTGTATAGCAGGGACCGGCCTATAACTCTACATCCTACTCTTTATTTATCAGGGTAGCAGTGGAGTCGTCGCCAACAGTAGTAAAAACTTTTCAAATATGATTTTATTGAAGTAGCCTCTATAATTTTATTGAAGTACTCTGGAATATTCTAGAATAACATAACACCATTAATTAAACATTCAAAAGAAATGTTATTTAATATTATCGCCCAAATGCCTGAATGGAGTCATCGCCAACAATGTCATTCAAAGTAATAAAGGAGTTTTGTGAACAAATCATCATAAATGCGAAAATAATTCGAAAAGTCTGTTTGTCAGTTCATGCAGAAACTTCTAAAGTAATTAAATTATTTTTTTATACAATTGATCTAGAACCTGAGCATGTCCTTGACATATGACTTTTAATGCATAAAAAGGCAGTAAGAGGATGAAAGCTTGTATGGAAAGTATGTCACTACGACACTAGAAGTTTGAATATTATTTTGTGAGCTTTTAGTTTAGATAAAAATAAATACCATATACAAAGTTTTAAAGGAAGAAAAAAAGGAAGTGAAAGTATTCATTTAAATAGGCTCAGAAACTATTGAACAGTTTTTAATGAATTTAATGATGTATACCCCTATCCCTTATATACCCCTAGAATATAATAAAACCAACACAAGCGATACGCACGATCGCTTGAGCTGCTCCGTCCATAATCGCACACTTCCATCGTCATCCAGCGTAATCCGTAATTAATTATGGATATTGACGAAGTAAGTAATTGTTTATGGCACTTCGGGAATTAACACAAAATCGGGAAAAAATATCAAGCTGATTCTCGAGGTGACGTGTCTTAATAATAAGAGGAAGTGGGATCTATAAATGAGCGATTAGCCAAGCTCTTCAGAGACGGGCTGTGTGAATCGTTAATGATCCCAATCTGACGGATAAATTGGAGTCACTGGAGCACCGGAGGGACTTTGGAGCCCTTTGTGTGTTCTATCGGCTCTTCAACGGGGAGTGCTCCGAGGAACTATTTGACTTGGTACCAGCGGCACCATTCCATCACCGTATCACTCGACGCCGCAATATAATTCACACTTTCTACCTGGATCCGGTCCCGTCTAGTACGGTGCGTTTCCAGCGATCATTTCTTCCACGGACATGTAAGCTCTGGAATGATCTTCCTGTTGCGGTGTTTCCCCTGCGCTATGATATGTCCTTCTTCAAACGAGGCTTAAAGAGAGAAATCTTATCTCGATAGGCAGCGGCTTAGCTGTGTCTACCCCTGGGATTGCTAAGACCATGAGCTGCGTTAATACCGCTTGCTCGTCTGCCACGTAAGGCAATAATAAAAAAAAAGCTTTGATTGAATTCTTAGTTCACAGATCAGGGATTATGTTTATTAAGAAGATTTATCAAAAAAGCCTCAATTTAAAAATAAGTCACAGATTTATTTTGTGTATTTTTTTTAAATACCAATTGCGTCATATTTATAGTTATTTATTATAATACAAAAAATGTACATACATTATCAAAATATGGAGTTACCAACAAAAGTGACTGAGAGATCATAAATTGTACTACCTCCATATATTAATCAATTATCACATAATTATCTTATTATAAATTATTAATAAATTATAAAACTAATCTAAAGCCAATACTGACAGCCGTAATCAAATTTTTAATCATAATCTAATATACTGAAAATGCCACTTCCGGTTTACGGAACCTAATTTGATTTAAAAATCTATACAATGTTTAATTATATAAGTATACTGCTTAGTAATAATTTTGATGCAAATTAATAACTATTGTTGTATTGCATTGTATTAATATTGTTATAAATCGATTAATAAGTTGCTTGTGTAAAAGTATAAAAGCCAGTGTCCGCCATTTTTAGAGCATTATTAAACTGCCTGCTGATAACATAACATCGCAACGTTTATTTATCCCTGTGCCGTGTACAGTTATGTACAATACAAGATATCGCGATCAATGCTTTTCAACGTTTAAGAGATAGCATCCGTTTACGAAATAGTCCCCCGGGCCTTATCAGACGATACAGCGAGTATTCCCGACAAATTCCAGACAAATTCGCTGAGACGGCGACAAATGCGAATCCTCACAAAAAATCTCTTTTGAATCGAACCACGCGCACTGCTGATTGATGAGCGCCACGGACGGACGAAATTCAACACGACCTTACAACACGAGCAATAGCGTCAGTTTTCGTACGGCAAGTGTTAAGGGTGACACGCTTTCGACTGTACTGACACATATGCCTCTTCATATCTGGAAATCGGAGTGGGTTTCTTATATATACCTAATGTATAACGTTTGGTACATTTTCTATACTTTTTTACTGTCTATTTGTAAGTAGCAAAGGAAGTACGTACTTTAAATTATATATATGTCACCGGAAAATAATAAGATCCGTAAGTTTATCAATTTACTAGGAAGTTTATAAACTTTCGTAGGATTCTAAACAGGAGATAAATTGTATTATTTTACGTGCACATTTTCGTAAAATTATCAATTTCCGACGTCACACGGTAAATTTATAAACTTTTATATTATTATTCGTAAAATTTTATATTGTTCGACCAATCACGGAAACTCTTTTAAATATACGCATCTTTGAAATACGTAAAATAACACACTGCTCTCTGATTGGTCAATGTTCATAGTGGCAATGCTTGTGTGCTCTTTGGTACAATCAGACTTGACAAACTATAAATCGGAAGCAACAATGCTTGGTTCCTCTCTGGCACGGATGTAGTGAGTTGAGTTTGCTATTATCAGTTTCAATAAACTATTTAACAGTTACTAGCTAAAATACAGGAATACTCTTACAAAATACACTAATGAACACTACTTTGCTATATTTAAATAAAACGACAGAAATTGTGTAATACGAAAGCCTTTATTAAGGCCGCGAGGAAGAGAAGTGACACGTGACAGTCAACCAATCAGATCGCGCGTAGCGTTTGGTTATTGCTTACTTATTATTTTACGAGTGAGTTCAGTAAGTTTATCAATTTACGAAAATGTGGACGTAAAATATGACAATTTATCTCCCGTTTAGAATCCTACGAAAGCTTATAAACTTCCTAGTAGATTAATAAACTTACGGATCTTGTTATTTTCCGGTGATGACGTATATACATTTTTAATGAACTTCAAATTGGAGAAATATCGATATAATATTCAGGATTAACAACAAATACACTTTATCTTACTCACCGTTAATATTAATAAGCTTCACCACAAAATCTATCTAGGGGATGAAAACAATGGAGAAAACCTAAAGGTGGTAAGTATCCCGCAGCGCTAACCTGTCTCCAGTTATTTATGAAGCTAAACGCTGCTGATTGGCAACGGGACAGTGGTCCACTCTCTAAGGTTCTTAAAAACATCGAAGTCAGCACAGCCGACTTTGTTATCGCTATACTGTTTTCAATTTTTTGTGTAACCAGAGTCTACGCTATCAATATCAATACATAGTATAAAACAAAGTCGCTTTCGCTGTATGTCCGTATGTATGCTTAGATCTTTAAAACTACGCAACGGATTTTGACGCGGTTTTTTTTTAATAGATAG
Organism: Scirpophaga incertulas; assembly: GCA_036419045.1. Classification (NCBI taxonomy): domain Eukaryota; kingdom Metazoa; phylum Arthropoda; class Insecta; order Lepidoptera; family Crambidae; genus Scirpophaga; species Scirpophaga incertulas. The sequence goes on along the minus strand of CM071629.1, from coordinate 40,947,195 downwards.
AGTGATTCTTAAGGAAGGTTTGTATGTATAATAAATGCATAATATAGTAGAGAAACACTGATAAATTTAAAGGTTTCTAATGTGATGTCGTAAATAAGCACGTTTTTTTGCGCTTATATTGCAAACGCTGGCTGAACCTACGAGATAGACCAAAATAATGTACTACAGTATTGTACAACTTACAAAAATCCACAAAAAAGTCCGCGATGGTATATGTCTATCTCTTAGGGATAACCCACCATAACCATTTTTTCACTGCACCCGTGCGAAGCCGGGGCGGGTCGCTAGTCTAAAATAAAAAGAATAATTAGAATCGGACTACTCTATAAAAAGTTATGAGTATCATACATAAAAAAAATTGCTCTGTTTTTTCATGGGTGAAAAAGCTATACTCGATGGCGTGACTTATATATGTGGTAACGGATAACTAATTGACTAAACTAAAATAAGTTATATAAATAATATCCATATTATTAATTAAATAACCAAATACAATAGTTTTATTATATTAAGCAGTTGGGGCAGCAGCTAACCCATTTATTAAAACCACATAACATATATATTTCATGTCTTTCGGTACATCTACCTCACCTGAAAGTTTACTGAAAAAATGCCTCAAGCATTAAGTCCGCCTCTGTACACAAATTTTTACCTATAGCTTGATAATGAACCGGCAATCAAGATATAATCAATAGATCTAGATATTATAAAAGTATAATGATACGACATTCTTAAAATATGTGTTATATTGTGTTATATTGCATCGATAGATGCTTTATTAACATGTATATCGATACGATCAATTCCTTTTCGCATCACTATTATTGCTAGTACCTATGCTAATGTCACTTTAATATTTTTTTTAGAGAAAAGGCATTGAAAAAACCTTTATTATTCCTGACTTTGTACATACGCTCTTTTAGAATGAGTAAAAATTCAATTAATAAATTATGTATTAAAAACAAGTTTAAAAATGATTTATACAGATACGAGTAGTTTGACGAATCACAAGTTATTTAATTTTACACGAAAACCAATTATTACAAGTTGGTACTCACTATTTTCACTGCCCGACCTCTAACGCTTCCAGGAAAATAATGAAATGAATTTGTAAAAACGCCTATAACGTTAACTTGTTGTTTTTAAACTTCATTGCGGATGTCGCCGTATAATTGTTTCCGCGTACTTCCGTTATTTAAATAGAGTCAAATATATTTATCTCATTTTAATAATTTTATCGAAAATCATTATAAATTAACCAGTGCGTCTGATTTTATTACCTAGTTTAACAATAAATAAAAATATTAAATATAACACCACACGTCTCAAAAGTAAAACATTTAGAGACTTAATATCTACTGCAGTGAATTCGATGTGATTGTAATACATCAAAACATTTTTATAAATCGAAATATTAATTTAAACTTACCATATTAAGACAATATTTATATTTTAAAGTTAGGCAAATTAAAAGTTTTGTTTCTAATCAGGAACTTAGGCCTAAGTATTTTGACAACTTTATGAAAAAAATTACGATCTTAACTCATTAAAATATATTCAAACGCTATTAATTATTATTTCACTTAATAATGACAATTAACGGAAGACCAATGATAATCATAAAACTACTTTTAATTAGCGACTGCAGCGTCGACATATATAATTGTTATGTTTACTTTTAGGACTTTTAGGACAGTAGAATGGAAAGACTACTCTAACATCCAAGAAGTTAGGATATACACCGACGGCTCCAAGACCACCTCTGGAACCGGGGCCGGCGTCTTTTCAAATGACCTAAACATCAAATTATCCATTGCATAACCTTAGATAAACGAAATTCTATCTTCCAAGCAGAATGCATTGGCATCACCCGAGCGGCACAGGCGATTGCGGCCAGAGGTCTTACAAACTCAAACATAAAGATAATCTCGGATAGCGCATCGGCTTTACAGGCCCTCCAAAACAATACTATCAACTCTGTCCTTATACTGGAGTGCCATAACACGCTCCAAGCCATTGCAGACACAAACCGGGTAACCCTGCAGTGGATAAAAGGACACAGTGACTCACTCGGAAACGACGCGGCAGATGAGTTGGCAAAAAGGGGCTCCAACACGAAAGTGTATGGACCAGAACCCCTAATGCCCATTCCACAGGCAGAAGTTAAAACCTGGCTGCGCAAGAGAACAGAGGATCTAAACCTAAAAGAATGGATAGCCAAGGAGGGGTGCAAGCGAACGAAGGAAGCAGTCCCGGTACCTTCCAAGAAGCTTGCCCGTTCCCTTGAAAGAGAGACAAGATCCGAAAGGTCATAGCTACCATAACTGGACATTGCCTTTTAAACAAACACCTGTACACAATTGGTATAACAGACAGCCCCTTGTGCAGTGGGTACATGGAGGCTGAGGAAAACGCCACAGCATGTTCTTATGGGATGTGCAAGTGTGGCCGACCAACGGGAGAAACTTCTCCATTCCCCGGCGTCCCTGCCAGAAGCATGCAGCAGCCCACGGAGGCTGCTGGCGTTCTGGGAGGAACTGGGATGGATGGAGTAGGAAGGAGGCAGACGCAGGAGCCTTGTCCTATGCGCACAATGGCCCAATCATGAGGCTAAGTGCGGTGGAGCCCAGCTAAACTAACTAACTAACTACTTTTAGGACTTGCACTCTTCCCGACTGACTGAATACTGTCGCTGACCAAGTCACATCTAATTAGTATATTATAAAGTAGAATTGCATATTTACATTACAATGACTGCGTATAATAATTAAGGTATTAACAATTTATATTAGCGTAATTATTTTATATCATAATCACAACACGAAAACCGTCGCTTCACCTCAGCAATCGTAACGCAGAGAGTAAGCCAGTCGGCCCAATCAAGTTGACGGTAGCAGGTAATCAAACTGATTCCTGTGCCGGCCGATTGGTGCTGTTGTTTTTGTCTGTTTGTTGATTGGATATCCGCCATTTGTTTTCGTGTTTGCGTATAATTATTATTCTGGGCTTACTCGTGACGTGCGCTGAGCTTAGAATAAGCTTAATGACTACAACTGAATATGACTATTTTTATTATATAATTATCAAAGTTGAGCAATTTCTATCTCATGAACATAAATCAATATAGAAATTTCACTTTAATTTTGTAAGAAAATTGCTTTGAGATTTCTAAAAAAGTACAATATTTTTTCTAACTTTTCTAACTTCCTCACGTTAAATGTAACATTATTTAATATAGAAAGTATATCTATAAACGTAAAAATAACAAAGTTATTGGCAATTTTGTTTATACGCTTATATGTACTTTGGAAAGTGGTATTCACAACATCAGATGGTGGAGCCAGCCTCCTTGCTGTAAATCTCACAGTCCTAGGCCATCTCTGAGGTCCTAGGTTCGAATCCCGGTGGGGGCAGCTGTTTGCGTGATAATGCGAGCACTAGCACCTTAGTGTTATAATAATATATAGTTCTACCAATATTTTTTTAAATTTATTTCGAACCCAACCAGGTTTATAATTATATATTTGCCTTACATAACAATCTTACATTAAATCACAATTGATTATTGTAAGCCCAACTACGATGGTTACATTTTCATATCCTTTTCTTTACTAGTCCTTACTGATATTATAAATCGGAAAGTGAGTTTGTTTGTTTGTTCCGCTTTCAAGCCGTAACTACTGAACTAATTGCTTTGAAATTTTGCAGACGTAAAGATAAAAGTCCGGATTAAATAATAGGGTACTTTTTACCCGGACAAATTGACAGACCCACGGATGCGCAATAAAGTCTTCGCTCAAAAACTACTGCACAACAGATTTTCATGCGGTTTTCATCAATATTATAGTAGTGATTTCTTGAGCAAGGTTTTGCGGTATTTTTTATCTCGGAAAAACGGATAGTCCCACGGAAGCCCGGTAAAACCTTCGCGCAATAAACTGACTTCCGCGCATACGCTACATGTAGCCGTGGGCAAAAGCAAAAGGCAAAGCTCTTAATCCTCTATAGACCCATCCCGAAATTCACGTGGGCGAAAAGCGCGGCAGAAAAACTAGTATATATAATTAGACGTGAGATCCGTTGGAAATCCGTTACAAATTAATTATTGACAAATTTATATATGGCACTAATAATACAAATAGTGTATCAACTCAAAACGGTCGTACTTGACATAATACTATAAACACACGCGCAAAATTTGATTCCTCACGCGTGATCAAGACCGTCGTTCGATTAGTGCAAAAACAGAATAAGGATAAATTAAAAAAACTTATGTGACAGTTATTCAATTTGCAACTATTACATGAAGTGAGTAATAAGTTTTTGTTGATTCTGAAAAATGTTCGATTTTAAGTTGATACACTATTGTATTATTAGTGCGATATGTATAATATATGTTACCCTAGATCCCATAACACTTACTTTGGGCTAGGCTAATTGGTGTGAGTGTAAGAAATATTTTTATTTTATTTATTTATCTCTCATAACTAGAGATCGGATAATCGGATGCATATTTACCTAAAGTTAATTTTTGGCTCACAAATTGTGGAAGCGGCTTTTTAAAATACATTTTGTTAAATAAAAATCCCGGGAAAATACGGGACTGCAAATTTAACGTAGTGATATTGTTTGAAAATTACTAAATTAGCACGTGGTATTTATTCTCAAAAGACCGAGACTCCGGGTTCATTTATACAACTATGCATACGTATTTACATGAAGTTTAGTTTCAGTTCCCCGTGCGATTTATGAATGTACGATTTATTACATGAAGAGTGTTAAACGAAAGTAGTGAGCTAGTTTGACTAAAACAATAATCAATTAAATAATTGAATAAATATTTTTAACTTTACAAAACAATAAAAAGCCGTTTTCCATACTTTGTCCTAAACTAACTTTAGGTAAATATGCATCCGATTATCCGATCTCTAATAATAACATTATAAATGCTAAAGTTTGCAAGTATGGATGGGTGTTTGTTTGTTACACTTTCACACAAAACTATTGAATGAATTTAAATGAAATTTGATATGGAAATAGTTTAAGCTTCGTGGAGGAACATAGAATAGAATCGGATGTATAAAATATAGTCACGGAAAAATATCTTTCCTATTGGTAAATCTGGTATAATGCGGGCGAACCCCGTCAACAGCACCAACTGTGAGCCAGTCTCAAGGCAACAATACGGCAGAGGATACGTAGACCGCGACATGTCCTTAGCGACCCCCCTAACCAACTCACGCAGGAATTCTAGACCAGCAAACGGCGGCGTCTGAGCCGTCGCTCCCCCTTGTCAACCCCTAAACGGCAGCCTTCTGCTTAGCCATGATTAGGTTCTTGTCAATACTGGCCGGTCCCACTTTGGAGATTCGTGCCTTCTTCTAGCGCATATACCCTCACCGCTAACCGTGCCTCTCCTGAGGTGCGGCCCTCTCGTCAATAAAGCCAGTAGGGCCAATAGGACCAAAGGCTAGGCTGAGTTTAGTCGGTAGGTCTGTGTAGTCGAGCCGTCTCGACAGTACCAGGAGTCCGACATAATCACGCATCCCTGCTTGCCTGTTGCGTTGGTATCCATGATGGATTCTCAGCCTCCTCTCCTGAGGAAAAAAAAAATGCGGGCGAAGCCGCAGGCGGAAAGCTAGTTACAAATATTTTCTAACGTTAATACTTTCAAATATCTGTATTTTCAACGCTCTATAATATATATTTGAAACTACTAATGTGAATAAAGAATTTGGAATTTGGAATTTGGAAATTTGGAAACTCCATAAAGATGGAGTCTAATCGCCGCGGGCAGAATTTGACGGACATTCATTGTTTTTGATTCGATTTAAGGATTACCCGAGCCCCGAGGCTCTTGGGACTCAGTCGACTTCCTTATTTTGTTCCAAATAAGATCTCTGTTTATCCCGGAGCGGGGAATTAGAGTTAATTATGAATAATAACTGTCAAACAAGTCAAACATTTTGTAAGGGTTTATCGAATTGGGTTTAGGATATTAGTTTCATTATTATATCATCTGAAACATATTAATGAGCCATATGAGAAAGAATGGACGAAACACGACAGACTGTTACAACCTTGCAATTTCATCAAATATTGCTGCCTCGAGTCCAAAGGCCAAGCACGAATGACCAATAAATGTACTATGCGTCAACATTATTTGTAATGTTAAAAACCCCTGTTTTTAACAACTTATGCCCAGTTTCTGAATACCTTAGCTAAGCTCTCAATAACTAATGATTCAACAAAGTTATCGAAAAGATAAACGTCTAACTGTCAGTGAGTTTCTGAATGCGGGACCGTGCTTTCAACAGCTATGAAACAGTTAAGTAGTTCTAAATTATGTCACTAGATGTTCACAAAATATGAAATAAAAATTGACTTTGTTATATATTAATTCATCCATAATTACAATTTAAACATTTATAACATTTTTTTATCGATATTAAGTATTAAAACACTATTTTATGAAATAATTTTTAACATTTCGATAGCCTGCATGAATTATACCATAAATCGATAAAATAAAAAGATTATAGTTGAAAAAAAAAATGGCATGCTTTCGCACGGATTTTGAATTCGTTTGTGTTTAATTGTTTACTTTGTAGTGTCGCGGTACTTTATTTTAACATTTCAAATGAATTTCTTCTTTCTCGTAAGTTTCTGGGTATAGATATTCCAGAAATGAACTCCAGTACTTCTGTATCCGACTTTGACGAGAACTACTCGTATTCAATATTGTAGATCTCATTGTCTTTTTTAAATATAATAATTTAAAATGTAGCTGTCACTATTTAATTTCACATAAAATTACCACGTTAATAGCCTTAAGATTTTTGTTTGCCATACATAACCACAGAGACATAAACGTCAATAAAGTTATGGGACCGATAAACGGCACTAAATGGTCAGTTAGGTTAAGCTAAGTTTAAACGGAGTTTATCTAATTCTACGCTGTTCAGAAACGAATTGTTGGGAGTTATCGAACTGATAGCGTTATTGAACAGATAAACCATTAACAAAATGTACTCAGAAACCGGGCATTAGTCTCTGTTCTGATTTGTCAATTCGCTGCCCAAATACGGATCCGATTTCTGCCTGCCAGTTGGCTTCAGCGAGGAGACTCTGAAAATTCAAATCCTGGTCGCGATTCTATAGCCGATCCCGATTATATTCAAATTCTTAAAGATACATAGTAGTAAAAGTGATTGTAGAATTATAATAATAAAATTAATGTTTTTTTTTTGACTCGTAGTCCATGCCCTTTATAATTCTTAATTAAATATTCTGTTACAATTCTCTTAACTGACATGTACTCAATATTATTTATTTTACGCGGCTAACAATATACATACAAAATACTCATTTAAATTTACGCTATATATATTAACATACATATACACATGATTAGGAATATACTTAATAATTATTAAAAATAAAAACAAAATACAAACATTAACTTTATATTACCTTAAATAATGCTAGAATTGAAGGAACGAAAATGATTGGCACCTAGATCGCTGCATTATTTTGGTCCTTGAACGCCATTTGCAATAGCAGTTTCTGACCTCTTCATCAGTTGCTAAGCATGACGGGGTTATGAGTCGTTTTATGGCGTCGTCCTCTTCTCGCTCCCCGCAATAATAGATGAAGGACTCTGTGTGTCTAGATATAGCCACTACAGCATGAGGAACACTATCGTGGACCGGGTTTATTGGTTCTCAGCTAAAATTTATGTTAAATAAAACTCAGTGTATTTTGACATAGTTTTTTTTTCATTAATTCAAGTGCGCCGTGTAACAGGACGAACGAAATTAGGCAAATATGAACGGGCGAGTTGGTTGGACGTCCTAGACGAACATACTTGAACCAAATAGGCGACATACTGAAGGAAGGCCAGACCAAGAGTAACCGTAACCGACGAGTGTCCATAAACGTATTAACGAAAGTCGAAGAAGCTTGGAAAAACAGGTGTGACTTCATGTATGTACGTAAAAAATTGAATTTTAATACACTACTTGCAGTGTAGTTATAGAGTGATATAATTAAAGGTTAAACAAACTTACCTGAAGTGAAGTTTGACCATAATTACACGAGCCGTTGCATCCGAAGAGATTTACATAATTAACTTGGTAGTCCACTTTCCAATGTACTAGGCATCGAACACAATTTTAGATCTAAATAGGAAGAAATCAAAAAAATTATTAAAATTCTGTTGTTAACTTTTCCCAACCACTAGCGCCATCTCTCGTGCCGTACTGACACTCATTATTTTAGAGAGCTATTTCGAAATAGACGTCCTAATAAAAGGGATTATTTTATGAATAATAAAATAAAGCGGGTGGGCGGGTATGTAAATCTCTTCGGATGCAACGGCTCGTGTAATTATGGTCAAACTTCACTTCAGGTAAGTTTGTTTAACCTTTAATTACACTTCGCCGTTGCATCCTCGAGATTTACATAATTAACTTGGTAGATGTTTAGCGCCTTTGAGAAATAGTCCTCTTAGCTTGCTTCTAAATAAGAGCTACTTGATGGTCTCATCAAATAGCTGTTAGAATCTATGTATATATGACAGCATTAGCTAAAAAACCAAAAACCAAACAATTGTCAAAATACTGTAATCACTAATCAATCACATTTCACTTATTAATCACATTTCACGTATTAATCACATTTCTTTTATCAATAGTACTTATTCTAAAATTAAAAGTCATCAAGAATAGACTCAGAAAAACTAGTGTCTAGGTTAACAAGTGGTCTGTTGTAATATTTACTAAAAACTAGTGAATTGCCAGTCCAACCAGCTGTCTTCTTAATCAATTCTATGGAGATACCTTTGCGACAAGCCGCGGAAGTAGACGCATGGCGTGTGCTATGTGCAGAAAAAATCGATGTGTCTATGCCACTATCTCTTAATGTATTTTTAATCCAGCGGCTGATCGTAGAGGAACTCGCATTATGATATGGCTTTCTTGTCGTGAGGAACAACCTTTCACAGTTATATTCAGTTCTTTTATCTTTGGTAACATTTATATATGACGCTAAAGTTTTTACTGGACATATCTCTGGTTTATTTTTAAAAATTGGAATGATTATTTGAGGCAAGTGTCGGCCAGGGGCAGATGTTTTAATTAAATCACTTATCCATATAACCGCATTCGAATCATTAAATTTAATGTTCTCAATTTTTATCAATGAAAACGTCTGTACACGTTGTGCAGTCGACAACGCGAGCAGAGTTACCAGTTTCCTAGTCAACCGATCTAACGTCAGGTTTTCATTTGGATATAAGCTACTTAAAAAATCTAGCACAATATTGGTATCCCATGTTTCCTGATACCTCGGTAAATTGGGTTTTTGTCTAAAAACCCCTTTTAAAAATCTACATACCATTTCGTCTAACCCAACATGTTTACCTAATAATAAAGAAAGAGCCGAACGGTAAGTATTTAGTGAAGAGTAAGATGCACCAGATTCATATTGAATTGTTAGAAATTTTAAAACTATTGGAACCGAAGCAGAATAATAAACACTGGCGTTAAACTCCTCGCAAAAACACCACCACTTTTTATACGCGGTATTATATTGTTTTCTGGTGTTTGTGGATAAAGATGATAAAATTATGTCTACTGTTTTCGGATCAAGGGTTCGGCGCGAAAATGCTTCCCCGATACAACGGACGACACCAGGGTAAGCGTTCTCCACAGCGGGTGTTCTGTCCTGCAAGGAGATAATAAAAGGTCATACCGTGGCAAAAAATATATTGGTTCTGATATCTGTAATGCAACAAACAGTGGATACCATGGCTGGCTGGGCCAATATGGTACCACCATTATCCCTGATGCTTGATCATTGATCACTTTACGCAAGCATTTTAATACGAGTGAAAATGGTGGAAATGAATAGAAAAACATGTCAGACCAGCATACAGTGAAAGCATCAATATTATAAGCGCTTGGATCACGCTTCCAGGAGATATATTTAGGACATTTAGCGTTTAGACGTGTTGCGAACAAGTCAATACAAGGATTTCCAAATTTTTTAATGATTCTAGTGTACGCCGAAGAGGCTAATTCCCATTCGATATCAACGTTGTTGTTGCGAGATTCTTCATCGGCTTCTATATTATCCCTTGATTTTATGTACGATGCAAAAATAAATAAACGACGTTCTTCACACCATTTCCAGATATCTCGGGTAATATTATTTAGGTGTACATATTGAACACCACCCATCCTATTTATGTAAGAAACTGCAGTTGTATTATCAATTCTTAAAAGTATTTCTATATTACTTAAGTTATTAGCAAAACATTTTAGTCCTAAAAATGCTGCTTTCAATTCTAGGAAATTAATGTGATTTCTGGATTCCTCTTTGTTCCAAAAACCCCCTGATCGTTCAGAATTACAAGCTACTCCCCAACCAGTGAGAGAGGCATCTGAGAAAATTTCTAAAGAGTATCGATTGAGTCTTATAGGATTTATGGAACTTTCAATATGTTTTTCCCACCAAACAATATCTGGTAGCAAATTTTTGCTAATATGCATCTGTGCATCGTAATCTTCATTTGATTTTTGCAAAGCAAGAAATTTTTCCCTTTCTAAACGTTTTGTATACACCCAACCATAATCTATGGCTGGACAAGAAGAGCTGAGTATGCCTAAAAATTTTGCAAAGTCTCTAATTGTAGTTTTATTTTTATTTAAAAATTGTTTTATTAAATCCCGAATTTTACACCTCTTTTTTAGTGGTAATCGTAGAGCCATTTGAACAGAATCTAACTCAAACCCTAAAAAGGTAATTTTTTGCTTTGGTACTATATCACTTTTACTATAGTTTACAACAAAACCTAACTTTTCTAAAAATTTTATGGTTTCAGCAGTTTGCTGAGCACCCTGATCGCGCTTATTATTAATACATAAAATGTCATCTAAATATATAACAAGTACATGGCCTAGGTTTCTTAGGTATGTTACTACTGGTTTGAGTAATTTGGTGAATACATATGGTGCCGAACAAAGACCAAATGGAATACACTGAAATTCGTACAACTGTCCCTGAAACCTAAAACGCAAATATTTTCTACTTGAATGGTGAATAGGTATTAAAAAATAAGCCTCTTTCAAATCAATTTTGGTCATAAAACACCCCTTTGACATAAGTTTTGTAGCTGTTCTTATATCTTCCATTTTAAAATGTTTTGTGTCTATAAATTTATTTAGGTTTTTTAAATTAAGAATTAATCTGTATGTTTCATCTGATTTTGGAATTATAAAAATGTTAGAAACAAACTGTCCTGTAACATCATAACATTTTTTAATAGCCTTTGATCGAAGCAGTTTTTGTAATTCTAATTGAATATTTGTAATTTCAATTGATGAAAAATCAGAAGCCATTGGTTCTGAATATTGAACAACTGGTTTGGAAAAGGGAATTTTATACCCTGTGACATATTCTAAAATTCTGCGGTCCTGTAGAGCAATATCTTGCCAGTTATGTAAGAAATATTGCAGTCTTCCTGCATGGGGAATTACCTTTGTCAATTCCTGCGCGCTTCTTTCTGAGGATTCGATCTCGGCGGGTATCTGCTCTGTGCTGCTGGAGGCGGAGGTGGGGGCCTCCTGTTGAATGAGCTCATAGGTCGAGGCCCGCCTGCCCTGCTGCTGCTGTTCTGGTATTGATGATTGAATTGCCTGGGCGGCGGGCCTCTGGCATTTCCCTGCCGAGGGGTCGGTCGGTTTACGGTATAATTGGCGCTCGTCTTACGATCAGTGCGCTTAATCTGTAGCCCAGACTTTTCTGCCGATTTTGTAGCTTTTATTTTTTCTCCAAGGTTTTCTCCAAACAGGAAAGAATCACGTTTTATTTCTCGAACTATATCTAAAAATTTTTTATCAAGGCTATACATAATTAAATTCCTTCTATTTAAGGTCTCTCTGAAATGCAAATCTAATAAAAATTGACCTGTTTCTGACAATTTTTTGATTATTTCTGATTTTTCCACTTTGTCATCGAACAAAGCTGACAACAGATTCGTAATTGACGCCAGACCTATACCCAGGTCATTCTGGTACCTTGAAAGCCTAGTGTCCCTGTTGCGGGCTGCTTCCGAAACCACTGCTGAGATTTCCGGATTGAGTTTCGGAGCCTTTAGCATTTTAAAATTTTCCGGCAACAACACACTTTCTCTTATTCTTAGTCGTTGGTCTTTGCCAAGACCATCCCGTAGGATGCGATCCCACCTTTCAGTTATTTCTTCTCTTACTTTGGGACCAAATATTTCTGGTTTATTTTTAGCCTCACCTAGTGCTTCCAGAATTTCTATTGGTAACGGTGTTTCCTTAGAAGTGCTAGGAATATTTTCAGGTTCTTGTAATACTAATTCCACAACTGATTTTACTGACGGAGAATCCTCATCTGAGACCTCTTTATCCCACTGAGACAATGAGTCCAGGTGATCACTATTAACTGTCTCTACTGAGCTGTCCGATTTGTAATCTGTAAAACACATTTTATTTCATTAGGGTTAAGGTCGAGATTTCATCACGACACTGTGCATAAAGTACACAACCCATGTGGCATAAGAGGTTGACCAAGATCACATCAAGGTACAATATTGTCTGCCCAATTATAAAATAAAATATTATCCCTATTAGACTATGATCACGTCATAGTACTACACAGTAATAATGTTAGCATCAACAGATCCCATGTAATTTGATAACCAAATTAGGGCTATGATCTCGTCATAGCACAACCAAAATATGGTAAGTAAATAATCAATAGATATTATTCCATAGTATAAATTAATTAAATTTTTATTTATTGATTAAATAGATATTTTATAATATAAAGTTCATATGTCTATCCCACTTTTTAATTCATATGTCTATCCCATTTTTAATTTAATACCTATATAAGGTACCTACTGCAGTACCTAGTGTACCTAAATTGTATCTTGTTATTGTATGCAAAACCAAAAGAAATATTTATATGTGTATTTACTCAGATGGGGAAAAAAATTTTACCTAATTGTCTTGTATCTAAATGTTTGTTACATTAAGCATTTTGTATAGAAAATTATCAACCGTTAAGCACAATGCATAGCCTGAATGCCACCTTAATAACATATAGGATTCATATAAGATCATATAAAATTTCAAAGTAGGAACATGAGTGTCTACTCATCTACTGTGCAACTTTTAGGTTATATGCCATAGTTTTAAACAATCTTTCCAATAACAGTACGACTAAATTAACTTCAAATTTTATTGAAATTGATGTAAACCGAAAAACTCTGTATTAAATTAATATAAAAACTTACTTTCATTAGCTTCATAATCGAAACTTCTACGCCGGAGTCGTTTCTGTAATCGTCGAATTTTTCGCCGTATTTCTTCTGGATCTTTATCCTTATGCTTTCTTTTTCCCATCTTGAACCCGATAATCACCAATAATAAGACACAGGGTTGTTTAATAAAAATATTTTCACAATTTTAATTACGAGTGACATTCGATGCCCGGAACACAGAAAACGAATGAGTGTCAGTACGGCACGAGAGATGGCGCTAGTGGTTGGGAAAAGTTAACAACAGAATTTTAATAATTTTTTTGATTTCTTCCTATTTAGATCTAAAATTGTGTTCGATGCCTAGTACATTGGAAAGTGGACTACCAAGTTAATTATGTAAATCTCGAGGATGCAACGGCGAAGTGTAATTATTAGCGTTCAACATGAAATACTAACTTTGAGTTTTATTCCAATAGACAGAAATGTTAATTAAGGTAAAGTGCGATATATATGTTGGTTCGGCGCCATGCACGCCGATGCAAGGCTTCTACGTCTGTGGATTGTTATGTGTTCTGGGACAAGGGGAGAGCCTTGGCGAAAACCCGACCATGAAATGGTTGGGCATACCCGGGCGCGTGGCTCTGACAGCACGCATCTAATGGGGTAGGTAGAGGGTGTTTTAGTGGATAGACTTGGTACTCTTGCTAGGACTCACACACACTCGCCCACCGCCTAGCCAGCGGACGGGTAGGGTACGATATTAAGCATTTTACCCTCGAAAAGAAATAGTGATTAGCTATTCATATGTTTTTTCTCTTCTAATATATTGACAAAGAAAATAGCTTACCTGGTGGTGGTCACAGTAGCTTTTTATTATATTAAACAAATCAAATTATATCAAAAAGACACTCATGAGTAAAGGTTATTATAAAGTAAGTGACTATCTAAATGATCACACTATCAATTCAATCATCAACACAGACACTATTCATAGAGCCATGTTTGGTAACAACATTATTTTATAATATTGTGTTATTTTTATATGTGTATGTAAACATACATACGACTGTAATCGTATTAGGCATGATTGTATCTTATACTATATTGTATTTTTATATTAATATTATTAAATAATTATTAACATTGAAAAGAGGAGATAAAAAATAGACCTTCAGAGTTTCTTGCCTGTTCTTCTCGAGAGGGCTCTCCCAATTTCCGAACAGGTGTCGAGTCAATATATATATTTTCTTTTTTCCTTATTCGTACGTACGGACAAGGTTTTTGTTTTTTTTTAAGCTTTTTTTTTGTTTTGTCTGTTGACGTCAATAAGTGCCTGTAAAGGTCTATGTTGAATAAAGATTATTTTGATTTTATTTGATTTTGAGCTTATAGTGGTGGTTGGTTGATGGTACAGCTACGGTGGTACGACCGGTGAGGCAGCTAGGTCGGAAACCGAGGATACCAGATAAGCTTCGTGTTCATCTTTCATTATCATGAGACTGTAATCACTGCCTATTTTACCCTTCACGCCAAAACTGCTGATTTACGACAGAAATAGGTAACCCTGATATAGAGACCTTCCACCAATTTTAGTAACTTACACCGTTAAAGTTAAAAGTTATGTATGCTATATCGGCCTAATTTGAATAATTTAAGCTTACTCAAGGAGGCAAAGTTTAAATCACTTCGAGATTTTTATTTACACCCGCTCCACTTCTTCACAATTTCATAAGATGACTCAAGTTTCGACTTTAAACGACGTAATGTACAGCATTAACTTTTTAATTACACTCGGGACTAATCCATGCGACGCGACGACAAGGTTTATGTAGTCCAAAATAATAAATTTATTGCCGCCACTCCATCGCTATACTGTGCGAGCCTGGGGTAAATTCTTCTAATGAATCACAACTGAAGCGGCTCAATCACAGGGGAGGTCACCCAAAAGTAATGTGCCAATCAAAAAGGATTCGCGCATGCAAATCTTTTCATAAGCATGGAAAAGTAAGTTCAAGCAGAACCCAGATCCGCTTTGCCCTGTCAAGGTCATGCTTCACAGAATGGGTCACGCCAGACCTAAATTATGACTTCTAGATAGAGAGTCGTACAGTATTTATCATTTTTTGAGTTTTTAAGAGATTTTCGTTCATTTATTATTTCAATCTCCATATTCAAATTCAAATTCAAAATCATTTAATCAGTCTGGGCTGTTACAAGCACTTGTGAATGTCGAAAAGCTACGCCATCGGTTCGCAAATCTACGGCGGGAGACCTTGTACTGAGAAGAACCGGCAAGAAACTCAGCAAGGGCTGTTTTTTTCCCTGTATTAAATAGATACAGAGTCGTCAATTTGGAAAATGACTTCAATATTGATAAATCATGAAGTCACTTTCTATCGGTGGGTCCTGCGCTGCTAGCGTTGGGCGCCTTCCTACGATCTTGTGGGAGGCAAGCCAACGCCGCGGTGTCCGGCATATCGCTGACACTAGCCTATTAGGCTAGTTGACAAAATTTGGAAATTCGTTTAAAACTATAGTTTAGTATCTATTTTACACCTAATATATATTATTTTTAGAAAAATAGGCCTTTTTCATAAGTATTTTGCTTTTTTAGAAATGAACTTAATGACTTCGAAAAAGGCCAAGACTGTCATGGCGTCTTGAATGACGTCACTCCTCGCGAAACAATCGAGTTTGTTTATGTCAGTCGACGAGATCATTATAATAAATAATGAATCTCTCTTATTATAAATACTGAATAGTGTCCCAATGTAAAAGCGTAACGATAAAAACGCCAAACAAATTATTTATATACAAAATCTATGTTTGCTGCGAAATATTTCCCAAGCATAACGGCGTCAATTTTTGGGCAAATTACTGCCGTTTGCTTTGGTAAATCTTGATTGCAAGGCAAATGTCCGTGTCTTTTAAGATAAACATACTGTATTAATTTAACAATAGTCTCTGAAAACAAAGTGTATCGAAATAACCTGTTCAGTGTTCACTGACAGCACAGATTAGATAGAAGATGTACAGCTACACTACAACCGGTGTTTCGCGAGGCGTGACGTCACACTTCTCTGAAACACCATTTAATGTCACGTGATTAAATAAGTAATTTTGCCGAATTTAATTTCCAAAAATATTAGTAATCTTATATTATTTTAATAAAAAAGTGTTTTTTTTGTTTACTACATATCATGATTAATCATTAGAAACTCTAACCCATCCGATTCATTCTTAGTGGAAACAAGCCTATTGCAATTCTACGGACTATGTCAGTGACCTTGACTTTTTTGCGAATTTCGTAATTTCTGACATGGTCACACAGAAATTGCAAGCATAGCCGATATTAACGACTGAGTTTCATTTTTATGGTAATTTTATTGTACATCATTCACTATCGTCTTCATCCCAGTTTCCAATCTTAGGTAGGGTTGGCCATCATATCTTCCTTTCCTATTCCTCACTATTGACGCCTACATGTATATTACCAATAAAAACACAGAAGTGCTACCGTGAATCAACCTTTATCAAGCTACACATTTTTTTAAGTTGACTCACAATATATAAATTTTTATAACAAGATTCCACAAAGTGTAGCTGAATTGCCTTTTCATTTGACGACCTCCATAGTCGAGTGGATAATACACCGGTTTCAAGGTGTCGCCATCTCTGAGGTCCCGGGTTCGAATCCCGGTGGGGGCAGATGTTTGTGTGATGAATGCGAGCATTTGTACCTTAGTCATGGTTGTTGATATATATTTCAATAAAAATTATTTATATATGTATAATATATGTATGTCTATCCGTTACCCTAGATCCCATAGCACAAGCCTTACAGAGCTTACTTTGGGCTAGGCTAATTGGTGTAAGTGTAACAAATATTTATATGTATGTATTTATTTATATGTATTTTGCAAGTTCAAGGTACATGTTAAAAAGACGCTAATGAGTAAGGGCTATTACAAAGTCAATGATTATTTAAATGATGCCAATGCTCGGTGTTGATTTGAAGATTTATTTTTCTTATCAGCTAAAAAATACGGCCTGGATTGGGGGTAGAAAAAAATGTGGACGATTTTAATTTTTGATTTTTCTTTTTATTTAATTTAAGTTCATTTTGATGTTTTTGAATAAAGTTTTACTATTCGGTTATCGACCGCCATCTTTACTCTTAATGTCTTATTTGTATTAATGGTGAAATTAAAGCCTAAACATTCACTAAAAATATATCATCTTTTTTTTCGGAGAGGAGAGGCCAAGTGACTTTCCGATTAAATTCAATCCTTCCTTGGTCCTAAAGACGTAATGGTTTGTAGTGACAGCGATCGCTTCTTCACGCAATCCATCCATACTTTCTTGGGTCTTCACCTAACCTTATTGATATACACAATCATATTCATAACTTCATTCCCCCACCCCCCTTCACAACATCCCATAGTTAGTCTGTTACTTATTATCTTCCTATTAAGAAACATTCTGGATTCGTGTCTATTCTGATTATTTTTATTTATTAACCATCAAATGGGCAGTCGTTGCTTGCCAACTTCTTTCAGTGCTCAGGTTTCGCAAGGTGCGAGATTCGCAGGATATCGTAAATACTTCAGGCGCGATGATATAGAGCCGCGGCGTCGGCGCTCGCAAATGGATTTCCGCTGTTTGTCTTCAGGAGCGATGCCGATTGTCAAGTTGTTTTGAAAGGCTGCAAGCTGCAGCGCTCGCTTTATTATTTAGTGCTGTAGAACTAAAGCTACGCATTTGATGTTATATACGACTAAAGTAGCTAAAAAGTAGGGTGATGGTAGCCATAACCGTAGACAATAGGCACTGGCGACCGTCGCGGCAACTTCGTGTGTTGTGACGTCAAAACCAACGCATCTAACCGATTGCTTAAAAAAGAAACTTATGGCCTGCTTGATAGCAAGCAGTCACCAGTACTACCAACTACGGAGTAGACAACAGTAGTGTACGTAGTGTATGTAGTCTACTGATGCCTGCAACACCAGGGGCATCGCAACTGCTGGCCTTTCAAAAACCTATTTACTGCCTTCTTGTAGAACCGCATACTATACTCCCCCTCTCCCCTGAACCTCAGTAAGGAGATACAAAAATACAAAAAAAGTTTATTTTCTTTAAATTCTTTGAATTAGCTACAAATGTGGCAGGAGCCTCCTTTTAAGTTTTAAGGACCTGTGTTAGGAGACTCCGCTCTTCATAATTACAGTCTTAATGATAAATTTCACAACGTAAAATTAAATTAAAAATAAATGTCGCACATAACCAAACAATAACACATTTGTAAATAATAATGACAAATAGCTAGTCTAGACTAACAATCTCTCGACCTCTAGGTAGTCTTTAGATTCTATCCACTTCTGTACTATTTTCCTGCACTCTTTATGAACTTTGCCATATATATCTAGATCTTTGTTAAGATTATTGTATAAGACTGCTGAACGAGCATTAAATTGTCTTCTAGCAAATACAGAATAGGTTCTGGGAATGTTAGCAACAACTGGTTTTCTTCGTTTATTCAAAGCCCTAGAATCATATGGTAGCTCTTTGTGTTTTTTATTACAGTATGAGTGATGTACAATTTCCTATCAGATAAAGGCTTGCTCATCTCATATAGAAGCTGAGTGGAAAATTGCAATTTCTTAAAGTACATCACTTTAATTAAACTTCTCTGGGCACCTGCACTCCCCAGAGGGGATACAAAAATCATTATGGAACTGCGCCAGAGAAACATACACTTCCTTCAGTACATCCCTTTGGTGTTTCAAGGAGCCATCCGGTCTTGGTAAAGACATGTCGCAATGATTTAAAATCCAAATTAGTTTTCTGATTCTCAGAATAACATATTCGAGATGTGAGTACCAAGAAAGACGCTGGTCCAAATAAATGCCTAAATATTTAGTTACGGAAATTTTTTTATTGTTGACAGTCACATTGTGTTGCATACTGAGTACTACTTTTATATCTATGTATTTTAACTCTGTAATCAATCATGTTGTGTGTTATTGTAAATACTAAAACATACATAATTAGTCTTAGCTATGTTCAATGTAAGAGATGCTTCTACAATCGTTGTATGTTAAGAATTGTAATCGCTGCACTTTAAAAAATGACGTCTTCTGAACGGTCATCATTTTCTACATGTATAAAATATATTTGAGAATAAACTCATAAAGAATGATCAATAAAATCCTACTACGAAGCTCATACGGTGAAAGCAAACATCGTGAGGCAAACTGAATAAACTTGCCAAGAAATTTAAAGGTGTATGTAGTCAGTCAATCTGCACTGGGCCAGCGTGGTTGACTGAGCTTCAAGGCCCTTCGGTGAGACCGTATATGACCTCTGATGACCTCTGATAATAATTGATACATAAGACCCATATAACTTGAGTTTTATCCTGAAGATGAAGGTGGAAGCGTTTTATTATAGTGCTTGGATGCAGCGATGTCCTATATGACACCTGTGGTGAGAGCGAAGTACGGCCTAAGTCTCGATGGAATCAAAGGATGCCTTAAGAGTCCACAAATGGTAAGCACAGTGGCAGGTTAACCTCTTTGGTTTCTGTATAACCTGTATGTGGTCTTTGGTAGTTTAGGCCTTCGAAGTCCGTTTTTATCGGTAGGCTAACAGTCCGCCCCGGCATTGATTGCGGCAATGCTGGCGGACGAGGGAGGTTGGAGGGCTGTGGCCTCCTTCTGTGTAGCAGTGATGCTCCAGAAGGAGGCCGCCGAGCGGGGTCGGGAGATGGCTGATCCCGCTCGAAGGAGGCGGCGCCGGGCTCGTTAACACAGCTGCGGCGCCGCCGTGGGTCGCCGGCGGGGGCGACCAAATCACACCCGCGGATACGGCGACCCGAAAGGGACCACGCCCCTTCCGTGGCCGGGGGGCGTCGTCGGTGGTGGATATCGGGGGAGGTATTGTAGCCTCCCCCGAGGAGGGCTCCCCTGTATCGGCGGGGGAGCGGAGGCTGGGGGTACCCGGAAGGGGGGGTTTTTTTTATAGGATAGGGCAGCAAACGAGCAAACGGATCACCTGATGGTAAGCGATAACCGCTGCCCATAGACATCCGCAACACCAGAGGAGTCACAGATGGGTTGCCGGCCTTTAAATTTCGCTTCCCGCGAATTTTCGACCGCATATAGCCCCCTTTTAAGGGTCAGCGCTGCATCGCCTCTTCTCTTGAGTGGGCGGTCGCTCTCTTGATTAGCCTAGACAGTTCTTAGAACTTAGGCATAAGGCTAAGTTTAGTCAGTAAATCACGTTGGTTAGACTGCTCTGGCCGGCGTGGAGTCCGGCATATGCACAGTGACACTTGCCGTTGCGATGGTATCCTGGGCACGTTTTGTGCTCCTCGTGAGGATCCTCAGCCTCTCTCTCCTGAGAGTCGGCTCGGCTGAACTTCATTATCCGGCGGCTTGTTCATCTTGAGCTACTTGTGACATCAAAGATGTTTTTTTGTGAAGTGGAAGTACCGGTGATGGTATGGAAGTACCGGTGATGATTGCATCCCAACTCCATTCCCTCTCTTGGGCATTGCTGCAGCAGATATACATATTTCGGTACCAATGCCCAGGAGACGGTACTAAATACCACAAATAACGTGATGGTTGATTTAGACCTCGGGCGAAATGAGGCGAAGGAACACCGGCGGAGTTTTTAGTGGGTGCGAGTCCAAACTTCCCCTCCTCCTCCCCCCGGGGAGGATAGTGCAGCGGGGACTAACATCTTGCCCCGGAAAAGGTATTTTCACCTTAGCAGCTCAAACATACTGTGTTCCCTGTATAAAAAGAGTGAGGGAAATGCGTTTTCCCTCACTGAGTGAGGAAAATTGATTTGAATTTAGAATGCTGCGAAATATCATTATGTACGAAACACGTCATTCGAAATTCGATTTATTAAATGTCAAAAAATAAGTCGTTCGGAAACTAATAAACCTTTAAAATGAAAATTATTCGGTAACGTAATTAAATATATAATTAAATTATAAAATGAAATTAATACACTAAAGTAAAGAAAAAATAAAGAATTTGTTTTACAAAATAATACACAAATAATTTTAAATTTTAATAGATATTTAGTTTTTGCAAATATATGTGATTTCATTTTAATTCATATTGTTTCATTTATATCTCTAATAATGTTCTCACTGTTAAGGTGAAAAGTTGTACGTGTCACGCGAGAGAAAAGTTATTTCCATCTCGTGCCTTTGAATCCCTCGCGACGCTCAGGATTCTAATGTAGAGTCACTCGCTGACGCTCGTGATTCAATTATTAGAATCCTTCGCTTACTCGGGATTCAAAATTAGCACTCGCTTGAAAAAAACAACTTTCCTCTCTAGTTGAAGAAATAACTATTCCTCCGCCTCAAAAAAAATATGTCGATTTGACATAATGATAATTGTATTTATTTAACATATTAATATAAATCGGAGTATCCGTGTAATAATAACGACTTTTTAACGAATTGAATAATATTTTAAGAATTTAAGGTAACTTATCGATCGATTGTAAGTAATGTATGTATGTTTCTTCTTTATATTTTTATCTTTGTTTTGTTTTGTTTATCCTTGTTATTTTGAAATTGGGTTTTGTTATTCTAACATATCAACGTGACAGTTGTATATTTGCTGCACGCTAATAATATAATTGGTAGAATGTACATATATTGGGTTTAAACCTAGTTTTCAAGGTTCGGTAGATTATTTTTGTTTTAATTGGGGTAACCTGTTATTGTACTTATTATTAAATAAATAAATAATGTATTATTGACATTTTTCTATTATTATTATTTATAATTCTTTAACTCTTGA
This sequence comes from Scirpophaga incertulas, assembly GCA_036419045.1. Taxonomy (NCBI): domain Eukaryota; kingdom Metazoa; phylum Arthropoda; class Insecta; order Lepidoptera; family Crambidae; genus Scirpophaga; species Scirpophaga incertulas. Next base: position 40,925,067 of record CM071629.1, on the reverse strand, counting down.
CATTGTATAGCTATGATTATTAATTGACTTTATTACTTACTTATTAATATGGGCTACAATTAACTGAAGTAAATGATATTTATTTGTTTTAATTTATTGGACAACGGTGTAGTCCGAGATTAAAATTAGACGAAAGGTGGTGAGATTCTTGCCATGCATAATTAGTATAATTAATTCTGTACACCACACCGCACCGTTTCGTTTAAAAAACAGCATTTCCCAATAAAACAATCCACAAATTAGCATTTAAGTAAAAACGCGTCAAATGGCCGCCGACGGCTGCCTGTTAGCGACCCGGCTTCTGATTAATTAATGCATTTATTGCCCCACTGAGGACAATGTTTGCATTTCAGTTTCATTATCTATATATAAACAAATCGTAATTCAGTTACATTTGTGCTCTACTTCTTAAAATAGTCCTAGAAAGTATTTACACTAAATTAGTTTTTTTATGCTCTACACTGTAACCTTTTAAACGTGCTTCAGAAGAAGACATTAATTAAGAAGCAAGAAAAATTTCACACCAATAAACATAAATAGGCACATTTCCTCTATTAGACCTCTTTCCCATGGGGTAGGCAGCAAGAAAAGTAAGAAAGAAGAAAGAAAGAAGAAAGAAATCTGACCTTCCTTCAGTATGCTACCTCTTTGGTCCGATGAAGTTAGTCTCCTACCAAATGGGTCATTCATATTTGCCTTACAAATTTCTTTCTCGTCTTTCTTCCATTCCTTCTATGAGTCCAAGTCATCTAAGCATTCCCTTCTCCGAATTTGTCACTACATCAATATTATAATTGGAATATAATCACATTAAATAAAGGAGGATGGGCATTTTGAGCCACGAGCGAACAGAGATGATACTTACAGTAAAGTGTAGGTCTTATCAAGTTGCGCATGCCGCTATAAGACATTGTCCTAAATAATCACTCTTTGACTTAGTTATGGAACAATTATATAGTACCATAAAATCTGCTTGAAACTTTCTTGACGTTTTGTGAACTTTTTTGTGAACTTCAGAGGGATCGTTGTCAATGTTCTCGAATCTTCTTTCTGCCGTGACAGCGTAAAGTACACCAAGAACTTAGCCAAACGATGCTTGTTACCGCCGTCACCACGAGAAGGTGCCCTGAGTGCAGAAAAGAAGTTATATAATACTTTATTGTACAGTAAAAAAATAAAAATTGTAGTTATTCATAGTGTACAAGGGCGGACTTATCTCTAAACGCGATCTCTTCCTGCCAACCCAAATAGTCGTGCAAGACGTTAAAATTGCAGGGGTAAATAAGTGTTTAACCTATTCAAATGTACACATCATTAAGCATATATATACAAATACATACTTACACATAAATAAATATATACACATATATATATATACATAAATACATACATACATATATATATAATAATTATATAATTTAATACAATTAATTAGACAGATAGTACTCTTTCAGAAGACATTTGAAAGATGTAAGGGATGGTCTCTCACGAATGGAAGGGGGCAAACTATTCCACAGCTTGGCAGCACGAACGGAAAAGGATTTTTGAAAAAATACGGAATTGGACTTAGGAATTTCAAGGACATTTTTAGTAACACAGGATCGCTTGAGGCGGGAGCTTTCGGCACAAAATTTAAAACGGGTTCGAAGGTAAGTTGGAAACTGGGGATAGTGGAGAATTTTGTACACAAGGGAAATCATGTGTAGATTTCTACGCAAGCGAATAGGTAGCCACCCTAATTGCTTACGATAATCAGACACGTGGTCAAATTTACGCAGACTGAATATAAAGCGAATGGCTAAATTTTAATTTTTAAAAAATTTTAGTTTCCCTTGGTACAACTGTTTTAACTCCTAAGCATCAATTTTTCTAGTATAGCTCTGGCATAACTTGTTTGTCACGAAGAATCCTAATCATCTACTTACATAACTTTTATTGTGTTCGCTCATGGCCCAGATATCCATACAAAATGCGCATGTTCCTTTAATGTGTTTCATTACCAGGAAATCAAGTCCAAACATGTTCAACAAAGTTCAAATAAAGTAAGCCGTTGTAACGACGGTGTATGTTATTTTGAAACTCAAACATAGATTCCGCCATGTTACAAAAACTCGTTTAATGCTAAATGAGAAGTCTTTATTCAACCTAATTACTTGTTGTTTATAATTTGTTGTTTTGTTGACTCATTTAAATAATGTAATTTTAGCCCTTACAACCCCTTTCGCCTTGTGGTGACATCGTTTCGATTCACGGCGAACAACCCCTGCGATATTAATAATTTTTACGGCTACGACGTCTTCCAGGTAAATGCCGTTGCGACGTCTCACGCTTGACTATTTTTTGCTATTTACGTGAGCCGGTAACCAAACACGCCGTCTAATATCCCAGGAACTGGCTCGTTACCGAGATGTTCTCTATAAAAACAAAACGGGGCATTTAACGCGCACGAACCGGGCCCATGCGCGCAGAAAATAAAGCTTCCTTCAATGAAATTCATTTTATGTCTTCCTAAGTAAATATATTTGAAATCGAAGTTACTTTATGGTGGCATAATAGGATTTAGCCGTGGAGATCGCTTATGCAAAGTATACAGCGATGGCAACAAACCAAAAGAATGTAAGCTGTGACGTAGAAAGCCGGTAATGGTCGTAGAGCGCAGCGAGGGCTTGGGGTATTAGCTGCGTAGGTTAGAATCTCGAGCAGGTAAACGGCAGTAACTGGTAATATATTTTTTCTTGTCGGTCATTTGTCTGACGCACGTGGGTTTTTGTAGACATTAAGCGCCTTAAAAAGGGCATTTACCTTCGCGGCTCGGAAGGGCCGGGGCTCCGCGACTGTTTCGTCTGGCAAAAGGTAGGGACAAAATTGCCACTGACTTCCACTGCATTTAATCCTACCTTGGATCCTTTTGTCAAATTTATTGTTTTTATTCGATTATTTAACCGATTTATAGCTGCAGCTACATCTGTACTAACTCATCACAGCACACCATGTGTTTCTAAAATTATTTATAACTAGCTTTCTGGCCGCGGCTTCGCCCGCCTGGATTTCGGGATTGGGTCTATAGAGGGTTAAGGGTCATAGCTTTTGCCCACGGCTACATATGCGCGGTTTATAGCGCGAAGGTTTTATCGCGCTTCCCATGGGACTTCCGTTTTTCCGAGATAAAAAATACCGCAAAACCTTGTTCAATAATCACTCTATTTATTGATGAAAACCGCATGAAAATCTGTGCAGTAGTTTTTGAGCGAAGCCTTTATTGCGCATCCCGTGGGATCTGTCGATTTTTCCGGGATAAAAAGTAGCCTATGTTACTCGGGGATAATGTAGCTTTCCAAAAGTGAAAGAATTTTTGAAACCGGCCCAGTAGTTTTGGAGCCTATTCATTACAAACAAACAAACAAACAAATCTTTCCTCTTTATAATATTATAGTATAGACGTCTAGGCTACTTAATCTGGTTTCCTATAGAGATGGTACCTACCTAGCTAGAGTCGGTAGAACGAATCACAGATACACAGTCTGAACCCAACCTCCGATACAAGTTAAAACAACTAATAAATGTATATTTCCGTCACAAGCGTCATATCGCATTAAACAAATCTGATATGTATATGTCCGGTACAAAATAAATACATTTATTATAGAATCATTAAAATTATATATAGCAAAATTTACATCCAAGCATGTTTAATTATTCAGGAAATGAAATATCGTAAAAATTACATCCAAGCATTTTTATCATTCAAGAAATCATTGACCTTGTAATACCCTTTTTTCATTAGAGTATTTTTAATATGTGCTTTAAATCCATGAAACGGTAAAGCAGTAATATTTTCTGGAAGTGTGTTATAAAAAGTTGCACATTTCCCTAAGAACGAACCTCTAGTTTTTTGAAGCCTGTATATTGGAAGGGCAAGCTTATTTTTATTCATTTTTCTATTTTTGAAAGTTGTATTTTGGCAATAATTTTAAAATGTCGAATGACTGTCAAACGTTCATAGAGTTTGAAACACGAATCGTGACTATTTTCAAAAGTTTTATTTTGGCAATAATTTTATGCAGCACATTTTGCTATTTTATGCAGCATTTATTATTTTGTTTTCCTTAAAATTAGATTGTTATAGTTAGAAAAGAATTAATTGTTAAGTTATTATTATATGTGTCAGCGAAAATTTAAATTAATACATTAAAATCATAATTATAAATGTATTGTTTTCAAACAATTTATTTTATTAATATAATTACAATAATTGCTAAAAATTGAATATTTAGTTCAACAAATTGGTTCTTATATTTTCTTTACAATTATTGATTCTACTTATCCTTCTGCGTGGAGAACCTGCATCAAACAACGTTTTTATAATTTCTGACGTCTATTCACAAAGATTTTCATAATCTGTGACTTAAACACAATCTCAGTCATAGAACTGTTTATAATCTGTGACTTAAACTTTATACCAGTTACAGAATTGTTTATAATCTGTGACTTAAACGCTATTCCATTCACAGAGCTATTTATAATCTGTCGTTTAAACTCTATCTAAGTCACAGAGCTATTTATAATCTGTCACTTAAACTCTATCTCAGTCACAGAATTGTTTATAATCTGTGACTTAAACACTATTCCATTCACAGAGCTATTTATAATCTGTCACTTTAACTTTATCTCAGTCACAGAATTGTTTATATTCTGTGACTTTAACGCTATCCCAATCACAGAACTATTTAAATTGAGTGTAGTAGTTACGCGTCTATTTGATTGTAATTTAGAACTCGGCGCATCATCCCGCAATCATATTACCGAGCTGGGCACGTTGCGGGGTTGGCCCTAATTCGTCGCCAACTTCAGGGCATGCGGGTCTCGGTCAACATTGAACGTGTCCCTGCAAAAATACTCGCGTCGGCAAACAGACGCTGCGAGATAATCAGCGACGTTACTTCTAATCTGCCGCTTAAGGGAACCACGAACCATATATTTACCACTTTATTGCACAACAATAATAAAAAAAAAAACATATAAAAAAAAGATACAAATAGCGAAATTAATACCAAGAGCATTCTCTCCCATTCAATGAATAATGCGTGCAAAAAAGTTATTAAAAAGGCATTGCAAATGTGTGAAAATAAAATAAACATAAATAAAGCAGCAACAACTACATTAACGCAAAGGACACAGGAATAAAATAGATAGCTTAATATAATATATACATACAAATATACATACAGATATACAGACATAAAATATACATATTAATACAAAATATAAAAAATATCCTAAGTAACGGACTCGCAAAACGAATCAATCTAAAATTTGGCGCCATGCTAATAGGGTAGATGATGATTAAAAAAAAAGGGTAGATGATGATTTTTTTATCCCAACTAATATTATAATTGCGAAACTAACTCTGTCTGTCTTTCTGTTTGTTACGCTTTCCCGATTAAACCTCGCAACCGATTTTGATGAATTTTGGTACAGGCAATCTTTAGACCCAGAGATAGAACATAGGCTACTTTTTATTTCGAATAAAGGTATAGGTATAATAAAGGTAAAGGTAAAAATAGAGGTTGAAAGTTGGTATGGGATTTCTTAATTTTAAAAGATAAAACCATGAAACTTTATATTTAAGCACTTGATAAGAAATCATTAAACATTTTTTCTGGCATTTGAAATTTCGACCATCTAGGGGGTGAAATAAGGATTGAAAGTTAGTATGCAAATTCGTCAAATATTACGTCATAAGAAACAAAAAATCGTTTGTTCTAGCATTTTTAAATTTTTACTAGTGTGGGGGTGAAATTGGGGTTGAATTGAAGATAAGGCCATGAATCTTGGTACCTTAGACATAAGGGACCAGGATTGCAAAAAACTAATTTCACGCGGACGAAGCCGCGGGCGGAAGCTAGTTCTATAATATAATATAATAAAAGTACTCATTTTAGTGAAATATTGTAAAAGTAACTATGTATCTGCAATTATTACTTTTGAAGATACAGCGCCATGTTGGCGGCGCTGTTGCGTATTGGTCAAAAACGCAATCGTGACGTCATTAGTGACCAAACTTGTCTAATTTGTATGAGCGTATAAACAAAATTGCCAATAACTTTGTTATTTGTACGTTTGTAGATATACTATATTAAATAATATTACATTTGATGTGAAAAAGCTAGAAATGTATTCGTTTCAATAGAATTATGTAAAAAATACATACATACGCCTTTTTCCCATGGGGGTAGGCAGAGATTACGTCTTTCCACTTGGTACGGTCTTTACATATCTCTTTCGCTTCATCTACTTTCATAACATTCCTCATACATGCTCGACGATTGCGGGTACTTCTGACCTGGCCTTTTTTGAGGACACTTTCGATTTGTTCGAAATGTGTTCGTCTAGGTCTTCCTCGTCCCGTATCTCCATTCACTCCAGCTTCATAAATCATTTTGGTCAGTCTACTTTCATCCATCCGTTCCACATGCCCAAACCACCCAAGCATCCCTTTCTCTATTCTTGTCACGATATTCTCTTTCAAACCACATTTCTTTCTAATCACTTCATTATACAATCTGTCACTCAGTTTTACTCGTGCCATACTCCGTAAAGCTCTCATTTCTACTGCATTTATTCAGCTTATAATTGCAAGTTATTTAGAATCCAAAAACAACGTCAATAAATAATTAAAGTGAATTCTGTATTAACATGCATTCATGAGATAGAAATTATTTAAAGTTAAATAATATTATAATACTGAGGTACATCGCGTCGAGACTTGAGACGTACTGCAACTATATATTCAGTTGGCACGAGATAGACTTCGAGAACTGAGGCATTTAATCTCACGGTGTCTTGTGGCGAAAGCTTAAGGAACCGAGTGCAGCTATCAGATTCGCCACCCCTCACCCCTCACATTAAAACTTTGTCTCCTTTAATATTTTTATTTCTGCTCTTAATTAAAAGTTGTAAAGTGGTTTATGGCCGGCGACAGGTGACGGCCGCGATAAAGCTATCCATAATAAAAGTTTGAATTACAAATTTAGGCAGGTGATCGTCTAAATCACTCCGGCGGTAGTGCCTGAATTCGAGTCTATAGGTAAAGTTACTGTACATTTTTGATAGAGCAATATATATATATATATATATTATGTTCAAATGTAAGTCTGCTATTTTACATAAAACAGCTGTTTTATATAAATAAACTTGTAAAAGAAGTTGGGTTCAGACTAAATTTATTATTTGAGACCAGCCTCTAATTTATGACTCTGTAAAAATACAGGGAGAAAGTGAAATAGCCCTTGCTGAGTTTCTTGCTGGTTGTTTCCAGTACAAGGTTTTCCGTCGTAGATTTGTGAACCAATGCCGTAGCATTTTTGTCGTGCGAAAATGATTGTAAACATCCTATTTGTAGAATCAAATTTAGATTTTGGTTTTGAAATAAATATAAAAAATATAACCAAAACAGCGACATTAATTCATAAAGGCATGAAGGACTTTTAAACAAGCTTCAACATTTATGACAGGGTCTGGCATGAAGGACTTTTAAACAAGCTTCCCTCGTACGGGATTCCTGCTGGCTTATGTACATGGATATCAGACTTCTTGAGAGGTAGATCTATTAAAGTAGTAGTCGACGGTTGCTCATCCGAAATACTGGAGATCAATGCCGGAGTCCCTCAAGGGTCTGTACTTTCTGCCACACTCTTTTTGCTGCATATAAAAGACCTGTTAGCAAATCCCGGAACCTTTGGGTATGCTGACGACAGCACAGTGTCAGAAAGGTATATGTCCAGTGCACGGGCCAGCTCATTAGAGATTAATTCTCTAAGAGAGAGACTGATAGGCAACGTGGACTCAACCCTCCAGGCAGTGTCTGATTGGGGCGATGCCAATCTGGTTGAGTTCAATGCCTCTAAAACCCAAGCGTGTTTGTTCACCGCTAAACGGAGTGCCTTTCACCTATCGACGACGAAATACTTATAAACTCACGTCTTCAGAGTCTAGAACACCGTCGAAGAGTTGCTTGCCTTTCGGTTTTCTATAGGTTGCATTTCGGAGAGTGTGCGTTGGAATTACATGAATTAATTCCACCCGCTCCTTTCCACCACCAGTCAACCAGACGTAGGCTTAACTACCATCCTTACGTGGTGGACTATCCTCTTACACGTACAAAACGGTTCCAGTCTTCGTTTTTAATACGAACAGCTAAGATGTGGAACTCTTTGCCGACGTCTGTGTTCCCGGAACAATATAATCTTACGGTCTTCAAGTCACGAGTGAATAGGCATTTGCTAGGTAAGCGTGTTCCATCCTAGTCCTCATCGTCACTTGTTGAGATTATTTAATGAAAATAAACTGTATTTTCTATGAACGATTCCTTTATTTATATTAACTTTACAGTTTACAGTACACAAAAAATAGTCTAACATATCGGGCACGCCATGGAGGAGAAGGAAGTGAGCCGCAACACAGATTACATAGGGTAGTGTTGTGCCCTGATTATAGTGATGTGCTTAATTAGATAATATCTTAACACTCCTCCTCAAATTTAAATGCAACTCTTTTAAATTTGATACAAAAAAAATATTTTAGTAGATATTTATGTAACTATACAAACGATAAACAGTTTTTTTAATCTTAAACATTTTTGCAAAAATAAAATGTATAAACTAACACATAAATTGGTTAACAAAATTTAGAAATTTATCTTTACAAAGACTCTTAGTCATTAAATCAGCTAAGTTATAATTAGAATCTACATGCTCAATGTTAATGATGTTCTTTTGTATAAGATCTTTTAAGAAATGGACACGAATATCTATATGTTTCGTTCTTTTTGAATTTTCATAACTTTTTGACAAAGAAATAGCTCCTAAATTGTCTACAAATAAAAATGCTTGCTTATTAAAATTACAATTTAAATGTTCGCTAAGCCCTTTCAAATTTATTAGCTCTTGTGCTGTAGCAGCAGCAGCGACATATTCTGATTCGGCTGTTGACAACGCAACACAAGACTGTTTCTTTGAAAACCATGATATGGGGTTCACTCCATGTAAAATCATTCCACCACTGACACTTTTGCGATCATTTCTGTCTCCTGCCCAATCTGCATCTGAATAGCCATATAAGTTAGTATCTGTAGTTTTCCTAAAAATTAACCCTTTATGCTTCGTTTCTCTTAAATAACGTAACACTCTCTTACTTGCTTTCCAAAGCTGTTCATTAGGTTTGTCCAAATACCTACTAAGGTATGAAACAACAAATGTTAAATCTGGTCTAGAAGTCACTGTCAGGTAAATTAAGCTTCCTATCAATTCACGATAGGGTACATCCAATATTTCATCGTTATCATTAACCTGTATATTGTAATTTATTTCCATAGGGGTCTTCACTCCTTTGCATTCATTCATATTGTACTTATTTAGAATCTTCTCTATCATCATTGTTTGTCTTACAATTAATTTGTCATTATTTCTTTCTATTTCCATCCCCAAAAATTTATTTATTTTTCCCAATTCCTTTGCATTAAACTCTTTTTTCAGTGCATTTATAACATTTTGTCTATTCCCAATAATTAAAATATCATCGACATATATCAGCATCCAACAGTCCTTTTTATAGTACATGCAATAATCGTATTCAGATCTGTGAAATCCATATTTCTTTGCAAAGTCATCTATGGTCTCATTCCACACTTTTGGTGATTCGGTCAGCCCATACAATGATCGTTTCAATTTCAAGACGTTATTCGAACTCGTATTATAGCCTTGTGGTACTTTAATGTAGACATCTGACTTTAGTTTTCCATTTAAGAAGGCTGTAGGAATATCAAGCTGTATTATATTCAAATTTTCTTGTACTGCCTTCGATAAGAACAGTCTCACTGTTGAATGTCTTGCTACAGGAGCATAACTACTATCAAAAATATCTTCCTTTCGCTGTTGAAAACCTCTTACAACTAATCTTGCTTTTTTATTGCCGTCATCCTTCTCTTTGAAGATCCACTTTGTATCTATCGCTTTCTTGCCTTTTGGTAGTTCTTTTTCTTCCCAAGTATCTAATTTCTCAAGTGCTTCAATTTCTTTATTAATGGCATATTGCCAGTCTGCATCCTTTATTGCTTCTTCGAACGAGTTTGGTATATTAGCACTTAAACAAATAACATTATTGGTTTCATAGTCTGTAAGATGTGGTGGTGGTCTTATGATTCTTCCTGATCTGGTATATTTATACTTTTCTATTCTTTCATTATTAGTTTCTTCACTTTTATCAACATCTGTAGAGACTCCATTATCTGTCTCTAATCTGTCTTTAGTTTTATCACTTATATCACTTTCTACCACTTCTGTAGTATTTTCATCATTTGTCAATTTATTCTCGGTATGTATTTCTTCTTCATGTATTATGTATTTATTCTGCTTGTTACCTTGTATTCCTTTATATTGTGTATCACTTTCATCAAAGCTTACATCTCTCGATACAATAATAGAGTTATCTTCCGGGTTCCATAATCTGTATCCTACAGTGTTATAGCCGACCATTCTTGTTTCTACAGCTCTTTTATTTAGTTTGTCTTTTCTAGGTATAATTGTGGCCCAAGCTTTAGATCCAAATATTCTTAGTCTATTTAGATCATACTTTCCATATTTTAGAAAACATGGTGTTTGAAAATTTATTGCTGACGAAGGCGACCTATTTAATTGATATGCCGCACATTGGATTGCTTCACACCACAAAAATTTTGGAAGATTTGTGTCTAGAAATAATGTTCTAGTTTTAGTATATAAGGTTCTATTGAGCCGCTCCGCAACACCATTTTGTTGGGGTGTGTATGGTAAAGTGTATTCTAACTGGATACCTTTCCCTTTACAAAAGTCTTTTATCCTATTCGCAGTAAACTCTGCACCATTATCACACCTAATTCTCTGTACTGTATTACCAGTTTCATTTTCCAATTTCAAAATATAATTAATAAGTTTATCTGTTGCCTCTGATTTATGAATTAATGGATATACAACACAGAAATGAGAATAATCATCAATTATAGTCAAAAAATATTTCTCACCATTGAGTCCGCACTCTTTGACTGGTCCAGCAATATCTGTATGTAATAGTTCGGCCAATCTCCTTGACCTCGGCCTTGGTGTTTGTTTGAAAGGTCCTCTGGTAGCTTTCCCTTCCATACATGGGCTGCAAACTTTATTAGAAATAGGCAAATGCATAATACGCAAACATTTTCTATTTAAATGCCCTAAACGTTTGTGCCAAAGATTTGAAAGATCATCATTACATTGAACTGTACTGTTACTAACATTACAACTTTGAAAACATAAATTTGCATTTAATCTATATAATTTTCCTTCAGCAAAACCAACCAGATATGAATTCTTACTTGTAATTATGACTTTATGACTACTAAATTGAACATTAAATCCTGCATCAGTAATTTTTATGACTGACAATAAATTATATGATATATTTTCAACAACCAAAGCTTCAATGTTTATTTTTAAGTTTTTGTATTTTATTTTTAAGTTACCTTTTTTATTACTTAAAATATACTGACCATTTGCAACAAATATTTTTACACTTTTATCTAACATTTTTATATCTGACATATATTTTTCATATTGTTTACCTATTATGTGTTGAGTACATCCTGAATCAATTATGAATGAAATGTCAAAATTGTTAGTTGTCACACTGTAAACACTTTCACTTGCAATAAAACCGATTTCTGATTCACTCACTAATGATGTTTGCCCATGTCCTCCAAATCTTCCACGAAAACCTCGTTTCTGAGCTCGTCCTCCTCGCCGACTTCTGCCTGAAAAACGACCTCGATTCCACCCTTTTTCATTCATTGGTGGCTTTCCATCCTTACATTCATAAGACTTATGCCCCTCCTTTTTGCATGTGTAACATATAAAAGTGTTTTCCTGATGAGGTCCATCAATGTTTATTTTTGTTTCTGCATCAAGTAATCTTGCCTTCACAAAATCAAAACCCAGTTTTTTTTCTGTGGCCATTGTCTCTATTGATGTAATGACATGGTCATATTCTTTTGGCAAAGAAGATAAAAGATAGCAGATTTTGTCCTCTTCCTCTACTTCAACATCAATCGCCTTCAAGTCACTAATTATTGAACAAAATTTTATAAGGTATGATTGAAGAGGTTCGTTGCACTTCATTGAGATAAGTTTTCTTTTGAGGTGAAATCTATTGTAAACGCTTTTTCTTTCAAAGGTATTTTCTAGTAGAGATAACATATCTTTCGCCGTCTCACCATCTTTGATTATTTCTATATATTTGTCGGACACGCATTGTGCTATAATGGATTTTGCTTTTGCATCATCAATTTTGAATTGCTTGCTGTCACATTCTGTACTTACTAATACATATGCCACTTGTTTTTCTTCTAACATAAGTTTTATTCTGAACTTCCATGTGGAAAAGTTTGTTTTTTCATTTAGCATAGGTAACAAGGACACCGCAGCGCCCGACGCCATCTTATGTATAGCACGCGTGCGTGGATCGCAATCCGATTAAAAACGTTCACACAATTACTTTAAATTAAATGATTAACCACGCTCTGCTACCATGTTGAGATTATTTAATGAAAATAAACTGTATTTTCTATGAACGATTCCTTTATTTATATTAACTTTACAGTTTACAGTACACAAAAAATAGTCTAACATATCGGGCACGCCATGGAGGAGAAGGAAGTGAGCCGCAACACAGATTACATAGGGTAGTGTTGTGCCCTGATTATAGTGATGTGCTTAATTAGATAATATCTTAACATCACTTACCATCAGGTGAGATTGTGGACAAACGCAAACCTATTTAAAAAAAAAATATATATATTAGGTTGTAGGAAAAATTTCTCGAAAAATTAGGAATTCATTTACAATATAATCGCCGTCAGAACTAATGACAGTGCTCCATGTATTGGAAAGGTCGCTCGGGCCCAAAACTCTGGAAGTTTAGGATCGAAAAACTTAGTCACTTCTGTTTTCAGATTATTAAAATCTTTGAAATGTTTTTTACTTAAAAATGTTTTATATACTTGAATACGTGATGATCTGACGGTGCTAAGACGGGTGAATAAGCATGTTAAGTATATAAGTTCCTCTAATTTTATTTGAGTCTTTATGGCGATGTGTGGTCGTGCATTGTCTTGGAGGATTCATTGATTCTCCACAAGAAGTTAAAAAACGCACTGCGCGCGATATTTATAGGTCTCGTATGAAACCACCGAGAGAGTTCTAGAAGGTTACTGTATATTTTGGAATTTCGAAATTGTTCCAGGAAAGAAAAATCTTAGAATTTTCTTTCGACGAAGTTTTCCTAAAACCTAATAAATGATGATGATTAATGATTCTAAATTTAAATAAGACAAATTAATTTTAATATAGATTAAAGATTGAGTTATTATTTCCTTCTATCACAAATTGATGTTTCAGTTCACAGACTAACAGCACGTGTACATAATTACAGGCCATTTATATGGAACTTCGGAATAGTAGTAGCCGCTCTGTCTATAAGTTCTATTTTAGGAAATTATAACAATTTATTTCAAAACTGTAAATTAGATTTTGATATCTTTTCAGATAAGATAGATAGTTTTTGAATGATATTCTGAATTTCTGTGTTTCCAATAACTTTGTATTGGTGTCAACTTATATTTTTAAAAATTGAAAATTCAAAAGATAATATCTGTATTTTAAAAGTAAAAGAGCCAATTTCGGTTCATATAAAAATTATTTATAAGGAACAAAAGATAAGTAAGTACTAGAGTAAATTATACATCTTCGAAGGCTTCCATAAAGTTGTTTTGCAAAAATTATCACAATGTCCAACAAACTACAGACAGAGATCGTGTTGAGTGTCAGGTATTGTGAAGAAAACTATCTTTACGTTAATGTAAATAAAGTAATATGATGTAGTACCTAATATAATACGAATGTTAGTCTTTTTATTCAAGATTTGCCATGGTTTGTCATGAGTCTATTCTTGAGTATGGATCTGTCGTATAGAATCCACAATATCATGTGTATATGATTAATATTGAAGCTTTAGAGCTTGTTAAATTTGTCTAATATTTACAAAATTGGTGTTGCGAATCATATCATATATTTCATCAATCATATCATATATTTAAACTTTTCGAATCGTATCATCTTGTGTAAATTCTGGCGACTAAATAAGAACGAAATTGGCGCTGACGATAGCGTTTGATTGAAATTGAAACCTGCATGGAGCACCCGAATACCCAGAGCAGTATGTTCAATATCTGCTGATGCTTCGCGCGGCTGTCCAAGAGCTGAGCAGAGCGCGAGGTACATTATGAGGCGGCACGTCGGCCGCAGGCGCCGCGCGCCGTTACATTAAGTCAACAGTGCTCGTATTACCGCCACTCCGTATTAATAATGTATGGAGTTCCCCAGGGGCATCTCCTTAGACCGCAATGACGAAATTAATGCTCGCCCATTAGTTTGAGCAGAACTCACTGCTCATTCTTGTCTGGTTGTGTCTTTTACAGTTGCATAAGAATAAACTTTGTTGGATTACTATCAGCCTAGCATTGGTTGAGTAGCCAATTGGTTATTGTATAAGAACTTTACTTAAATCTAGATTAATTACGAAAACCAGGGAGAAACTATATACCATATTTCGATATGCTGTGCAGGGTCAAACATAGGTGCTGCTATCAAATAAATTAATATTTTTTTATTTCAGGATATTGGCCTATATAATTTTCACAATTATCATTAGTTATATTAATATATAATACTATATTAATACCAAATCTGCATATTCACTATTCATCAAACAAACAGAAACATATTCGTAAATATAAATAACTAGTTGATGCCTACGACTTCGTCTGTGCAGGACACTTATCGTTATATTTTAGACAATTGGGTAGACGACAATTTTTTAAATTCAATATATAATAAGAGTACTCTTTCAAATGAGAAATATTGTAGAACCAACAGTACACCTGCACCTATTACTTTTGAAGATACATCGCCATGTTTGCGGCGCTGTCGCGGGTCGCTCAAAACGCTCCATACTAAAAACACTGCAATCGTGACGTCATAACTCAGTAAACTCGTCAAATTTGTATGAGCGTCTAAACAAATTTTAAAATAACTTTGTTATTTGTACGTTTATATGTATACTTTCTATATAAAAATGTTACATTTAATGTGAGAATGTTAGAAATGTGTTCGTTTCATTAGAATTACATAAATACGAGTAATGATTGCAAATTTTTTAGAAATCTAAAAAACAATATAAATTAATAATTAAACTGAAATTTCTATATTGACACACTTTCTTGGGATATAAATTGCTCAAATCAGATAATTATAGTATAAAAACGGCCATAATCATTTGTATTCGTCTACCCTATTCGCACAATATCTTTATAAATTGTATTACAGTGTATAAGCTATATTATTGTAAAGTTTTATTGAAATCCATTCAGTAGGTTTACGTGAAAGAGTATAGTAGGTATAATTAAGAAATTAGCAATTAGCAGCTCGAATTACGGATCTGCGCGCGCCAGCGGGCCGTCGGTGCCGTACTCCCGCACCTCGAAGCTTGGCTCCACGGGAAGGAGGAGGTCACCTACCGACTGACTCAGATACTCACCGGGCACGGCTGCTTCGGTGAGTATCTGTGTCGAATAGGACGGGAGGGATCGACACATTGCCACCACTGCGCATCCGACCTCGACTCGGCCCAGCACACGCTGGCGGAGTGCCCCGCGTGGGCCTCCGAGCGCCGAGTCTTGGTCGCAGAGATCGGCCGAGATCTGTCTTCGCCGCACTGAGGAAAAATATAGCTAACAAAGCCACAATAAAAACGTTGTCAATATTTTTTTTGTATTTGCATCAAAATACATAGGTAAAGAATATAAATTAATTTATCTATGGCCACAAAGTTTTTATTGTCAAACTTTTATGAATCTGTGGACAATACGTTATTTGTCATTTTATTTAAGTTATAGTATTATTAACACTGTCGCAACTTTACGTTGTCAACGATTTCCAT
Organism: Scirpophaga incertulas; assembly: GCA_036419045.1. Lineage (NCBI taxonomy): Eukaryota > Metazoa > Arthropoda > Insecta > Lepidoptera > Crambidae > Scirpophaga > Scirpophaga incertulas. The sequence goes on along the minus strand of CM071629.1, from coordinate 40,909,008 downwards.
ATTTTGTCGATCTATCAAAATTTAAAATTGTTTGATTCACAAAAGAAAATAATAGCAAAGTGCCTTTTGTGCTGAGATACATTTTTAATTATTAACTTTGGCGTATTGACAAAGTAAGTGGCATGAATTGGCGGCGGGGGGAGCTAATGATTTAACGAACTTTGTCAGTTGATCGAAGTTTTATTATGATTTTGTTTCATTTGCCTGTGATCGTTGAGCGCGTGTGAATATATCATTTCGTTTTAGCGGTTTAAACACCTGACAGGATTACAATAAATTGCTATAAGAGTGATTCTTCGAACCCTAAATTTTCGATGTCTTGAGGTTTATTTTTGTAAGTAACTGACAAATCAGTCTGCAATTAATTTTATAACACATTTCAGACTATTGTCTATCTTGCACAAGTTATTTTTTTTAAATAATATTTATATAAATATTTCAAAAAAATATTTAAAAGTAGTTCTTCTGACTAATATGGTGTGTCCGTAACCCAGTTTCTTGAACATTACTAACAATAACATTATTTCATATTGATAAATTGATGTAAATTATAATTATTACGAAAGAATATTAGTTGTTTCTTTACACCAAAAAAAAATGGTACTAATATTTACGATTGTTTATTTATAAATAAAAAAATAGTGAGTGTCCGGCACAAAAGTCTGATTCATATTCACGCGCTTCACTCGAACATACCCAGCTAATTAAGATACATGAGGCGACTCTTTCTCGCGCTGGCGGTAGCCAGTGGCTCGGTTGACGTGGTCGTGGCTGAGAAGTGTGGCTGGTTCGTGTCGTCGCGGAGATATAAAGGTAAATATCTGATTCATATAGCCTTGGTACACCTGTGTTTCTGATTAGTATGTTCGTTTTTATAATTAAAGTAAATGGTTTTCAAACTTGAATCTGCGGGAAATATAATGCCATTGGGGAACAGAAACCTATGTATAAATAACAATCTTTAATTGCACACGTGTGATGATTTATCGATGTTTATGGGTAAAATTCTGATTGATATGTGTCTGATTCATATGGTAAAAATACCATATTAATCAGAATGTCACACATATTGTTAATGAAACGTTACATTGGCGGCACGTTATGCCTGTAACAAGTCATTTCGTATGAACCTAATGTTATTTACGTGTCTAAAAACAGTAGCTGTAAATTTCGCAGCAGTCCTAATAACGTCAAAGGGGTTTCATATCTATCGACGACAAAATTTTCGAAAATTAGACTATACCTGAAATTAAAACTAATATATTGGTATTAAACTCCGTTCGTCTAGGTAATAAAATAAAGGTAAACAATAAAAACAAACTTCCATTAAATGAGAGTTTAAAAATAAAATTAATTAACTAAATAACATAAATAAAATAATAACGAGTGGTTAATGAAACTACCTACTTACTCAACTATTAGTTTTAGCAGTAGTTTATAGGCTCAAACTACTGCTTAGACGAAAAGGGTAATATACTGTAACAATATATTAACTTTTAAGACCGTTATAACGTAACGTTGATAAGTCGTGGGTTCGATTCCCGCTCAAGAATTTTTCTTACAATTTTTACCCACCTTTTAATAGGTATACATTATTCATAATTGGGTTGAAACGTCAGGTCAATAATAAGGTATCTGTAACTTGAAATTCCTTAAAATATTGAAATTTCAGTCATGTGTCAAACAGTGTATTATTTTATACATACCTACTGTAGTGGCAAATACAAATACAATACTGTACCTGCATGTTGTCAAAAATGAGACAGTCTTATTTAAAGGCATTTTTAAGTATGATTATTAATAAATTTGTAATCTTCGTTTTTATATTACAGTACACAAAAATGCCACCAGTACTATCTAAGGAAGAAAAAAGAGAGAAGAAGAAAATTTCAGAACGTATTAAAAAGTAATTAATATTGTGATGATTGATATTGTCAAGTGCCATATTACGCTGTGATGACTAGATTTAGGTATTATGATAAGCATCATGTGCATTTACTGTAATTTTAATAAATAATTGACTGATTTTTCTAACTAGAATTTCATTTCTATCCCTAATTCTGATTCATATGTCACAGATTCTGATTCATATATCCCCAAAATTTTTAAAGTTAATTATCTCGGAAACCATTTTATCAAAAAGTGTGCCTTTTTCACACATAGTATCTTAGGTTACCATCTTTTCGTAAAAATATGTTTTATAAGCTTAAATGTGAAAAAAAGTTAGGCCATATGAATCAGACAAAGAACGCAATTTCGGAAAACACTCATAATTCCTTTGGTAGACCAAATCAGTATACCGGTACCGGTTACGTGCTACGAATCAAAAATCACATAGGTTTTTAACCACTTTGAGAACTATTTTAATGAGTGACAATTGCGAGATATTCAATATGGACGACGAGGCCTAAGGGTATTTTTAATAAATGTCGGACTTAGTCATCTGACAAATAAAATATTGGGTAAGTACCACCTTTGTTATCCTGTTACCCATAAGGTTTGCTTACCTCAGCGGTCTCCTAAGTAGGTCACATTTTGAATCCTTTTTATATTTTTGCGTTGGTGTCAGCTTCCTCCAGTATACCCACCTTTTTGCTACTCTGACAAAGGTAGTGCACTCTTCTGAACCTCTTATACAGGTAATTTGTAAGACGTTGGCTTTAATTCAAAATAATAATCTACTGATAATTAGTAGTGCATACCCCAAATATGAAGCAAATCGGTTGACCTTAAATATTTGCTGTTCTGTACATTTTGGATACGTTACACTTGTATGGAACAGAAAATGTTTTAAGGTCTACTACGATTTGCCTCTTAATTGGGGCATGCATTATTAATCATCAGTAGATTATTATTTAAAATTAAAGCCAACGTCTTACAAATCAGTTCCAGAAGCGTTGTGCTTCCTTTGTTAGGTAGCAAGGTGGTATACTGGAGTAGTTGACTGTTTTGCCATATTGACAAAACAGAAAGTCACCTTAGCAAAGTAAAATTGTTTAAAACAACAAAATAAAAATTTGCTCTTCTCACAAAGTTAATAAAAATTGTATTTGTAACAACGTTTAACATTGCTAATAAATGTTGTATAATCACAATAAACATCTGACAATAAAAACTTTGTATCTATATCAATTTGCTTTAAACGGTTGTGTGCGGGTTAAAGTTTTTTGATACAATGACAATAATTTTCTCTCAGTGCGGGATTGATTGCGGCAATGCTGGCGGACGAGGAGGTTGGAGGGCTGTGGCCTCCTTTCTGTGAAGCAGTAATGCTCCAGAAGGAGGCCGCCGAGCGGGGTCGGGAGATGGCCGATCCCGCTCGAAGGAGGCGGCGCCGGGCTCGGTAGCACAGCTGCGGCGCCGCCGCGGGTCGCCGGCGCGCGCGCGAGAAGTCGCGACCGCTACGGCGACCCGGGATGGACCACGCCCCTTCCGTGGCCGGGGGGCGTCGTCGGTGTAGGAGACCGGGGGAGGTATGTGGCCACCCCCGAGGAGGGCTCCCCTGTATCGACGGGGGAGCGGAGGCTGGGGGTTCCCGGAAGTAGCTTGGTAAGTCCCCGGGGGCTCCCTTCATGCCTGAGGAAGGCCATCCCTGAGGTTTTTAGTGGGTAGGCCTCCCCCTTCTGGGGAGGAGAGCCCCACATAACCGCCGGCTCGCCACAGCCGGGGTATGCAATTTAATGCATTTTCCTCAGGGAAACAAAAAAAAAAAAAAGGTATAATTAAGAAATCAAACTCTCTATGACACTGGTATAGAGAGACGTCTCTCATTACAATGCCACAGATACGGGCAGTCAAATTTTAATGAAACCATGTCCAGGATGCCATTGGATCTATCCCGCACGATTAGTTAAGCCGGGCACAAAAGCTGTCCGTGGTTAACGTTATCCCTGTCGATTAACACCCGGTGGTCTGAACCCGTAAGCCGCAGTAAACGCAGCTAGAACAAACTATTCAAACATTTACGTTTAGCCGCATCCCAATCTGCGCGTATAGGCTCAAACATAATATTAGTAATTCATCCCCGAGCTTTTACCGAACGCAGTGAATTATGTAGAGCGCCATTGTCGGCCGCGTCTGACAAATTATTGTTTTTATTTCCCGGAACGCTTCGGTTGTTTTATATGAGACGGTAACGACGGCGATACGATGCCGATAGATGAAGTTTACAGAGAGAGGATTTAAACTGGTGAAAATATTAATAAACTTAACTGAGCATATCGCACTAATAATACAATAGTGTATCAACTCAAAACGTCGTACTTGACATAATACTATAAACACACGCAAAATTTGATTCCTCACGCGTGATCAAGACCGTCGTTCGATTAGTGCAAAAACAGAATAAGGATAAATTAAAAAACTTATGTGACAGTTATTCAATTTGCAACTATTACATGAAGTGAGTAATAAGTTTTTTGTTGATTCTGAAAAATGTTCGATTTTGAGTTGATACACTATTGTATTATTAGTGCGATATACTCACCACTAAAACTAAATTACTAGAAAATAATTTTTGCGTCATCAGTGTCGATTACAGAAACAATATTTCTAATTTTAAATGAACAAACATTAAAATATTTCCTCTTAGAAAAATGGTAATAAAATGTGTTCTGAAGCTAGGAAGAGTTACTACAAACTAGTTTCCGAATATTAAAATACGATATCTCATAATATTAACATTCGTTTCATACTAGTGCGTTATTTTATAGGTATTTTAACGCTTCGCTTCTATTAGAGAGAGATATTTTTATTAAATTCTTAGTATTAAATTATTTAAATATCTAGGAGGTAGACTCTGTACCAGGGTCGTCTGCATGGTACCTCCGTCTTACCTATTTCCGCCGCCAAACAGCAGGGTTCGCTTTGCTGTGTTCCGGCGTGAAGGGTAAGATAGGCAGTGAAATTACTGGGTACTGTGACTTTACATCTTATGTCACAAGTTGGCAACGTACACTGTGGTTCTTATGAGGTTTGCAGATTTGCTGCGAATCTCGTGGGAACCACATGTACTATAGGCGACTGTTACCACTTACCATCAGGTGGGCAGCCTGCTTGTTTGTCAACTTTAGCAATAAAAAAAAAATAGTAATTTTTATTCCTGCCTTGTAAGAAAATTTGTAATTTAGTGTTGTCCTTTAGTACGTCGGGTATTGTTGAGAAAAAGTTTAACTCACTGTACACAAAGTCGTAATTTTCCTCCAACACTTAATCACTAGATACATAATATAAAAAGCATAGAGAGTTAGGAAGAAGGGGAAAGGAGAAGCAATATATATTAATAGAAGCACCGAAACAACAAAACAAAGAAATAATGACTTAATTAGCTTATATAACTTAAGCGTACTACTTTTACAATTTCCGTTAGCCAACTCATTACTAAGCTATGACTAGTCTAGTACTTTATCTATGACTAGTCTTACCTATCTAATTAGTGGACATTGGCTTATCGATAAATGTATTGACAAGTCGATATGCATCGATGTCTATTTTTTTTTTATAGGTTAGGGCAGCAAACGAGCAAACGGATCGGATGGTAAGTGATAACCGTTGCCCATGGACACCCGCAACACCAGAGGAGTCACAGATGCGTTGCCGGCTTTTTAAAAGGGAATAGGGGAGGTTGGGCCTCCAGTACCCTCACTCAATCGGTGAAACAAGCGCTATTTTACGCCGGATTTCTGTGAGGCCGTGGGTCACTCCGGTCGAGCCGGCCCATTTCTGCCTAGAGCTCTAGAAGTAGTGAAAAAAATATTAATATAAATAATTATAAAAGAGAATGCCAAGATCTGCCCCAAGGATTAATTTAAGTTACAGTAATTACACATTTATGAAAAATATTTAATTAAATTATAGATCCTAACAACAAATATAAAAAATCTAAAAAGCTGGGGAAAAAAAACTACATTTAATAGTTGTTAATGGAATTCTATGCCTTTTCCTAGTCGGAGAATTTAAAGCTTATTTTTTTAAAGAATTTTATTGGCCACTGGATACAAGTCCTTTTAGCCAACATAAACCTATTGGACCTAAGTCGAATGCTTTTTAGTATAGGTAATAGTTTTTTTTTTAATTGTTGTTCTGTTAATTTTTTATGTTCAATAGTGTTATTTAATCATTCATTTTAGTAAGAATGAGTTCTCAATAAAAGGCTTTTAGGAATAAAACGCATTTTACTTCTGATGCAAAATAAAATAAAAATATTACGTTAGATAATAACATGTATTTACATATATCAAGAAGTGCACTGTAAATAGAAATGTAATATTAGGTCTATAAAGTCATCTTTATTTACGAATCCGTAAATAAAGATGACTTTGATAGATAGCCTCAATCGTGTGTTCTAATAAAGTATGAGCGTTACTTGAACTGGATTTAAAATTGTTTTTTTTATAGTTAGAACAATTAGTTGTTGTTATTATTGTTTTTAGGATATAGTAGATGGCTACTAAAAATTGCATCTTATAAAAAAGTCTAAGATAAACTTAATATTTGTGAAAAAAATCATATTGTTTATACCATCATAACTACCGATCCTCTGCTTTAATATAATTTATCTTTTATTATTTCAAAAGTGCAGATGTTTAGCTATCATTTCATATATAAATTATGTTTGTAACTGGAAAAAAATTGGTGGGGCATGGCGCCATAGAAATCTTGGCATTGTCTTTTATGTAGCATATTAAGATTTAAATAAATAAACAAAAATATGTAAATAAATATTAATCTATTTGGGTGTGTGTGTAGTGGAATATAGAAAAGATTCCTACACTTCTGTCCGTTATAGGTATGCCGGTAATAATCATCTAAATATAATAAACTAGCTTTCTGCCCGCGGCTTCGCCCGCGTGGATTTCGGGATTGGGTCTATAGAGGGTTAAGGGTCATAGCTTTTGCCCACGGCTACATATGCGCGGAAGTCGGTTTTATCGCGCTTCCCGTGGGACTATCCGTTTTTCCGAGATAATAAATACCGCAAAATCTTGCTCAAGAATCACTCTATCTATTGATGAAAACCGCATGAAAATCTGTGCAGTAGTTTTTGAGCGAAGCCTTTATTGCGCATCCCGTGAGATCTGTCTATTTTTCCGGGATAAAAAGCAGTCTATTATTTAATCTGGACTTTTATCTTTACGTCTGCAAAAGTTCAAAGCAATCGGTTCAGTTCAGTAACGGCCGAATCTGACGCCACACGGAGTCCACGCCTAGTGACAACGTCTATTAAATTGGTACGGCGTGGAGTCATTCTCGAAAACACCGTAACGGCCGAATCTGACGCCACACGGAGTCCACGCTACTTTACCCCCACCCCTAGAGCGCCGAAGGCATACTCGGAAACGGCGTAACGGCCGATTTGACGCCACACGGCAACGTAATAAAAATATAAATGTTATACATTACTTTATTTAAAATAATTTCATTGCACCCAGAAATTTTTTTTAAAAATAATTTCATTGCATCCAGAAAAAATTACCATGTAATAGACGTTGTCACGTTCAAATATCGGCAGTACACGGAGTTCTACAGACAACCAATTTTTTTTTTAATTAAAATAGCCTATGTTACTCGGGATAATGTAGCTTTCCAAAGGTGAAAGAATTTTTGAAATCGGTCCAGTAGTTTGGAGCCTATTCATTACAAAACAAACAAATCTTTCCTCTTTATAATATTAGTATAGACTAACTGGTGCTCGCGACTCGCCTGCGCAGGATTAATATTGCGAGTAGCATATATTAGCGTTACGTATATCTTGTATTCTATGTGTTATTCTGATGTAAGGCTGTTATTGTAAAGTTTTATATAACAAACATCCATCCATACAATCTTTTACGTTTATAATATTAGTAGAATAAATTGTATGAACCCACCATTGTAGTGTTATGTCGGTCTCATTATCGTCGTATGTAAAGACGACTTTTTCCGCGACGCTTACTCTTAGCCGATTGGCGATAAACCGAGTTGGTGTGTCAGCCGCGCGTTTAATGGCTAGTCAAGGAAATGGGGGGAAATTTGGAAATATTATGTCAGAGTGTGATGCGTCACGATTTTTGTGCGTAGATTTTTTGATCACTGTCTTACATATGATGTTTATATTTTTTTTTATTCATGATATCTCAACAAAGTATAGATTTTTTTATTCTCTTTCCTTAAACTACTACTATTTAATTAAGAATGTTATGAGATGTAGAAATATTAGTGTCATTTAAGAAGTCCATAATCACTTCTTGTTATTAAATTCTCAGCATGATATAGTGTTTAATTGGCTTTGTATCTATTTGAGTTTATTTTTCCTGTTTTTCTGGTCTAAGGAAAGTCAGACAGAAAGAGATACTAATTTGGCAACTTGATCACGAGAAAAATCATATTTTATTTTATAATAAGTAAAAAAAAATTACCGCAAGAATTATGAGGTTTGGAAAAGTCCTTTTAATCAATATTAAATAGACCAAAACCTTTTGTCATAATATTTGTTTACTATATTCATTAATAAGATTAGTTTCCTGTTGAGAAATTGGGAGTTACTGACTTATTTGTCTACAAAGTGACGATTATACGAGTATGAGCTCCCTTCGGTTAAAGCTACATATGTGTTAATACCACGTTTCAATTCATAGATTTTTAAGCTTTGACTGAAGTACCGAATATGAAAAATCCTTACTAATGTTATAAATGCGAAAGTAACTCTGTCTGTCTCTCTTATATTCATGTCAAAACTACTGAATTGGTTTTTAAGCAATCTTCTGCACAGATAGTTCAGAGCCTGAGAAAGGATATAGGCTACTTAAAATGGCTGTAAGGGCTTGAAATAGGAAATTAAATTTTGTATAGAATTTACGTAATTGTTAAGGCTTTTGATTAGATATAAATAAAAAGACATTCAACGTATTTGTTTGAATGGGTTTGAATTAGAAAGTATTTAACCAGCAGAGCTAGGACTAGTTTGAAACCCGACACTCGGACATTATTACTGCGGGAAAATCTGATAGAAACAATTGGCTGGCGTTTGATAAAATTTGATGGAAATCGTAAGATAATTTTTACCACGAGAAAACGAAAAGTTAGTTAACTTAACTTTATGTTTGTTAAGATACAAAAGTACAGATTCATTATCGCTGCACAATCGCTTCTTACCTTATTTTTCTTTCTTTTCAAGTGTGTAACTTGCCAATAAAAGCAGGAAAAACTGGTTTATACAATTAATTAAGGAAACAATTAGTGAAGTTAAAAGTACCCCTTTGTCCATATTATTTGTGCAACTCGTTGATGTCATTTTCATGCGCAAATTGCATAAACAGGCCTTATATAAACTATTATGGGTATACATTAAGAAAACATTCTGGCCACATAATACTTTGCTATAACGTAAGAACTTAACATCACCGGGTTATAATCACTTTAAACTATTGCGTTTTATTTCAACAAGGGACTTAAAGACTTTGATTCATAATGGAAGTTCTCGGTTTCAAAACTGTATATTGAAAGAAAGAAAAGAAAGAAAAGAAAGAAAGAAAGAAAGAAAGAAAAGAAAGAAAAGAAGAAAAGAAAGAAAGAAAGAAAAGAAAGAAAAGAAAGAAAAGAAAGAAAGGAAGAAAAGAAAGAAGAAAGAAAAGAAAAGAAAGAAGAAAGAAAAGAAAGAAAAGAAAGAAAGAAAGAAAAGAAAGAAAAGAAAGAAAAGAAGAAAAAGAAGGAAAAGAAGAAAAAGAAGGAAAAGAAAGAAAAGAAAGAAAAGAAAAGACAGAAAAGAAAGGAAAGGAAAGAAAAGAAAGAAAGGAAAGGAAAGAAAGAAAGGAAAGAAAAGAAAGAAAGAAAGAAAAGAAACAAAAGAAAGAAAGGAAAGAAAAGAAAGAAAAGAAAGAAAAGAAAGAAAAGATAGAAAAGAGAAGGAATAAGAGTGAAATCAATGGATTGATTTTAACAAAATATAAGTAGGCTGTCCATATCGCTACTATTGTTCAAGAGTCGTGCGAGAAGCGATTAAAATTACGCACATATTTAAATCGAGAAGACTGTTTTAAATTGTTTGTGAAGGAGCCTTCTGATTAAATGTACACACCCTCATTTCAGTTTACAGTCGGGTCAGCGCCAGAGTGCGGTCTCGAGTTGGCTCGAGTAATGTACTGTGTGGCGGTGTCGGAACGAATACTTGTGGTTATGGTCGATTGAACCTAATTGAATATGTGTTGTAAACACATGTTTACTAGGTTATATAAACACATGTAGGCTACCTGCTAATTCCACACCCAGACACACGTATAACGTGTAATACAAATAATATTTACGTATTAATATATAAATCAAAAGAAATATTAACAAAATATAGATAATATTATTATTTACACACATCATTAACTCAAATCTACATTATTAATAAATCTACACTTAAATAATATAAATCGAAATAAATGTTTGCGACATCGCTTAGGTACGCCGCGCCGCACTTTTTACTCGGAAAAGCCAGTCGAGTTCTAACATGAATTATTAATCTTCATCCTAAGTTATATGTATCTTGCTTTTAGCTTATCTAAAATAGCATTATTTGTGTTGTGCTTGTATCAGTGGCGGATCCGGGGGGGGTGTCATGGAGGTCATGACCCTCCCCTGAGCTGGTTTCAGGACTTAGGTGGAGCACTAATTGAACATAATAATTTTATTTATATATTTTGTCATCATACAGATTTTATGTAATTCGCGCCATACCCCTCGACATACCTCTAGCTGTTATGACAAATCATTCACCACGGCTATGGAATACTAGCTTTTGCCCGCGACTTCGTTCGCGTGGACTTCAGGTTCGTCCCAATGGTTATTGTGGGTTATTCCTAAGAGATAAACATATACTCGTACCATCACGGACTTTTTTGTAGACCTTTTTAAGTTGTACAATACTGTAGTAAATTGTTTTGATCTATCTTGTAGGATTCAGTCAGCGTTTGCAATGTAAGCGCAAAAAATGGTTTTTTTTTTTACGACCTCACATTAGAAACCTCAAAAATTGTAGCCTATATGTTATTCTGATGTATAAGCTATATTGTGGTAAAGTTTCATTCAAATCCATTCAGTAGTTTTTACGTGATAGAGAAACAAACATCCATACATCCATACTTACAAACTTTCACCTTTATAATAGTAGTAGGATAAATAGGCTGCCTCATTCCGTGTGTGATAGTGCTTCTTTGGATGTCTTCAAGAGAAGATGGCAATATGTACGGGTATATATACAAGTTGTGTTAAGTTTTTCAAGTGTACAATAAAAAACAAATGTTTTTAAATACAGTACCTACGTACTTATTGATAAAATTCCAACTTCTTATTTGTATCTTTTGTTATCAAAATTAAATTACAAGTTCTTGACTTGACCACGACTATGTGACCCCCTGGCTCCAAAGCTGGATCGCCCTTGGCTTGTATTAACGTGTTCCTTCTGCGCCTTCTATGTTTTGTGTGTAATAGTATGTTGTGAACCCAGTAAATATTGTAACTGCGAGTAAGGCTTTGATTTCCATAATGTCAAACATTCACCCACGAGAGAACATTACCAAACAAATGTTCGATTCATGCGAGAACGAGGTAATAAGTCGTACGTTACGAATCCTACTACTATTACAAAGGCGAATGTTTGTAAGTATATTATGTATGGATGTTTGTTACTCTTTCACGTAAAAACTACTGAATGGATTTGAATGAAACTTTACCACATTATAGCTTATACATCAGAATAACACATAGGCTACAATTTTTGAGGTTGATAATGTGAGGTCGTAAAAAAAACACATTTTTTGCGCTTACATTGCAAACGCTGACTGAATCCTACAAGATAGATCAAAACAATTTACTACAGTATTGTACAACTTAAAACGGTCTACAAAAAAGTCCGTGATGTTATGTTTATCTCTTAGGAATAACCCACAATAACCATTTTTTATCCTTTACTTTGTACGAGAAATAATGGCTTATTTACGAAGCGATTTTAAGCAATACAGTATTAATCCTTATCCAATTAAGTATCTTAAATACATTGTGCATTTAATAAAGATCAATATGGCTTTTTACAGCATGTAAATTAAATAAATATTTTCGAAGATATCACAGATTTAAAATGCAGAGTCATAGCAATTTCGGCGATAAATACCGTTTCGGTGATAAATACCGGCAGCGGTGCCAGGCGAACGGGGCGTGGGGGGAGCGGGGTAGGTGTACGCCTGCAGTTCCCATTAAAAGTCGCATTTTCAATGACGATCAACAAATCGCAGAGTCAAACCTTGAAGGTAGCAGGCCTACATTTTTCTCACGGTCAGCTCTGTGTGGCTAGCTCACGTGTTTCCAAAGCGAAGAATCTGCATGTTTATGCTGAAGGAAAAATATCGTTAAATGTAGTTTATAGGAGCATACTGCAGTAGCTACCTATAGGCCTATGATTAGGGCTCTGCAGTGCTTAGTTACCGTATTTCTTACTTATTACTAGACTAGACGGGACGAACCTGAAGTCCACACGAACGAAGTCGCGGGCAAAAGCTAGTGTGTTATAAAATAAAGATGGATAAATAACTCCGTCGTTGTGAAAAAACATCCTTCGCTCACTATGTTGCGGGTTACATTTCTTTGGTTGCACAATTTGTTGGTCCATTTGTACCCGTGTCGTGACGCGGCCGGGACGTCCCGCTCCCGCGGGACACCAGCCATCGCTCATGGCGCGGCCACTCTTTTTATGCCTGTTTTTGTTGTCGTTGCTACAAATACATGTGTATGCGATATTGCGGTTGCTGGCAATTTTCATTATTCTTTCTCGATGTTGTTTGTTTATTTATTTAAACTTTATTGCACAACATTTTTCGAGAATCAATACATAGTATAAAACAATGTCGCTTTCGCTGTATGTCCGTATGTATGCTTAGATCTTTAAAACTACGCAACGGATTTTGACGCGGTTTTTTTTAATAGATAGAGTGATTCTTAAGGAAGGTTTGTATGTATAATAAATGCATAATATAGTAGAGAAACACTGATAAATTTAAAGGTTTCTATTGTGATGTCGTAAATAAGCACGTTTTTTTGCGCTTATATTGTAAACGCTGGCTGAACCCTACGAGATAGACCAAAATAATGTACTACAGTATTGTACAACTAACAAAAATCCACAAAAAAGTCCGCGATGGTATATGTCTATCTCTTAGGGATAACCCACCATAACCATTTTTTCACTGCACCCGTGCGAAGCCGGGGCGGGTCGCTAGTTATATATATAGCGGATATAAATCCAAGTGGTTCCCGTCTAATGACCCTGCCGTGAAGGCAGCGTGCGCGGCCGGCTACCGCGCACGCGAATAAAATGTCTCTCTGCCTGGGGGGTTGTCCTAATGTTCTCGAACAAGCTAGCTCTTGGGTGTGTGGGTAGAATCACAAAAACGCACTCCGCCACGCGCCCATATTTGGGCTTGGAGGATACCGGGGGAATTTAGTGGGTAGGCCGGTCTTCTCAGACCGGAGAGCCCCACACACCTCCGCGCCTTAACTGCGCGGTGTTACGGCGCATAAGGAGCATTACCCCTCGAAAAAAAAAACAAAAATAAATAAGGCTTCCTCTTCGAATCAACCTATAAATCATGCAGAAATGTTATTCAAATAGAATTCAAGAAAATATAATATGTACTTATATATATATATTAAAACATAATAAAAGTATTATCTTAAGTATCGTACATAAAAAGACAGCCTTCTTACAAGATATTTGGATTTTAATTTAATGCGAACTAACCCAACATTTGGAGGCAAGTTATTCCATTGGCGAATTGCGGACACCGTGAAGGAATCGGATACAAAACCCAGTCTTACGAGTAGGGATCGTGAATGCTTAAGAATATCAAACGCTACAAATTTACATTATATTTAATTTTCATTTATCACCTTAATATTAACCCTAAATTATTAATTTAATTACGTATTCATCCGTAGCACGCATGCAAAATCGATATAATGTATGTATGTAATAGTTCTCAAATAGTCGGGAGCCTTCGGATCTTTAATAATGCAGAACCCTCCAGTTCATTCGTGAACGAATCTATTTCGATTTTTGCAAAAATTCATTAATTGAGAAAACGTAAAAAGTCAAATTATTACTTATAATAAGTTATTCAATAATAAAAATAATAGTTACGATAGAGAAAAATAGCATCTCACTTGTTTGGAAGTCAACACCAAATCATTTCAAATTACTTTACTCATTGAGAAAATACGTTTAATAGTTATTTGTTCAACTAGAGAGGAAAGTTGGTTTTTTAAAGCGAGTGCTAATTTTGAATCCCGAGTAAGCGAAGGATTCTAATAATTGAATCACGAGCGTCAGCGAGTGACTCTACATTAGAATCCTGAGCGTCGCGAGGGATTCAAAGGCATGAGATGGAAATAACTTTTTTCTTGCGTGACACATACAACTTTTCACCTTAGCAGTGAGACCATTATTAGAGATATAAATGAAACAATATGAATTAAAATGAAACCACATATATTTGCAAAAACTAAGTATCTATTAAAATTTGATTTTTGTTTCCCGGTATTTTTTTAAAGTTACGTTCTGAAACTGTATCCGTAGTATTCTGTTGTACCAATAAATATTTTTAAAACTATACATTATTTGTGTATTATTTTGTAAAACATATTCTTTATTTTTTTCTTTACTTTAGTGTATTCATTTCATTTTATAATTTAATTATATATTTAATTACAACGTTACCGAATAATTTTCATTTTAAAGGTTTATTAGTTTCCGAACGGCTTATTTTTTGACATTTAATAAATCGAACTTCCAATGACGTGTTTCCCTCACTCAGTGAGGGAAAACGCATTTCCCTTAATCTTTTTAAGCAGGGAACACAGTATGTTTGAGCTGCTAAGGTGAAAAATATATTTCATTATAATTTGGCTGTATTTAGATTTAAGTTAAATTTAACTGAGAACAAGTGTTTGTCACTTACTTAAACACACTTTTCTCAAGTTATAGTGTTTAAATATTAATATTTAAGATAATATATATTATTTATGTATATGTCTTCACTGTCAATTGGTTTTGCGAGAAATACAGGCTTAGCTAGTCAATATATATATGATAATTTAGTTTTTGTATATAGAAACTATAATAAATTCAATAAAAACAGTGATCTACATAATGTGAATACTAGAAACAAAAATAAACTTGCCGTTCCAATGTTCAGACTCCATAAAACTAGCTGTTCGTTCTTGGGGAAATGTATATCTATGTTTAACAAACTTCCGCAAGGTGTCATTGAATTTGCCTTTATATAAATTTAAAATCGCATATCAAAATACACTCATGAGTAAAGGTTATTATAAAGTAAGTGACTATCTAAATGATCACACTATTTGGGAATAGGGACACTATTCATATAGAGCCATGTTTGGTAACAACATTATTTATAATATTGTAATTATTTTTATATGTGTATGTAAACATACATACGACTGTAATCGTATTAGGTATGATTGTATCTTATACTATATTGTATTTTTATATTATATTATTATAATTATTAACATTGAAAAGAGGAGATAAAAAATAGACCTTCACAGTTTCTTGCCTGTTCTTCTCGAGAAGGCCTCCTCCAATTTCCGAACAGGTGTCGAGTCAATATATTTTTTCTTTTTTTTTTTTCATTATTCGTACGTACGGACAAGGTTTTGTTTTTTTTTTAATTTAAGCTTTTGTTTTTGTTTTGTTTGTTGACGTCAATAAGTGCCTGTAAAGCTCTATGTTGAATAAATATTATTTTGATTTTGATTTTTGATTTTGGCTATTGTATTTTATTTTTATTTATTTGTTTTTGATATGTCGATGTATGTATTAGATATTTAGTTTGTAATAGTTTTGATCTTTGTCTGCGCCAGACGTAGTTCTGTGTAACTAGCTTCTCGTTTGACTGGTGAAATGCCTTGTCGCATCACGTCTGCCGATGTTACTTCTTCTTATTTATATTATGCGATAGAAATTGAAATAAATAAAATAAAGTATTCGCAGACCAATTGGTTCAAATTTTAATCCCTCCACAAATGGAATTGTAAATACATTAAGTCAATCGCTTACTACGAGCAATCCGGATATTTGTGCGGTCGAAATTCCTTCCTTATTTCTCCATTTCCAATCTAATCGGAGGAAATAGCGATGTCTCTTCATTCTTGGAAATTTACGCGCCTCTTCCGAAGCTCCTCCGAGCTTGGACGGTCTCCAACAGTTCGCCGACACAAATGAATATTTTATCTCCCAATACGGTGACTTATTTGTTTAAAAGCACAAACAATGGAATTCAATTAAATGACGTTGGTGGAGTGCAGCGGCAGTCACGGGTGGGGGGAGGAGAGGGGGATGAAAAGTAACGAAATAAAGCTCTGTGGCGTGGCGATTGGTCGGCGACACAGATGCATGATGGGTCGACAAATATTGAAGAATCTACGATCTATTGCTCTTAAGTGTTTTGAAATTTTTGTTTACATACCAAAATCTATCACTGTATTTTTCTGTATTACGTGCCCAAATATATTAGTTAAACACTAGATGTTCATGTACGAACTTACCGTTTTCTTTTCGATCCGATCACCAACCGATCGAAATCGGTTGGTGGTCGAATAGTTACGGCGTCAGCAAGGCTGGTTAGAGCGCGGGTTTGAGTCTTGCTTGAGTCGAATATAGTATTAGGGGTTAAATTATTAAATTGCTGTATTGTATGGAGATTTCAAAGAATTTGGTTTACTCCATACTAACGTTTTTTTTATTTATTTAATAACTGGCTGTTCCCATGACTTCGTCCGCGTGGAATCGTAATTTAGGTAGCATTTTCAATGACTAAGAATGTTATAAACGTAAGAGTAGACAAATATAATCAGAAAGCTTCGAATTGCTAAGCTATCGGGACTTACACGTGTTATTCTGAGTCAACTATAAACAATAGACATATGCTGTCGTAGGATATTTTTTCTGAATGAATGAAAAGTGTTTATTCCGGCTTTTTAACAGTTGTATACAAAAGTTTTTTACTTCTGCCAAACTGCATATAGTTTGTTGGCAAACGTAGCTCTCATATATTCATTGTTCTTATAAAATTTATAATTTTTACACTTTTTAAGTATTGGCTATAGTAAAAGATATTTTGGCACATTAACAAACAATAAAACAATCGACAAACTGCTCTAACTAATTAATCAATTAAACTACTAAAGTACTTTAATAAAATATATAAAAAAACCGGCCAAGTGCGAGTCGGACTCGCGCACCGAGGGTTCCGTACAAACCTGCAAGGTTTACAAAGTTCGTTCATTACGACAATCGAGTCATAACTATGGTATTTTTATTGCAAAATGAAATTCATAACATTACTCTACGCGTTCATGAGGAAAAAAGTAATAAGTTTATATTTATTAAAAAATATATATTTTGTAATGTAACTAAAAATTTAAGGTTTTCGGAATTTTCCCTTTATGTGTGCTATAAAACGTTGCTTCATGCCAAATTTCAAGATTCTAGGTCGACTGGAAGTACCCTTTAGGTTTTGATTCTGGTTTCTTGCGAGTTTCAAAATATGCAGCTTAAATTGCTGTTTCTTTTGATTGCGTTGACATAGAAGTTTGATTTTGTTACAGCTTAAAGGTATTATAGACCTGAGTATTTGGTATGAATTTCAATTTAATACCTCTACGCGTTTATGAGGAAATGGGTAGTAAGTTTAAAATTATTAAAAAAACAAACAAAAAAATTATGGTTTTCGTAATTTTTCCTTTATCTATGCTAGAAGATGTTGCTTCGTACCAAATTTCAAGATTCTGAGTTCACGGGAAGCACCCTGTAGGTTTTGATTCCCTTGCAAGTGTCGAAAATTTTTTTAGTTGGCTTAGAAGTTTGATTTTTTCACAGCTTCAAGGGACAGTAGACCTGAGTAATTGATATAAATTTCAGCTTCATACCGCCACGCGTTCCTGAGAAAAAGGGTCTTGACAGACGGACGGACAGACGGACGGACAGACGGACAGACGGACGGACAGACGGACAACAAAGTGATCCTATAAGGGTTCCGTTTTTTCCTTTTGAGGTACGGAACCCTAAAAAATAAAAATTCATTACTACATAATCACTATCTGATAAGCATAATGAAAATTATACCTTATGATTATTATAATGATTATATGATTATAATTATTATCTAATGAATGAGTTAACATGGATCCCTCCCAAAACATAAATTTTAGGTGGGTTCCATGTTGTCTCTAACAATATTCAGGAGAAATTCAGTAATCTTGCGTTTAAACGAGCGTTTCGTTATTGCATAGCTTTCTATATCCATGGGTGAACTGTTGAAAGTAGTTGGAACTAAATATACGTTACCTCTTTGCCCACAATAATTATTACAGGTGGGCGTCTCAAACGCTTTGTAATGTTTTGCATCCCGAGACCTTCTTTTTTTTTTTATTCGATACGGTGGCAGACGAGCAAATGGCCCACCTGATGGTAAGTGGTAACCATCGCTCATGGACATCTGCAGTGCCAGGGGCACAGCTGAGCCGCTGCCTACCTGGAGAGAAATACTCTTTTTAAGCCTAGTTTGAAGTTAGACATATCGTAGCGCTCAGGAAACATCGCAGCTGGGGGCTCATTCCAGAGTTTGCATGTACGCGGAAGGAATGAACGCTGAAACCGAACTGTACTAGACAAGATCGGTTCCAGGTGATATGGATGAACTCTACTGCGGTGGCGGGTGGTGCGATGGTAAAAAGGTGACGAAGGCACCATTGCAAATAGTTCCTCAGAGCACTCTCCGTTAAAGAGCCTATAAAGAACACACAGAGAGCCAAAGTCTCTCCGCTGCTCCAAGGTCTCTGTTGAGGCCGTAATATTGGGATCACCGATGATACGGAAAGCACGCCTTTGCAGGGAGTCAAAAGGGTCGAGTTGATATTTGGGGGCTCCAAAGGTGTGCCCAGAGGTGTGAACAGTACTACTTCATATGCGGCCGTATTTGAACATTTCCGTCATACATGATTTTTCTATAGCTTTAACCATTAAGGTTGCACACGTGATCGAGACGCCGTCAGCGTTATGACATTATTACACTTCCACCCTTCGAGCATCCGCTCTTGCGACTTCACTATTATTATTTACGTGAAAGTTTGGACGGATGGATGTTTGTAACAGTTTCACGTAAAAACTACTAAATTGCCATAAAAAGCCATGCTTCGGCACGAATTGGGCCGGCTCGACCGGAGTGATACCACGGCCTCACAGAAAACCGGCGTAGAATAGATTGCGCTGTGTTTCGCCGAGTGAGTGAGGGTACCGGAGGCCCAACCCCTCCTTCCCCCTTATTTCCTTTTAAAAGGCCGGCAACGCAGGGGAAAAACCGGCGCCCCGCGCCCCGCGTCCGCGCTCCTGCGCCCTCCGCGCCCCGCACGCGCCTTCCGCGCACAGGCGGGTAAGTCCCGCGCCTTCAGCGCTTTCATTTTCTTTTCTGTTAGGGTTAGGCCCACTCAATTAAAACAATGTCTGATTTGAACGTGCCCGCGTCGATCGACACTTTCCTCGCCCAGATTACGGCACTTAATGCCACAGCCGCCCAAATTTCGGGCGAGCTACGCGATCCCCGGATAGGGAAAACCCTATCACAAATCGCGACCCTTCTCCAGGCTGTTATCGGCCAATTAGCTTCCCCTTCCCCTTCTGTAGCAACCACTACCTCACTAACCCCAGTAGGGACACCCTCTGAGGAAATATCGGGCGAAACCGCAATGGAGAGCAGCGGTAACCGTACAACCCGAGGTTACCTCAGAGGACATTTCTATCATCAATGATGCTCCTAGCTCATCAATAGATGGCGCTAGGAGCCTCAAACGTTCCCTCCGGTCGCCATCCCCCGTCGATGGCGACCGCGACTCCGCGAACACTCCTGATACTGAGGATGTTTCTTTTACGGTTGTTTCCAGCCGTAAAAAGAAAAACAAGAAGAAGCGGCGTAATACGCTGCTTACTTCCTCCTCAGAGGCCCCGGCCTCACCACCGTCCCTTATGGACGTAGTGGTCGACCCTCCCGTCCCAGCTCAGGCTCCTCAGGCCAACACTAAGGCCCCTCAGGGCAATACTCAAGCCCCTAAGGCACACACCAGGGCCCCTAAGGCCAAACCTTTTTCACAATGCAGGGTATACCCTGCTAAACCAGACACCATCCCCACGGTCACCCTGCGCGACAAGGAGCGATACTCGCGTATCGAAACCCTCCTTTCCGCGAAAGGTATCTATGTCCATAAGGCCCAGAATAGGAGTGAGGGGATTGTCCTGCACGTTGGGACAGTCCAGGATTACCGGAATCTGACCCGGTACCTCACTGAAATCAAATTCCCCTATCACACGTTCGCTTTAGAAAGCGAACGTAAAATCAAATACGTCCTCCGCGGAGTCCCCGTGCAATTCTCGGAGGAGGTTATTCTCCAATCCCTAGTTCGGCAGGGTTATCCTTGCGTGGGCGTACACCGGTTGTACGGCCGCCAGGCTAAACCCGTGCCATTAGTCACTGTAATTCTAGACCCTACCGATAAGGCGCGCGATCTCCCTAGGTCGTGCGGCCTCTTGGTTTGCGGCATTGGCGGCATCACCGTCGAACTGCCGTACGCCAAGGGGCCGGGGCAATGCCATCGCTGCCAGCTCTATGGCCACGCGGCGAGGCACTGTCACGCCGAATTTCGCTGCGTAAAATGCGCGGGCCCACATCCAACTTGCACGCGAAAGCGTGACATTCCCGAAACGCTCACAGAGCCCCCCTGTGTGCGCTGTGTGGCAACCACCACACGGCTAACTACAGGGGTTGTTCAAAGGCCCCGCGCATCGTGCGCAAGCGGCCCGCGAGACCCTCCAAAAACACCCCCGTCAAGCCCCAGGCACCGTCTAGGACAGCCGCCAACTTTCCGGCGCTGCCCAAAGCGGTAGCCCAACCCACGCCGGCACTCGCGCCGGTGTGGTCCCCCAAACAAGCCCCAAAGGCCCCTCAGGCCTCCCAACCCATAGCTGGCGCGCCTTCTGCCGCCAATGTCATCTCCGATGCAATTCGCGAGCAAACTGCTGGCGAATTTCAGGCGGAGCTCTCCGCGGCACGCACGGGCCTTGAGCGCATGTGTGTCCTGGAGAAATTCCATGTGTTCTTACACATCTTCCCTCAGTACATCCCACAGTGTTGAGAAGCCTTCCGCTAACCAACACTGGTACTGTCGCGCCGCGTCCGCGTTTCCATAATGTCTAGTCAGACTAGGCAACCTTCCACCCACGGTCGTATCAAACCGGAGGGGCTTTCGCTTGTTTCTTTCAACGCGCGTTCCCTCCGTCCCAATGTCTCTGAGCTCAGGGAGTTTGTCAAAGACACTCCCGCTGACATGGTGCTTGTCCAGGAAACCTGGCTCAGGCCACATGTCAGTAAGGGCTTATCCATCTCTGGTTATAGGTTAGCTAGGAATGACAGAATAACCGCCGACCCGCGCGATAGAGCGGCCGGCGGTACTGCCATTTATTACAAACAGCAGCTTCACTGCTGTCCCATCCCCACACCTCCCTTAGTCAATATGGAAGCTACGGTGTGTAGACTGGCAATGACTGGACATCAGTCCATTATAGTCGCGTCAGTATACATACCGAGTGGAAATATTCCGCTCCGGAGCGATATAGAGTCAATTCTAGCGTTAGGCGATTCCGTCGTTATGTTTGGCGATTTTAACGCTAAGCATACCGACTGGAACTGTAGGACAACCACCACCTGTGGACGCAGGCTTCTAGACATCACGACCGCTCTGAATCTAGATGTCCTGGCGCCACTTATGCCCACCCACTATCCGGGGCAGCTTAACTGTCCACCGGATATACTTGACATAGCCATAGTTCGGAACGTGGCCTTAGTTCTTAGGTCTCTAGACGCGCTAGATGATCTAGGTTCTGACCATCGGCCCGTTAAGTTAGTGTTAGGCTCCCCGTACCCAAACCAGCCTACCATTAAGCGCATCACCGATTGGAAAGCATTCACCCAATCTCTTGAGTCCACTCTGGACGTAGAAAACCCTCCGCTCGTTGTCTCCGCGGACTGTCTAGACAGCACCGCGAAGATTGACGATGCCATCCATTCCCTAACCAACCTAATCCAGGGTGCGGTCGAGGGTAGCGTGCGGGAGGTTACTGTGCCTAGGCGCAAACTGCCGCGCGCTATCCGTGATCTCATCAAGGAGAAGCGGGCTGCCTTACGCAGAGCCGCTCAATGTCCCTCACCCGAGTACAGGTCAGTAGCCAACCGCCTTCAGCGGGAGGTACGATCTAAACTCGCGGAATACAGGAATTCCCAATGGGAAGACCTAATGTCCACCATTAAACCCTCCCATTTAGCATACTACAGAGTTGCCCGAGCACTCCGTAGTGATAAAATCACACACACCCCGCCCCTCCATCGCCCCGATGGCTCGGTCGCCTTCGAGGATGATGAGAAAGCGGAATGCTTTGCTGATAGTATTGCTTCTCAATGCTCCCTCAGCAACCAACCGCACGACCCCACCCATTCCGAGCAGGTCGAGGAAGTGGTCCGTCAAAAGGCCGCTCTCCCTCCCCCTGACTCCCCTCCCATAGATCCGTTTACACAGGACGAAGTTTTTAACATCGTCAAGGGTCTCAAACCACGTAAAGCGCCAGGCGCTGATGGAGTGTCCAATATGGCACTCAAGTCCCTCCCTCGGCTGGTTCTCACCATGCTGACCCTCATATTCAACGCTTGTTACGACCAGTGTCACTTCCCGAATGCGTGGAAGGAGGCCATCGTAATCGGCATTCCCAAACCGGGGAAACCCTTGAATATTCCAAGTAGTCACCGACCTATAAGTTTACTTAACTCTATGGGTAAGGTGTATGAAAGGCTAATTCTTGCGCGTCTGAGAGCTTATCTCTCGGATAAAAACGTAATTATCCCGCATCAATTCGGCTTTCGGGCCAAACACTCATGTCCCCGTCAAGTTCACCGCATTGTCGAGTATATACTCGACGGGTTCTACCCAAGACATGAAAGAGCAGTAGCCGTATTCTTTGACGTCGCCAAAGCTTTTGACAAGGTTTGGCACGCAGGCCTGCTCTATAAACTCTATCAGTTAGGAATGCCAGATCGGTTGGTGCGCATAGTGGAGGCTTATCTTAAAGATAGGCATTTCCGCTTCCGACATGAGAAGCATCTCTCCTCCCCACGCCCCATAAGAGCCGGTGTCCCTCAAGGATCTGTGCTCTCCCCCACGTTGTTCACAATTTATGCGAACGACATGCCCATCCCCACTCGCGGTCCCCAACTAGCCCTTTTTGCTGACGACACCGCCCTCTATCTTAGAGGGCGGAATCTCAGTTCGGTCCTGGCCCGACTGCAACTCGCCATTGACGAGCTTGCAGCCTGGTTTAAGCTGTGGCGAATTGAGGTGAATCCGGAGAAATCCTCCGCGGTTCTCTTTGATTCGAAACGGCGAAGGTACCGAGTCCCCTTTAATACCGACCCACTGCTCCTTCAGGGCAGGCCCATATCCTGGCAGCGTACTGCAAAGTACTTAGGTGTCACGCTGGATAAGCAGCTTAATTTTAAGCCGCATATCCGTAACGTGACACGTAATGCCAGAAGCTATGCGGGTCGTCTCAGCTGTATGCTGGGTAAAAACAGCCCCATGTCACTCCGGAACAAGCGAACGCTCTACAAGGTTTGCATACGGCCCGTCCTTTCTTACGCGTGCCCGGTATTCGCACATACCAGGGCTACACATCTTATCCAACGTACCCAAAGCGTCTTGTTGCGCAGGATGGCCAACCTCCCATATTACGTTCGGAATAGTGATATACATCGCGATTTCGAAATTAACACCATACACGAACACTTCCTGGAATGCTCTAAGCGGTTCTTCACCACCGCTGAAGGGCATCCGAATCCGTTGGTGAGGCAGGCGTGTAGCTACACCCCGCGTACCCCAGTCAATCCGCGTAATACCGAATATCGTCGACCCAGGCACGTCATTTCTGACCCTCCCGACTCATTGACGCTGGCTCTTCAAGCCTTGCGAGAGGCGGCATCTGCGCCGCCATCCCTTAGTTAGTCCATACTTCGCAGCTTGCTGCATATGTACGAGTAGGCCCCATCATTTCAAGGCTGGACCCACTTTGGCGTACCGAGCCTTCCTTCGCGCATATGTCCTCTTCGGAGGACAGCGCTGACGTGCCCTCTCCTGAGGGTACGCCAACCATTCCATTCAAGCCATAAGGCCACTAGGGCCAAGGCTAGGCTGAGTTTAGTCGGTAGGTCTGTTGGATCGAGCCGCCTCGATTCACCAGGAGTCCGACATAATCAACGCATCCCTGCTTGCCTGTTGCGTTGGTATCCATGAGGATTCTCAGCCTCCTCTCCTGAGGAAAAAAAAAAAAAAAAAAAAAAAAACTGTGACTCCTCTGGTGTTGCGGGTGTCCATGGGCAGCGGTTATCACTTATTCTATAAAAAAAAAAGATTTTAAGAAAACATTACAGTATTATTTATACATCAGTATAACACATAGGCTACAAATCATAAAGATACGCGCTACGATAATATAATTTACTCGAAATATTAATCCTGCGCAGACGAATTTGCGATAATAATGCGATCGACTATACAATAATCGACATTGAATTAAATGTTTTGCTTTAAATTTAACTACGTCTAAATAAATATTAAACAAAATATTACATTCAAATGACACTACACGCCGTTCGTGGATCGCTGTGCACAATAATGAAAATAAACTTTTAAAAGCTTTCGCGCGAAAACCGCCTTTGTGTCCAATTTATTAGCGGAGGCCGACCGTGTCGTCTGTGTGTGTGTATCGTCAGTGCGTTTGTATGTTTGACGGTAGTCTTAATAAATAAAAATATAGGTAGTCTACTCACAGTATTAAAGATAGATAGTTCGATAGTATTGAGATTATTTGGGACAACACACGCATTCATACAATGACATGTGACATGAACAAGTAAATGTAGAAAACTCACATGTTTATAATGCATTAAAAAATGGAAAGGTATCCTGTTTATCCTTAACTTTTTGATTACATATATTCATCAAGAAGACAATACTCGTTTTGTAAATCGAAACAATAATTGAAAGAATCTGCGTGAATATGTGGGAATGCACGAGTGACTTAGTTTGTGATGCTACCCCGTTTGTCACACGCCGTAAAGATTAGAGAGAGATAATTAACTATTTGTAAAAATTGGTTAGATAATTGCAAAGTTTCGGAGGCGCGGGATGATGTTTTGCTAGATTAGAGTTTTCTGTGTTTGAATAAACAAAATAACAATCGACACAAGCTGAGAGCAAAGCATGTTCAGCTCCTTCCTTACATCTAAAATTGTTCCAGCGAACTCATATTTAGTTACATTTGAGTTTTAATGGCACCGAATCTTCCCATTCCGCTATCTGTGTATTTCTAGGCGCTCTCTTAGTAATTTATTCGCACGACTAGAATTTTTATATCTGACATGGATTAATCACAGCTTACTTATTGTAAGTAATCAATAGGTATTCGTCGTAAGTTTAGTTTTTTTTTTGTTTTGTTTACTCAAATTCATACCGTTCATGTTATTAAAACAGTCTATCATCATCAGTTACTAAGATGTTTTTTTCATTCGATCATTTAAAATTCCTATAATGGTAATAAGTAAAATAAATACGTGCACAATATACAAATAATTTCATAACTGAAAATATTATATTATTGTTCAAAACCCGTAACTCTCTATATCTATAACCAAAAATGGCTACATTGTATCTACATTTTTGTATTGCGTGGCTGTGTTACTCCTAAATAAATGCCATGTTGTAAAACCTATATTTAGGACCTGTAGCGCAAGCAAAATTGAACCAAATACCCTTTCCATAGAGATATTTTTTTAATATCGCTCGCTTATCGCTATCTCGCTTGCATGTTTCCGCGCGAGCACAATTGTTGAATGAACGGAAGGCGTGGCTTGTAGCCGTAGCATCGTGCAGTGTGCAAGCGACTAACGCTCTAGGACTGGTAAGGCGCCAGTGTCTCCGATAGTATATCTTTAATGACTATTTCATGTTCACATTTACTACCATTTGCTATATACTCGTATATTAACTAGATGGGTTTTATAGTGCATTTTTAGAACAGATCAATTGTTTAAATTATCTCCATTGTTCCATTGACCTGAGGGCGAGCCGTATTCGGGGGCGAATAAACCCACAAACTTGAGGCACTTGAAGTCTTTTCTGTATGAAAATTACTATGGGAGATTTTGGACCATTTGGTTGACGAAGAAGAGCATCAGATCCTCGATATTTGGTAGGGTGCACTATAACTAGGCGAGGTTGGCTTGAGCTGCGTGAAGTGTAATGTGATTACATACCCACAAATAAAAGTATCACTGAAAGAGCTAAATTCTTATGTTCTATTTACTGTCACAATTTTACTAAATTGAATACAAAATACCGAATTATTCGACAAAAAATATTTCTCAAGAGGCACTACAGACAGATTTAGAGAACTGCGGACTCTAATTCGGGAAAAATAACCCAAATTTGCCTTTGAGGTCGCTGAATTCGGACTGATGCTGTATTAATTCGGGTTCGGGGTCGGTCTTTGAGCGCTAACAAATGACCCTTGGGCATTCAAAGCGGGCTGCGAGCAAACAACGAGGGAAACAATGTGCCCTTGGCTTTTTACTCTCTCGATCATCTGCAGACTGACCGCATAGCACTAAACTATATCATTGTTATTTCGAAACTTAAATAAGTGTTTTCAGAACATTCTTATCATTCTTAGTTTTTATTCGGCTTCTACCAAATTGATTAATCAAAATCAAATTAACGTTATTCAAATATGTCCAAATTTTTTAGCTGGTAAAAAGAATGGGCGTAAGAAACTTATCAGCTTTATCAAAAGGTATAACAACATTTACAATAAAATATGTTGTTACCATACAACGTACCTATGTATTTACAATTTATACGGGAAAACAAATATTTACACTTCAAAATGTCTTCAAATCAACACCAAACATTGGCATTATTTTCAATCATTGACTTTGTAATAGCCTTTAATAATTTCCGTCGTTTCAACATGTACCTTGAACTTATGAAAAGGCAATTCAGCTACACTATGTGGAATCTTGCCATAGAAATGTATACATTTGCCTGTTAACAAACCTCTAGTTTTTTGTAGCCTGTTCATTGGAACGGCAAGTTTGATTTTTATTTCTTGTTTTTAAATTATGCGTTTGAAAATTAGTATGAAATGGGTTACAATTTTTATACACTTAAATCAAATTTTCAATATTAATCTGTTTAAATAAATCTCTACGAGAATCCCTTCTTGTTATTTTTAGTAGAATTATAAAAGTGATATAATTTAGCAGACGGACCTTAGTCCGTCTCAGTCCCTGATTCAGCTAACAGAATTACTGCTAAACGAGTAACTAGTGGTAGACATATGTACATATGTATATATACATATATATGTTTGATACAAATATATATTAACAACCATGACTAAGGTACGAATGCTCGCAGTCATCACACAAACGTCTGCTTCAACGGGACTCGAACCCGGGACCTCATAGATGATGACACCTTGAAACCGATGTACTAACCACTCGACAATAGAGGTTCTATATATACTATATCTATAAATTATTAATGATATATAAATTAGTGACAATGAAGCATAATTAATGGTGTGAACGATGTAATGGCGAAAATTGAGAAGAGAATGTTTAGATAGTTTGGACACGTGGCAAGTATGGATGAAGGAAAATAATAATGCAAATATGAATGGAGCTGTTGGTAAGGGACGACCTTGGCGAATACTTGGACTTAACAGGTGACATATTGAAGGAAGGTCAGGTCAAGGGTACACGTAACCGACGACCGTAACCGTTAATTAAAGTCTAGCAAGCTAGGAAAGTATGTTTGGATCGTAGCACGTAGAAAAGTGTGAATACTGCCTACCCCACGGGAAAGAGGCGTGAGTTATAGTATATGTAATATTAATATGTAAATAAAAAAACATGAAAATGAAAGTATTTTTGTCTGCCTATCACGCTTTTGCGAAAAAAACCACCGAAACGTTTTAAATAAAGTTTGCTACATACTACATCATTTGAGCTGCTCATCAATCAATCAATACATACTCGTAGTATAAAACAAAGTCGCTTTCGCTGTATGTCCGTATGTATGCTTAGATCTTAAAACTACGCAACGGATTTTGACGCGTTCTTTTTAATAGATAGAGTGATTCTTAAGGAAGTTTGTATGTATAATAAATTCATAATATAGTAGAGAAAACACTGATAAATTTAAAGTTTCTAATGTGATGTCGTAAATAAGCACGTTTTTTTGCGCTTATATTGCAAACGCTGGCTGAACCCTACGAGATAGACCAAAATAATGTACTACAGTATTGTACAATTTACAAAAATCCACAAAAAAGTCCGCGATGGTATATGTCTATCTCTTAGGGATAACCCACCATAACCATTTTTTCACTGCACCCGTGCGAAGCCGGGCGGGTCGCTAGTATAGTATGTAATATTAATATGTAAATAAAAAAACATTAAAATGAAAGTAATTTTGTCTGTCTATCACGCTTTTACGAAAAAACCACCGAAACGTTTTAAATAAAGTTTGCTACATACTACATCATTTGAGCTGCTCTATAGGTATAAATAAATACGACATAAAAACTTTATACATACTTTACCCATAAGAGATGTATGTATGTTTAAAATCTATCTACGTGTACAATACAATATCATTGCTCAGAAATATCATTGGCACTATAACACTCAATTGTGTTCCCGTAGGATCAAAGCAAACTACATTCGTTTTTATTTCGCGCCACTGATAGCAGAATTATGGTAATATCGCCTTGTTTTCCGAGCGACCCACGGCCATACAATTAAAATAATTGCCTCGACGCAGAAGGGTAAGTTTGATGCAAGGCCCAGGGGGTGAGAGAGGGGGGTGCGATTAAAATGAAAACAATTCAGGCAAATAATACACTTTATGAGTTTGTAGTGATATTAATATATTTATTTTAGATTACAAATATAGTTTAAAACTTAGTTACATTTATTTTACGTACATTATATAAACTTAGAAAATAGTTATTTATAACAAAACTTTAGTAAACTTAACTATTTACCCTAAACCTTCTGAGTAACTTACCTACGTATAGAAATTTAATAAGTATATAAATTTGGTTTATATAAATACTAGCGACCCGCCCCAGCTTCGCACGGGTGCAATGAAAAAATGGTTATGTTGGGTTATCCCTAAGAGATAGACATATACCATCGCGGACTTTTTTGTTGAACTTTTTAAGGTGGACAATACTGTAGTACATTATTTTGGTCTATCTTGTAGGGTTCAGCCAGCGTTTTTGCAATATAAGCGCATAAAAACGTGCTTATTTACGACATCACATTAGAAACCTCTAAAATTTATCAGTGTTTCTCTACTATATATTATGCATGTATTATACATATAAACCTTCCTAAAAAGAATCACTCTATCTATTTAAAAAATCCGCATCAAAATTCTTTGCATAGTTTTAATGATCTAAGCAATACATACGGACAGACAGACGGGGATAGGGACTTTGTTTCAGTAATGTAGTGATGATTCTACATATATTTAATCGCGAATGCGCGCGGCTGTTTCGGACCTAGTCATTGCGCGCGTCTATTGTATAGAAACCGCGTGCAATTATGAACCCATTTGACGTTTTTTGTAATTATGTATGTAATTTTGCAATTGTTTACCTGTTTTGACATTTTATATACCTATTTTGACATTTCAGTCATATACCCTATAGACTTAGATTATTGTAACTAAATTTCCCCACACTGGGGTAATTTTTCCGTATCTGGTATCCCAATCGTTTACACCTACCAAGTATCTACCCACTTTCTCAATCATTATTAGTGTGGATGACAAAATAATATTCATTCTACCTGCTTATTATAGTTATTTTTGTGGAGGTAATTTATAATTTAATTTTTAGATAGAAGCGTAAACACGAACAGCTGTGTACTTTAACACCTTTGAAAATGCTGTAAAGCGAAACCGGTCAGGTCGATAATAATTAAAATTAGTGGAACAGTACAAGAGTTTTATTCAACATATATATTATGTGAATTGCAATATCGATAAAAGCATCTTTTTACACCGCAAACGGAACAAATATTATATCGTGGTTTGTTAATATAATAAACTAGCTTTCCGCCCGTGGCTTCGCCCGCGTTATATTCGAATTTCCCACAGGAAGGATATGTTTTAACAATACTGCCATACAACTTTTCACCCCCTCCTTTCAACCTTTTACCACCCTTTTCTTTTAAAAGGTAGCCTCTGTCCTTTCGCAGCCTCTAGACTATCTGTGTACCAAATTTCAATTAAATCGGTTCAGTGGTTTTAACAATATTTTCATACAACCTATTATCTCTCCTTTCAACCTTTTACAACCCTTCACAACCTTTTTTGCATGAAAAAGTAGCCTATGTCCTTTCTCAGGCTCTAGACTATCTGTATACCAAATTTCATTTAAATCGGTTGAGTAGTTTTGGCGTGAAAGCGGAACAGACAGACAGACAGACAGAGTTACTTTCGCATTTATAATATTAGTATGGATTTAATACAACCAAACAGAAAGCTCAAAATAATTACTCAGATGTCTTAGAATATCCTTCGTAGGAGAGAATGGTACACGCGCTAACGACTCTAGTTCAGTTTTTTCAGTCAATTAACGTGTACAATACAGAGTCAATTCGACATCAACAAATGAACGTTGCAAAGTAATGTTTTTCATTTGCTTGTAGATAAAGAACGATAAGTGAAGAGCCGTAGACACCACCGTAGCGGTCCTGTAGCATCTACGGATAACGCTTAATATTGTAGCGACTACGGCGTAGCGGCGTAGCGACACGCTGACAGCCTATAAACATTTATTTCTCTTTGGAGAGGAGAGGATCATGTTGGACTCCATGCCGGCAGGTATGATCCGACCAGCGTTATCTACCAACTAAGTTCAGCCAGAGCCATTCGATCTATCGACACTAATAGTTTGGAGTGAAGGAGGGCTTTCAGGAGAAAGCACAGCCAGCGCGGTCCTATAAAAGAGAGTATATTCGCTAGAGAGGCAAGGTATACCCAAATGGCTCCGGCTTATATGGTTTGGGGCCTACACTTGGCTAAGCAGAAGGCTACCGCGAGGGGGATTGCAAGGCATTCAACAAATTAACATGTCACATGACGGTTATCTTGTGGGCCAAGTCAAGGTATTTACTGGCTTTATCGTTCTCAACTTTCATGAGATTTTCTTCATAAGCATGAGTGAGGTCAAGGAGTACTGCTCGATGTTGGAACCGGTTGATCACCATATGCTCGGGGAAACATGAGTCCTATCCGTGATATGTAGACTGGTCCCAATAACGCATGAGCTTTTTCAAGAATTGGCGCTGGTGTGTACTTGTAGTACGGCGATTCAGACATGACAAGGTAACGAATGGTAAGTTGCTGTTAGATGATGCTAGTCTGTATAAGTACCCGTTGTTTGCAAGATGAGAACAACCGAAGATAATATGCTTGAGTGACTTTCCGGGATGGCGTGCTACCCGACAGATGTTGATCGTATAATCCTTCAGGATTTATTTGAATAGTAGTTATAGATCCTATTCTTTATTGTACACAAATAACATAGTCTAATTATGTAACATAAAATGAAGTCTTAACACAAATCAAATCAAAATAATCTTTATTCAACATAGCCCTTTACAGGCACTTATTGACGTCAACAGATAAAACAAAAAAACAAAGCTTAAAAAAAAAAACAAAATCCTTGTCCGTACGTACGAATAAGGAAAAAAAAGAAAAAAATTGACTCGACACCTGTTCGGAAATTGGGAGAGCCTTCTCGAGAAGAACAGGCAAGAAACTCTGAAGGTCTATTTTTTATCTCCTCTTTACAATATTTAATAATATACAATAAAATAATATAAAAATACAATATAGTATAAGATACAATCATACCTAATACGATTACAGCCGTATGTATGTTTACATACAAAAATAACACAATATTATAAATAATGTTGTTACCAAACATGGCTCTATGAATAGTGTCCCTTTTCCCAAATACTGTGATCATTTAGATAGTCACTTACTTTATAATAACCTTTACTCATGAGTGTCTTTTTGATATGGATTTTAAACTTATATAAAGGCAAATCAATGACACTTTGCGGAAGTTTGTTAAACATAGTTTCCCCAAGAACGAACAGCTAGTTTTATGGAGTCTGAACATTGGAACGGCAAGTTTATTTTTGTTTCTAGTATTCACATTATCTCTTCCAACT
Organism: Scirpophaga incertulas; assembly: GCA_036419045.1. NCBI lineage: Eukaryota > Metazoa > Arthropoda > Insecta > Lepidoptera > Crambidae > Scirpophaga > Scirpophaga incertulas. The sequence goes on along the minus strand of CM071629.1, from coordinate 40,876,561 downwards.
AACCCTAGAACAAACTTGAAATTAAATAAGCGGGAAGATGGTATACATTCAAAAATATATATGATGATAACATAATGAGAAATTATATTATAACAGACAGCTGTTATAATATCACGTGACTTAGAGCATTAACTGCACACAAAAAATAATGTCATGTCAAACGCTCAAAGAATGAAGAGGCATTAAAGTATAAAGAAGTCGTTGAAACTCGACACGGCTTTGGGACACTTTATATCCATTTGAATGAAACGGCCATAACATTGAAATGGGCACCATTACGGTGGTAGCCGGCCAGCCTCGGGAACGACGGGGTTAGCTCTGAAGTAATTATGAGCTGGCAGCTTACCGCGGAATGATATAACTAACTTGAGAAAGAGACAGCGCTATAGCGATGTATATGAATCTATCTTGCTCGTTTCTATTTTAAGCAATCGCAGTAACCTATTTCGGCCCAGAAGTGACGGATTACAGCTCGCCGCGCCCCTAAGCCTATCTTAGCCTAAGTGCGCGATAGATTTGAACGGTGGACAAAAAGCTTTCTAAGAAATCGACTTTAATTTGGGCGAGAGCGGCGGCTTTATTGAAATTATCCTCAATATGGCCTAAAAACCACTTTGCTTTTTCATGTGATTTGGGAGAATTGTGATGGCTCTTACTTGGAACGGCTCCAGTTCTGTCGCATGGTCAATTGTGCGAGATTGGCTAAATAGAATGTGTTTTATTTAATAGTCACTTCTTACATAATTTTATGTTACTTTCCAAGAAGTTACGACCAATTCACTGCTTTTTACTGCCAATAGGTATTTATATGTATCTATCTATTCAAACACGTTGGAAGTTTGCAGGAAACTAAATATATTTAAACAAGAACAATGTTCATACATTCCAAAGTTAGAACAAAAATAATTCTCTAGCTGGCGTCAGTAGTAGTTAACAAAGAGGCTAGTAATTTTATTTTGATACAAAATATATTCCTATTTAATTAACACTTTCTTATTTTGTAAGTTATGTTAATAGAAATTTCTTTTCTTTCAAATAAGAAACGTTACACTACAAAGATTTTGACGTGACAACGTCTTAAATTAGGTTGCGGCTGGGAGTCACTTATGAAAAAGTGTAACGCTCGGTAACGTTACGATGAGTCACCGAACGAGAGAGAGGCCCGCCGAATGCCTTGCGTCTCTCTCCCACTCAACTATGATCGGTCTGCCGCGCGCGCAGCACTAGAGAATTAGGCGCATTGAATCGGCGCATGCTTGTGTCTCTGTCTTTGTCTTTCTCGAACGTTCTTGGCGTTGAAAAAAACAGAAAGCGTCATAATACAAGTTCACACGTGTGGTAAAAGTATCGTCAGCTGTGTCTGTAGTGAAAATGTGGAGTGCTTAGATTCGTCATTTACAACAACTACAACAATAAAGGTAAATAATTGTACACTGAAATTTCATTATCGTAAACTATGATTGATTGATTAATTGTTAGATTGACACAAAAGTTGAGAAACTGAGTTTATAGGTTATGTCATACTATTGATAAATGTTGATAGTGTTAAGTAAATTATTAGTTTAAAATTAATTAATTAATTAATTAATTAATTATTATTTTACAAATTTTCATTAATTTCAAATTTATTTAGCAAAAATTTGAACCTTCAATCTGTTCCTATTGTGCAATTTAATTATATTCATATCAATAAATATTCTACCGAGAAAAAGACGTTGTCACGTAAAATCTTCGCCCGTAAAACCGACTTTACAGGCAACCATTTTTTTTAATATTATTGGTTGAGTTACGCTTACATTTGCGCTAAAAGGCTATCCGCGAAAAGCCTAAAAAAAGAAACCTCATTTTTTAGTCTATGGCCGATGCGCGCGCATAGGTAAACTAATCAATTTTTCCCGCCATTACGAAATTTATTAGTCTATGGCCGATGCGTGCGCATAGGAAAACTGATTAATTTTTCCCGCCATTACGAAACATTTTTCACAACTCGTCTCGTTTTCTCTTTTGAAGTTATTTAGTTAGTTATTAATTAAGATGTCTGCAAATACAATTTATGAAGAAAATGGTTTTTTATTTAAGTATTATTTTATTCAGAAGTGTGTTGAAAAACGTTGTATGATACACGTGTGTATTGATGATTACCGTCCTCGGTACCTCCTTAAGACCCTCGCCTGACGGCTCGGACCTCAATGCGGCTCAGCGGTAATCACCAACATTACACACTTGTACCATAATGTACTATTATAGTTTTTCGAATTTCATACGTACATTTCTCTGACGCTCCTACCTGCATACACCTACGAGGAAATCCAAAGGTGTATTTAGTCAACCAATCCACACTAGGCCAGCGTAATTTACTAAGGCTTATTATTATTGATTTACTTAAGATCACTGTTACACAGAGGGTAGGCTCGCGCTCCTCGGTGAGAACGTATATGGGCTGTGATGATGATATATTACAAGCTTGAGAAAACCTTATTGTCCAAAATATGACAATAAATGTCAAGTAGGAAAACATCTACCATCTGTGCACACTTAGTCACTGACACTAGGCTAGTTCTAAACACAGACTGACGCATAGCAGAATCGTTCAATTTTTTTTCCCTACCACCCTTTCAAAATGTATTTTGTAGCTGATAAGAGGAATGGGCGCAAGAAACTTATCAGCTTTATCAAAAGTCATAATAACATTTACAATAAATTTTAAAACAAATATTTACACTTAAAATGTTCAAATCAACACCAAGCATTGGCATCATTTAAATAATCATTGACTTTGTAATAGCTCTTACTCATTACCGTCTTTTTATCCCTTGAACTGGAGTCTTGTTATAAAAATTTATACATTTGCCCATAAACGAACCTCTTTTGTAGCATATTGGAACGGCAAGTTTTTATCCTGTGTCGTGGGTGCTGTTACAAACAGACAGGTAATACAAAATATTTGTCGTTGCGGGAATCGAACCCGCGATCTTGTTGAGTGGGTTAGATAAGTAGTGTTACAGATTAAAAAATTAAACACAACACTTTATAATATTTATTTTGATAAATTTATTTAGTCGTCGTATCAAATAATACTAAAATTTAATGTATTAGAATGGTATTAAATGAGAGCGGTATATTATCAATTTTTCTGCCCATCAATTTGGCGGACATTTTTTTAACGTTATAGAGATACTAGTTTTCTGCCCGCGGCTTCGCCCGCGTGGATTTCGGGATTAGGTCTATAGAGGGTTAAGGGTCATGATTTTTGCCCACGGCTACATAAGCGCGGAAGTCAGTTTATGGCGCGAAGATTTTATCGCGCTTCCCATGGGACTATCCGTTTTTCCGAGATAAAAAATACCACAAATCCTTGCTCAAGAATCACTCTATCTATTGTTGAAAACCGCATGAAAATCTGTGCAGTAGTTTTTGAGCGAAGCCTTTATTGCGCATCCCGTGGGATGGGTCGATTTTTCCGGGATATAAAGTAGCCTATGTCACTCTCCATCCCTTCAACTATTTCCACGTAATAAATTACGTCAATTCGTCCCTCCGTTTTGCCGTGAAAGATGGACAAACAGACAGACACACTTTCCCATTTATATTAGTATGGATTGTTTCGAAATAATGGACTAAAGACAGAAGAATGTTACTAGGGAAGATATGAACATGACAGTGGATGGGCGTGTAGGAGAGGAAGACCGAGGAAACGATGAGCGAGTGAAGAGGAGAGTGGAAGAGAAAGTTATGTTGCGTCAATCCCAAATAAAATTGAGAACAGAGCAGAAGAAATAAGAAGAAAAATTTTATATATTTCCCTTATTTGACTAACTCCATAGTCGAGTGGATAGTACACCGGTTTCAAGGTGTCGCCTACTCTGAGGTCCCGGGTTCTAATCCCGGTGGGGGCAGATGTTTGTGTGATGAATGCGAGCATTTGTACCTTAGTCATGGTTGTTGATTTGTATAAAAAATATTTATATATGTATAATATATGTATGTCTATCCGTTACCCTAGATCCCATAGCACAAGCCTTATAGAGCTTAGTTTGGGCTAGGCTAATTAGGCTAATATATTTATATATATGTATGCATGTATTATGGGTAAGTATATTTATATATATTTATGATTATGTGTGATGTATCAAATTAATTAGCCATATCTATTTTAATAATGTATGTATTGTATGTAGTATAAATATGACTTTTCTATTATATACATTTTAAAAATTAATTATATATAAATATTGTGCCCCGCAATTTTTTTTTAATATTCATATAACCATGTAGGGTTGGCTGGAAGAAATCTCTCTTGTTAGATAAGTCCGCCTTTGAATCACTTAAATTTGCACCAAATATTTTTATTGCAGTTATATTCAATAAAGAGTTTATATATATATGTATATAAATTCGCATGCCATGAGGCTAAATATAGAATAGTACTGGTTCTAATTAACTCTGAGACATATCTGTATCACGTGGGTTTGCAAATAAATGTGATTTTATTTGATAACTGTATCTATAGTAATATTACCCCCTCGAATCTATAAACTTATTCGCAAACATTCGGAAGCAATCGGGAACCTTCCAGTGTACTGTAAAAGCGATTCGAAACTATCTGGAAAACTATAAAAATACTAAAGAAAATTGTAGGATATTCGATAAAGTTATCGTCATCACGATATGGCGAACAGACATCGAAGCTACAAGAACCGTTTCATTAATAATAATAATAATAATAATAAGGCGTAGGGAAGTGACGACCCCATCGCCCGCTGGTGGGGCATTTAATGCCCCTTGACTGCCATAAATGCCCCATCAGTGCAGTCAGTCTCCCTCAGGGCAGCTTGTGGCGAGCTGTCGGTGAGTTGCGTCACCGAGGGTACCGATGTGCTTCAGGGGGGCGTATGCCACCCGCCTCTGTCTTGCCTTAACCAGCCGGGCAGAGTGGAGTCGCAAGAGCAGATGCTCGAAGGGTGGAAGTGTAATAATGTCATAACGCCGACGGCGTCTCGATCGCTGTCGCAGACACACCTCTCTACACCCTTAGCCGATCAAACCAATGTTGCACTCTTCGCACCAATATTGGTCTGCTTTTTTGGAGGGTCCATTTAGTGAGCGGCGAGTCACCACCTGCCATATTTAAATCAATTAGGAGGCTTTGAGAAGGCAGGTGACCGGAGTCTCTTCCATAGCCCGGTTTTCATTACCACCTAAATCGAAATGCAATAGGCCACAAACGTTTTGACCACTAATGACAATAATTTCTGTGCATCTAACTGGGTATAGTCTTTGGCTGCAGTTTTCATGGTGCAGATAGAGATTAGACCCAGTTGGTACACACCACGCACACTTTCATTAAATTTCGCTTAAATGGCCTCTACGCGTTGGATCTGTATCCCCGCGCAAGCCTTATAAAGGACCGTGTCTTATAAAGATACGTGATTTAAGCTACATAATAATAATAAATAGTAGTTACACTCACACCAATTAGCCTAGCCCAAACTAAGCTCTGTAAAAGAACGTACAAATGGTGTGTAAAAATGAAGGAAATCGTTGCTTTTGTAAAAATTTTAAGCTACGAGTAACATTAATAAATCAGCTCTTAAGCAAATGTTTCCTCTTTGTTTTTGAACTCGTTCAGACCGGACCTACTTTGGTGTACCGCGCCCTTTTGAGGCGCATATGTCCTCTTCATAGGGCAGCGCTGACCGTCCCTTCTGAGGGTGCGGCTACCTTCCATATAAGCCGTAGAGCCCTTATAGCCAAAGCTCAGGTTGAGTTTAGTCGGTAGGTCATTCTGGTCGAGCCGCTTCGATTCGTCTGAAATCATAATCTCGTCTTCAGAGGAAAAAGAAATTGTTTTCGTTCAAGGCTTACTGAGTTTTAAGATGTAGTAGAGAAAGAACTGAACACGGAACGGATTATCTCAGGAAACAAAGTAGAACGACCGAGTTTTTTAATCGATAAAGTTTCATTCTTTACTTTGTGTGAACGCTGGTGCACAAATTTAATTAACTCCCACTAAAGTTTTTGAAATATTGAGCAAGTGACGAGTCATTCAAAGATTGTGCAAGTTACACAAAATTTGCGAAATGCTAACACAAAATCAACTGTGTTAATAATATTCGCAGTGATGTTTACAATAGACTATTTATTTAGTAGTCACAAACCTATAACAAGATTTTGATTTATGATTTTGTATTTTATTGGTATATGTGTAAGTGTATATATGTATTATAGTATGTATTGTTATATTTATATTAAGTATGTCATTAAGTTAGACATCGCCATCTTCCCACGTAATAATTTATTTAAATTCCTGTCCATCCTAAGGTTACCTGGAAGAGATCACTTTTTGTGATAAGGTCGCCCTTTGTACAGTTAGTTTTAAGGATCCATTATCTGTAATTTTTTTTTTCACTATGGTCGATGTACAATAAAGTTATAAATAAAAAAAATAAAAAAACAAGACAAGACAGATGTCTCTTAATTATTTGTTTATTTATTGATAAGGCATACCAAGAGCGATGCATATTAGACAATTTACAAAAACACTGACAATAGTATTTCTAGTATGCTCGCCTATTAGTTTTTATTACTAGTTTGCTTGTTGAATAAATAAAATATATGTGAAATCCGTACAGAGCTGCGTGGTTCACTAAAGCTTAATCATCCTTTAGTGAGAGTACGCACGTGCCCTTCGCTGGGCCAGACATAAGCTGTGATCATTAAATTTTAGTTCGGTAGTAATACATAATATTTTTTGTGATCGAAAGCACTACACTAGTATGTTTTATCCTATGACGTGGGTACAGTCACAAACAAAGAAACTCGTACGCAAGTACGCCGAGACCGGAACAAATTTTTGTAGGTCATACAACATACCTGTCTCGCGCGGAAAATGAATCCGCGCCTACGTACGTATATGCCAAACGTTACATCCCGTAGAGCTACTAAGGCCAAGGCTAAGGCTGAGTTTAGTCGATAGGTTACGCTGGTCAGACCGCTCTGGCCGGCGTGCAGACCGACAAAACCACAGTGACACTTGTATGGTGGTATTCTGGGTATATTTCGTGCTCCTCTTGAGGATTCTCACCCTCTCTCCTGAGAGAAAACAAAAACACAACATTCGGAAGTGTGTTGTAGAAAATTTCACATTTTCCCATGAACCAACCTCTAGGGTCGATCAGACTTGTGAAGTAGTGATGCTCCAGAAGGAGGCCGCCGAGCGGCGTCGGGAGATGGCCGATCCCGCTCGAAGAAGGCGGCGCCGGGCTCGGTAGCACAGCTGCGGCGCCGCCGCGGGTCGCCGGCGGGCGCGAGGAAGTCGCGACTGCTACGGCGACCCGGGATGGACCACGCTCCTTCCGTGGCCGGGGGGCATCGTCGGTGGAGGAGACCGGGGGAGGTAGTGTAGCCTCCCCCGAGGAGGGCTCCCCTCTAGGCAGGGGAGCAGAGGCTGAGGGTTCCCGGAAGTTGCTTGATGTTCCCGGGGGCTCCCTACATGCCTGAAGAAGGCCATCCCTGAGGTTTTTAGTGGGTAGGCCTCCCCCTTCTGGGGAGGAGAGCCCCACATAACCGCCGGCTCGCCACAGCCGGGGTATGCAATTTAATGCATTTTCCTCAGGGGGGAAAAAAAAAAGGGTCAATCAGACTACCAGAAAGTTTTTCAGTCTTGTTTTAAGGAGAAAAGTCATTCGTATATTTGTAACGACAGAATGTTTTGACTCTAATTAAATTCATGTACAACATGAATCCGCGACAACTGCAAACTTCTTATCAATGAAAACTTTGTCATTGAGGCCAAAGTCGAGGCAAGACGCGGCGTTGCACTGCACTTTTCACTATCTCTTCATTATAATTTGTTAGGTTCCCTTCGTGTTCATATTTCGAGTAGAAAACACAAAGTTAATTAGTAAATGCTAGAGTAATTAACTCTTGAAACAAACAATGCACATTCAAAGGTAAATATTATAATTATTTTAAATTTATGAGAAATTAATAAATAGTCTAAAAAAAAACATTAATTTAATAGTAAAGACTAAAAAGAATCCTTCAAATATAACTTAATAAAACTTGTTAAGCGTCCTGTGTGCATCATTTTGTTTGTGAACGACTACTAACTTATTATAGTACCTATTACACTATTCATAGAGCCATGTTTTGTAACAACATTATTTATAATATTGTATTATTTTTATATGTGTATGTAAACATGCATACGACTGTAATCGTATTAGGTATGATTGTATCTTATACTATATTATATTTTTATATTATATTATTATAATTATTAACATTGAAAAGAGGAGATAAAAAATAGACCTTCAGAGTTTCTTGCCTGTTCGTCTCGAGAAGGCTCTCCCAATTTCCGAACAGGTGTCGAGTCAATATTTTTTTTTTCCTTATTTTTTACGTACGGACAAGGCTTTTGTTTTTTTTTTTAAGCTTTTTTTTTGTTTTGTTTGTTGACGTCAATAACTGCCTGTAAAGGTCTATGTTGAATAAAGATTATTTTGATTTTATTACACACAATTACATGCTCGAGGGCGAGTACGCGAAAAATATAAATGAAACACCTTGTATCGTAGAACTTATTATAAAACACTAGCGACCCGCCCCGGCTTCGCACGGGTGCAGTGCTGATACTAAATACACAACAGAAAAACTGTGAACGTTGTATAATAAGAGATAGACATATACCATAGCGGAGTTTTCTGTATACCTCTTCAATGTGTGCAATACTTAGTACATTAATTTGATAAATCTCGTAGGGTTCAGCCTGCGTTTGCAATGTAAGCGGAAAAAATGTATATACGACATCCCATAGTGTTTTTCTACTATATTATGCATATATTATACATATAAACCTTCCTTATGACCACTTCATCTAATAAAAAAATCCGCATCAAAATCAGTTGTGTAGTTTTAATGATCTAAGCATACATAGGGACAGACAGACGGCGCGGCGGATAGCGACTTTGTTTTATACTATGCAGAGGCTCCAACACGAAAGTGTATGGACCAGAACCCCTAATGCCCATTCCACAGGCAGAAGTAAAAGCCTGGCTGCGCAAGAGAACAGAGGAACTACACCTAAAAGAATGGACAACTAAGGAGGGGTGCAAGCGAACGAAGGAAGCAGTCCCGGTACCTTCCAAGAAGCTTGCCCGTTCCCTTATCAAACTAAAGAGAGACAAGATCCGAAAGGTCATAGCCACCATAACCGGACATTGCCTTTTAAACAAACACCTGTACACAATAGGTATAACAGACAGCCCCCTGTGCAGAGGGTGCATGGAGGCTGAGGAAACGCCACAGCATGTTCTTATGGAATGTGCAAGTGTGGCCGACCAACGGGAGAAACTTCTCCATTCCCCGGCGTCCCTGCCAGAAGCATGCAGCAGCCCACAGAGGCTGCTAGCGTTCTGGGAGGAACTGGGATGGATGGAGTAGGAAGGAGGCAGGAGCCTTCTATCATACGCACAATGGCCCAATCGTGAGGCTAAGTGCGGTGGTGCTAACATTCAATTCTCCGACAACCCAAAACTAGGAAATAGAGAAACTTGAGTGTCTTAAAGTTAAATTTACTATCAACGTAACAGACAACGTAATGATGTAACAGAATAGTGTGAGAGAAGGATAGCATACGTACATACATAATCAAATCAAATCAAAAATTACTTCTTCAAATAGGATTTTACAATCACATTTGAATGTCAAAGATGCTACGCCATTGGTTCACAAGTCTACGGCGGTTCATAGAAAAGGCATAATCAAATATTTTGCATGAATTTATAATTGAATTTCGCACCCAACAATGCCCCTCACTGACGCCTTGCCGCGAGAGCTTCCATCGTCGGCGTGTCCCCCCCATCTCATGAGGGGGGGGGGGACACGCCAAGGAGAGCTGCATCGCGGCGTGACAAGGTCGTGGGAACTTGTGGGACTACTTCCACGACCTCGTCGGCGTCGGCCCGCATTGTGCGGGTCCTCCCCGCTGAAGAGGGGAGGAGACTGTTGATCATCGACTGACGGCGACCTTTGTATAGCAGGGACCGGTCTTCCCGGGCCGGGCCCCCGCTGGTCGCCTACAGGAGGAATGAGGCCAATAACTTATGTCTCTTTTCCATGGGAATAGGCAGAGATCACTTCACTTGGTACGATCCAAACATACTTCTTTAGCTTCCTCGACTTTCATTAAAAATTTCATGCACGCTCGTCGGTTACGGGTACCCTTGGCCTGGCCTTCCTTCTGTATATCATCTATGTGTCTCCTACCATATTTGCCTTTTAAACTTTCGTCCATCCTTTCTACGTGACCAAACTATCTAAAAAGTTTATATACTATTTTAAAAGTGCTTAAGTGTAAAGTTATATATTCTAGTTGAGCGAATCTCAATTAGCAATAATAATAAACGTCTGTTAATCTACTTAAGCTCAACTTAGTATGAATCAACAAAATTCATTTTTGTGATAACGAACAAACATTTACAGCAGTGGGATCAGACCCAGCTTTTACTGGAAATTTTCCATTCTCGAGTTCAGCTTAACTTCAAATTTATTGGCGTCTAGCTAAGCCCATGTAGAGCGGATACTTCCCGATTTTTTCAAACAAACATTTCAACATTTTTTTTAACATAACATACATATTTAAAAAAAAATGTTTAATATGTTAAGGTTGAAAGTACATTTTCAATACAACTTAGATTGTTTTACAACCTATTTGATTATATTGAGGAGAAAGAAAATGGATCTTTACAGTTTCTTGCCTATTCTTCCCGAGAAGGTTCTCCCGATTTTCGAACAGGTTTAGTTTTTTTTTTTCTAGTAGGCAGAAAGATCGTTATATTATTTGGTCTACAGACTGCGCCGCTAAACCCTTAACGATCCCTTAGTTCGGCAGCCTTCAGCATCGCCATAACTAGGTTCCCTCATCAGAAGCCCGGCGCCACTTTGACTTCCCATGCCTCTTCAAGCGCTTTGGGCCCCTTTTACGGGCCTGCGTTGCATCGGTCGGGAGGGGCGGTCGCCCTCACGATTTGCTATATGGTTCTTAGAACTTAGGCACAGGCTGAGTTTAGTCCAACATAAGCTCAGTGACAGTTGCCGTTGCAGGGGTATCCTGGGCACGTTTCGTGCCCCTTGTGATTCGTGAAGGATTCTCAGCCTTCCTCTCCTGGGGAAAAAAGTTCTACAGATACATACACACACAAACACACACAATAATTATCATTCTATGACAAGAAAAATAAATACAAATTCAGGGTACGAACCGGGAAACAGATCCGTCAGCCATACAGAACAATTGATATACTGCAGCAGCACAAAAAGGTTTATAGCTTAGCGCCAATATTTGTACAAGAGCTAAAGTTGTGTGGCCTATAAGGTTGTTTACCTTTTAAACTCTTCGCGTCCTTTTAATTTCATATTTATTTATTTATTTATTTATTTATTAATAGGGTCACCAACATAAGTAACAGTAAACATAAATCTTTGTTAACAGTGAAAATGTTGGTCTTCAGCCAACTGCACTTACAATTATAGGTAAGCCACAGCATGCAAATATACATAAATAATTTCCTAAAGGTAACATAGAAAAAAAAAACGCTAAAAGAAAGTACACAGGAAATTATAAAAAATAATAATAATATATGCTTAAAATTAGGAAGGTGTCAATGTTAATAGATTTCAAGAGTCTCATAAATTTAGGAAGACTATGGAAGTTTATGTCTAGTTCAGGCAAATTCTTGGTATAACTGTTGTAAAGACGAGCCAAACGGACAACTGGTGAATTGCAACCCATTCTAGTTCTACAGAATTTTTTCTTAATAGACTACACGGATATCTTGGTATTCTAGCAGGAACATTAATGGAGAAGTGACTGAGAAGGTTCAGGACTGTCAATGCCGTTATTCAAAGTTTTATGCAAAAATGCCATATCTAGTAGGTTACGCCGCATAGAAAGTGTGTCTAGATGAAAATATTTGAGTTTATCTTTGTAGGACGTTAAAAGCCTGGTGTGCTCTAAAGCGATAACACATTCCTCGAATCAATTTTTTTTGGACTCTCTCTATTCTATTTATGTGGACTTTATAATCAGTATATTTGTTTGAAGTTAGTAAGTAAATATGTTGAATAAACATTAATTTAATTTTGATACAATCTAAAAAGCAATAAGTGTGTATACAAACATTAACAATTCTTTACTTAATGAGCAGAGGTCGGAATTAGGTTGAATTATTTATGGACTTGCATCGAAATGTTGATATTGAAGTGGAGCTTCCCGGGATTTTTAATGGACAATCCCGTATGGCCAACAATATTAAGACCCAATGTTCAGACTCCATAAAACTAGCTGTTCGTTCTTGGAGAAATGTATATCTATGTTTAACAAACTTCCGCAAAGTGTCATTGATTTGCCTTTGTATAAATTTAAAATCCATATCAAAAAGACACTCATGAGTAAAGGTTATTATAAAGTAAGTGACTATCTAAATGATCACAGTATTTGGGAATAGGGACACTATTCATAGAGCCATGTTTGGTAACAACATTATTTATAATATTGTATTATTTTTATATGTGTATGTAAGCATATATAACGACTGTAATCGTATTAGGTATGATTGTATCTTATATTATATTGTATTTTTATATTATGATTATTAACATTGAAAAAGGAGATAAAAAATAGACCCTTGAAGGCTCTCCCAATTTCTCCGAATAGGTGTCCGAGTCAATATTTTTTTTTCCTTGTTCGTACGTACGGACAAGGTTTTTTGTTTTTTTTTTAAGCTTTTTTGTTTTGTTTGTTGACGTCAATAAGTGCCTGTAAAGGTCTATGTTGAATAAAGATTATTTTGATTTTTGATTTTGATTTTGATTTATTACAAATAAATAATAACAAAAACCTTACAGGTAGACAAATAAAACAAGCCAGAGTCAGACAGGATTCACCACACAAAACACAATAGGAAACAAGTGAGCGCATTCGACGAACCGAGGTAAGCGAATGAGCTGTGTGAATGAGCAAAACGATTTATTGCTAATAGATAGTTTCGATGCAGTAGAAAGAGACACAATCTAATTCATTCCGTTAAGCGGGGAGTGCTCCGAATTTCCTATATTGTGTTCTTTGATACTCACAAGCTATGTTGTGCGAACTACAAATGTGACAACATCATATTGGAATTTTGCAACTTTGGACATCCGATGTCTTTGATGTAAGTTTGGCAACGTCACGCGAGCAGTAGTTTAAAGTGTGTAAAAGTAAATAACTTTTTATTGAAAAAATCACGGTATGTTTTTCTGCTTTTTAAAAGTAATCTCGGGATTTGAGGCATATCCATTTTATTCTTTCGCTGTATGAAATCAGTGTAAGTAAGAGGAAGTCGCGACTGCTACGGCGACCCTGGATGGACCACGCCCCTTCCGTGGCCGGGGGGCGTCGTCGGTGGAGGAGACCGGGGGAGGTAGTGTAGCCACCCCGAGGAAGGCTCCCCTGTATCGACGGGGGAGCGGAGGCTGGGGGTTCCCGGAAGTAGCTTGGTAAGTTCCCGGGGGCTCCCTTCATGCCTGAGGAAGGCCATCCCTGAGGTTTTTAGTGGATAGGCCTCCCCCTTCTGGGGAGGAGAGCCCCACATAACCGCCGGCTCGCCACAGCCGGGGTATGCAATTTAATGCATTTTCCTCAGGGAAACAAAAAAAAAATGAATACCTCTACCTAATTTCGACCTCTGTTAATAAGTTGCAAATAAAACATGTAGCGTGTCTCCCTCGAGTCTGCCACCAAAAACGAATAAGCACTGCCTAAATACAGCAGTAGTAAAGCAAGTTATTGCTGACCCTTTCGACATCCGAATAAAGATAAAATTCTGAGCTGTACATTTTAGACTCGCACGTAAACAACGTGCGAGTGAGCGAGTGGCGCGCTGCTTGCAGTTTAGCGAAGACAATGGTCATAACTCGCGCGTGCGACGGCGCCGATACGCCGATAACTATATAAATATGATTTACGAGGGCGCGACTCTAATCGCCGTCAAAGCCAGTATGCTGCAAACGGTAGAGAATTCTCGATTGATAGCAAACTTGCAAATAGATATCGATGGTTAAAAGGAAATAGGGGATAAGCAACAAATGAAATGTTCAGGAGAGCCGCTTAAAGTTTTAAATTTTAGAAACACTGACGTATTTCCAGATATTTTGAGAAGTGAAACAGCTATAAAATCAGATAGGAATGGAACAGTTACTGGTATTCTTAGTTTTGTTGGGGTACAATCACCTTTATAGCAAAAATGACCAGAATTTTCGTCTGTTAGCTAAAATAACACAATGAAAATGTTTTTTTTTTGCTTGGGCATAAACGCCAAAAAATTCATTGTAGAGTCATGGGAGTAAGCGCATTCGATAGATGAGAAAATTTTGAGTCCAACAGCATCACATTTTTGACCAAAATGTCGCTTATGCCTTTTTAACCGTCGATATATTTTTGGATAGCCAATAAAAAGTACACTACCTGCCAATAATATTGCTATAATGTTACACTCATTATTACCATCTCTTGTAATGATTTGTGGCAGGAATCAAAGGGACTGGGGCTGTAAATGGCTTCAATTCAATATTCATACATGAGTGCCGTCCACACAGCCTAAGACTCCTGGAAAATTAAACTTTATATAAAATCTGTAAGAGAAATAAGTATGACTTAAATACCTATGAATCTATAATATTAAAGAAAGTTGTGTTAGTTAGTTACATCGTTTATAATCAATCATTACTCAAGAATGGCTGAACAGATTTGGCTCAAAATTGGCGAGGTAGCTTAGAACTAGGAGAAGGACGTAAGATACTTTATAATGCGTTTCGTCCTAGGTAAATAGGGCGTTAATTCTCTCACAAGTCTTAAAACAAGACTTTTTGTAAGACGGAATCTCTTAATAAATTTTGTTATCGGTAATGCAAAAGTATCATTCGCCCAACGAGTCCTTGCATTTTTTTCGTGCTACACTAGCATCTGCTGCACTAGCAAAATCCAGCAGTTCAAAGTAAAATAGCGACATTTTATAAAAAAAAAAATTGGTTGTCTTTAGAACTCCGTCTACTGCCGATATTTGAACGTGACACGTCTATTACATGGTGTATTTTTTTTCTGGGTGCAATGAAATTATTTAAAATAAAGTAATGTATAACATTTATATTTTTATTTAATAGTTTGTTTAAATTTTTCTGCTTCTGAAGTTATACATAAATTAATTATTATGAGTAATGTGCACTTGCACACTAAATAAAATAAGCATATGATTGCACATACATATGAACATACATTCATTCATCTTCATACAGAAGTTTATAGTTACAATAAAATTAAGCGTGGACTCCGTGTGGCGTCAGATTCGGCCGTTACGCGTGTTTTCGAGAATGACTCACGCCGTACCAATTTAATAGACGTTGTCACGTCAATAAAGTAATGTATAACATTTATATTTTTATTACGTTGCCGTGTGGCGTCAGATCGGCCGTTACGCTATTCGTGGACTCCGTGTGGCGTCAGATTCGGCCGTTACGGTGTTTTCGAGAATGACTCCACGCCGTACCAATTTAATAGACGTTGTCACGTCAAAATTTAGATTATTATTACCAAAAAATACATTAAAACCAACTTTTTCTCAAACGGTATTTTGACAGCGCTTTCGGTTCAAGTTTAGTTGTTATCAATTTCGTCCATAGGGACAGGCGGGTTCAAGTTTGGTTGTTGTTGTTGTCAATTTCGTCCATAGGTACAGGCGAAGGTACTAAGGTTCAAGTTTAGTTTAAAACGCTGTCAAAAAAATAGTGCGATCCGGTAATGGAGCAAAAGTCATTCAGCCACCGTCTCAACCTTTCACGAACGTTTGACCAAAGTTGGAACGCATCGAATGTGAAACGTTACATTAGTGCGATACGGAATGTGTAATTTGACAGCGTTTTTGTTGCGGTACGGTTTTGGTTTGGTTGATATTTCTCTGTATCCCCGCGTACGCCTTATGAAAGACCGTGTCTTATAAAGACGTGGGATATAAGCGACAATAATAATTTACTTTCAATAAAATTTACAAAATAGTATTGTCGAAATCTCTCACACTAGGCTATGCCTGTCCTGTAGGAATATTCATGATTATGGGCAGTGACAATAGATGATCACGCAATATTTTAAATGAACCAAAGGAAACTCTTTTCAAAATCCTTATTTCGTTGTGTCGGCAAAGTTTCGTTCGGGCAAAGTCTACCGATAGCAGTTCGGGCGCCGGGCGGCGGCCGGCCGCGGCGCTACATACATCAGCGACTTTGATACAATTTGCCGTAGAAGTCGCCACTTTGATGTATCACCGGAAAAATAACAGCACCAGATTAAACGGTGTCGCTACAAACGCCATTCGCGACCTTAATGCCGGGCAGCAAGGCCGCATACAGTCTGCGACGCCCCAAAAAAATGGTCCGATCTCCTGACAATTTCGAAAGAATTCTTTCTTTATGGCGCAGAGGATAAAGTCGAGAATCGTTGCGCCGGCGGAGTCGATCAGAAAATTCAACCATTACTCCCTTCGATGACTTTTCCTGAAATTTACTATTGCGAGGTTTTGTTCGCAGCGATTGTTTATGGCAGATTAAGGCGGGGCCGATATGCTTAGGTCCTTTTATGTTCTTCCAAGGGCTTATGTAACTGTGTTTACGGATTTCTGCCGCTAAGCGGATAACAAATATGTCTTGAGTTTTTGCGTATGAAAAATAAACGATATTCGACATATCCTTTCGGGATTATCTTTTTATCGGGAGATTCGTCTTGAGAATGTGCGAAAATTCCAAAATCTCATTCTGGTACAGACTCCGGCTTATATTCTGCTAACGTTAGCCGCACAACATCGCTACTTTTGACAACATTATATGGCCTTGCATTAAGAGCTGATTGATCTCGATAAAATCAATAAATAAACTAATTTCATGTTATAAATATAAGAATCAGATGGAAGAGAAAACAAAACCGTTTTTGGAATACACATTAAGAACAAAATAAAATGTAATTAAGAATATTTAAGACCTCCCATGAATTCAATTCAAATTCAAATTCAAAATCATTTATTCAGTCTGGGCTGTTACAAGCACTTGTGAATGTCGAAAAGCTACGCCATCGGTTCGCAAATCTACGGCGGGAGACCTTGTACTGAGAAGAACCGGCAAGAAACTCAGCAAGGGCTGTTTTTTTTTCCCTGTATTAATATATACAGAGTCGTCAATTTGGAAAATGACTTCAATATTGATAATTCATGAAGTCACTTTCCATTACATAGTATAATTTTTTAAAAAATTTATTTTGAAAACATGCCTATATTAGGAATGCCGTGTCATACAGTTTTAAAAGAATATATTAAAGTTAAATTAAAATTATAATAAATACGAGTAGTACCCAGTATAGCAAAGAGCAGACTCATCTCCGCTGGCAGCACCCGTTCACGAGCATGACGCATGAACCAGCCATCGCTTCGCTCAACCATGTTTTAGGGAACGTAACGACCCGCCTCACACGACACTGCCGAAGAGATTTTAATGAGAGTATGACTACCCTTAAGCCACAAAAGGATACAAATTACCAAAAACAGGTACCCGTGTAAATTAGCACAACTAAAAAAAAAAAAAAATCAACCGCAGGACACGCGCATACAATCATTTAAAACTAGCAATAATGTATTATGATACAAGTAACAAAAGGTTATTATAATAGGTACAGTTAAATATACATGTTATTGTTTACACAGTTACCTAAGAATTTATTAACAATTTGTTTATTTCAACGAGCGAGGGTTTTTTAGTCCCAGACACTTCGATCATCCAAGTAATCCTGGACTCGATAATATCCTTTGCTCATCAAAGTTTTTTTTACTCGAGTTTTAAGTTTATTAAAAGGTAGATTAACAATACTGTGTGGTAACTTGTTATAAAAAGTTATACATTTCCCCAAGAATGAGTTTTTTTTTACGTAATCTAAAATTTGGAACAGCAAGCTTATTTTTATTTCTTGTATTTAATTTATGAACATCGCTATTCTTAATGAAATTATTGTAATATTTGTGTACATAGATTATATTTTCATAGATGTACTGCCCCGCCAATGTTAAAATGTTAATTTCTTTAAACTTATCCCTAAGGGAATCCCTTGGTCTTAAATTATATATAGCTCTAATTGCTCTTTTCTGTAGTATAAAAATACTTTCAATGGTGGCAGCTGATCTCCATAACAATATGCCATAAGACATTACACTATGAAAATAAATAAAATAAACTAACCTTGCTGTTTCAACATCAGCTAGAAGCCTTATTTTTTAACAGCATACGCAGCTGAGCTAAGTCTGCTTGACAGAGCATCAATATGGGTATACCATTGTAATCTGGAATCTAAGTGTATGCCTAAAAACTTAGTACTCTCAACAAGAGATACCACTTCACCATTAATATTTTGGGTATATTAACCTGCCTTACATTTGGTATAGACAACTTAACAAATTTGGTTTTTCTCGAATTCAATGAAAGATTATTTAATGTAAACCATTGTAGAACTTTTGATAGAGCACTATTTATCTCGTCCGAACAATTGCTGCCTCTGTAAACTTTTAAAACAAGAGAAGTATCATCGGCAAATAGCACTGTTTCACATAAAGTGCTTTATAGTAAGGAAGGTCGTTAATATATATTAAAAATAGTAAAGGACCTAATATTGATCCCTGAGGCACGCCCATAACTAGTGAAGTTCCAGCAGATTCAGTTTTATTAATAACAACTTTTTGTATTCGATCCGACAAGTATGACTTAATAAGGCCGAGTGATTTGATAGAGACACCATAATGCCCTAATTTCCTCATTAATGTGTCGTGACTTACGCAATCAAATGCTTTAGAAAGGTCACAGAAAATACCTATTGCGTCTTGTCTGCCCTCCCAAGCATCAAAAATGTGTTTTAAAAGTGAAATTCCAGCGTCTGTAGTGGATTTACCCTTGGTAAAACCATATTGGTTGCAATGAAATAACTTGTTAAGGGTAAAATAAGATGATAACTGATTATAAATAATCTTTTCAAAGATTTTGCTCAAGGCTGGTAATATAGAAATGGGTCTAAAATTAGTAGGGTCACTCTTATCGCCAGACTTGTAAAGTGGAATTAATTTACTATTTTTCATAAGATTTGGAAAGACCCCTTCATCAATGCATTTATTGAAAATTAGGGCTAGGTGAGGCGCAATTTCAGAGATAATTGGTTTAATAATATTAGTTGAGATACCCCACAGATCCTCTGTTTTCTTATTATTAAGTGATTTAAAAGTTTTGAGGATAAATTCAGCATCAATATGTCTAAAATGAAAAGATTCCTTAATCTTGTTTACATTTGATTCAAGGAGGGCGACCGCACCGTTTGAACATGATCCGAGGCTACAAGTAGTATCTATAGGTATTTGGTGGAAAAACCTTTCAAATTCGGAGGCTACTTCGTTATCAGATTGAATTAACTTATCCTTAACCTTTAGCGAATAAGTATGTTCGTTTTGTTTTATTTTCCCTGTTTCATGGTTTATTACTTTCCAAACAGTTTTTACTTTATCTTTTGAAACATTAATTTTATTGGCAATAAAAAGTTTTTTAGCTGTAACACAGACTTTTTTAAATATTTTAGAGTAATTTCTTACATACTCAATAAATTCAGGGTCCCTAGAATTAGATTTTAGGGCATATAGCTCATATAATTTTCTCCTACTTTTGTAAATACCTGGTGTAGCCCAGTCACTGAATTTCTTTTTACTCGTGTAAATCTTAATGGACTTTTGTTTAAATATTTTACTAGATTCACTTTTGATAACATTAAAGATGCTGTTATATAAACTATTTGGGTTACTATCATTTAATGGTAAAGAATAAATTCTATCATTAACATTATTTTTAAATTTTTCAACACCGTGTTTTGTAATAGGCCTACAAGTAACCTCAAGGACCAATGGTGCATGATGGTGCTCAATAGTCACAAATTGTCCACTATGGTCAGAATTAATGAAATTAACTATGGATTTTTTAGTAACATCACTGTTGCAAAAAATATTATCTATACAAGTGGCTGATGTAGGTGTTACTCTAGTAGGTTCATCAAAGACATTAACTAAATTGAATGATTTAAATAGATTTAAATATCTGCTAGACAGCTGTGACATGTCTAATATATTTATATTAAAGTCTCCACAAACAATTACTTTTTTATTTTTCTTACAAATTAATCTCAGTACTTCCTCCATAACAGACTCAAACTCTTGGTAGTTCCCTGAGGGGGCCGGTAAACACAGATAATAATTATTTTTTCAAGTTCCACACATGATAATTCTATTGTTCGTTCAATGGAATAAGATACCAAGTCTTTACGTTCCTTACATTTTAGGGAATTATGTAAAATTATCAAAGATCCACCTCTAATAGCTGTATTTCTGGTAAATGAACTCACAACTCTGTAATTATCAAAATTTATCATAGGTAACTGAGAGCTATTTAACCAATGCTCTGTAACACATAATATGTCAATGCTTTCATAATTAAGAAATAAACTAATTTCCAAATCTTTGCCAGACAAGCCCTGTATGTTCTGATGAACAAAATTTAAGCAATTGGACCTATCTTTTGTCTTTGGATAGCAAGATGTTTTATCTTTTGTCTTATTTGTTAATTTAAACAATTCATATTATTAGTTATATTTGGAACAAATTCCAAAGACGTTCTTAATCTAATTTTATTGTCCTGCTCAATAGAAGCAGATGTACTAGCCAAAGTTTTGGCTATATATGTAAAATAATATAATAGCGATAAAGCTATTTGTCTCTTATAATAAGAAGAAAGATAATATTTATCTTTTGTCATATACAAATTAGATATTAATTTATTAATATCAATTAAATGTATTTTTTTATAGTTGTACTGAGACATCGTACTCAATGTTGAATTCAACTTATATCTAATATTATTCTCTTCATAAGACAGGCTTTTACTATAAGGTAATGTAAACATTACTATTTTATTTACATTAAGACAGCATAATCTGTCATAGTAAGAAACAAGTCCTTTTTATTTAAATTTCCTCTATGACCAATCTAAGACCAACTATGACTTAGCGGACATAACGGAAACATCTGCCCGCACCGGGACTCCAACCTCAGAGATGGATGGACTACGGAGGTTGTCGATAATATAAATAAATATGACATTAAAGTTTTTGTTAAATATTAACCAAAAGGGGGTAAACATAGGGGATGAAAATTTTATTTGAATAGGCTCACAAACTACTGAATCAATCAATGAAACGTGACATAGGGATAGTTTTAGAGCTATTGATATTTAACACGCGATAATATATTTGTCCTGTAGGAAAATCTGATATAAACGTCTGGCTGGATTTTGATATAATTTGATATGATAATGGTAGAAAACAAGGCGAAGACATAAAATAAACATTACAGCGGGAAAATACATCTTTACTTTTAGAAAAGTGTAATACATACTTCTATTAAGTATTGTAAATGTACAATTTATATATTAATGCTATTATTTATTTACATTAGATAATATATTCTGATTCTACAACGTAAATAAATTAGTGAAGTTTCATTGTTCAAAGAAATTAATATTTTAATATTTTAACTTTAGCTAGTCAATATATATATGATAATTTAGTTTTTGTATATAGAAACTATAATAAATTCATTAAAAACAGTGATCTACATAATGTGAATACTAGAAACAAAAATAAACTTGCCGTTCCAATGTTCAGACTCCATAAAACTAGCTGTTCGTTCTTGGGGAAATGTATATCTATGTTTAACAAACTTCCGCAAAGTGTCATTGATTTGCCTTTGTATAAATTTAAAATCCATATCAAAAATACACTCATGAGTAAAGGTTATTATAAAGTAAGTGACTATCTAAATGATCACAGTATTTGGGAATAGGGACACTATTCATAGAGCCATGTTTGGTAACAACATTATTTATAATATTGTATTATTTTATATGTGTATGTAAACATACATACGACTGTAATCGTATTAGGTATGATTGTATCTTATACTATATTGTATTTTTATATTATATTATTATAATTATTAACATTGAAAAGAGGAGACAAAAAATAGACCTTCAGAGTTTCTTGCCTGTTCTTCTCGAGAAGGCTCTCGCAATTTCCGAACAGGTGTCGAGTCAATATATTTTTTCTTTTTTTTTTTCCTTATTCGTACGTATGGACAAGGTTTTTTGTTTTTTTTTATTTAAGCTTTTTTTTGTTTTGTTTGTTGACGTCAATAAGTGCCTGTAAAGGTCTATGTTGAATAAATATTATTTTGATTTGATTTGATTTGATAATCGCATAATAATAGCGAGTAAAGACATGTCGCTATGATCATGATGTTATTAAGTTATGCACTAACTTGTCTTTTTAATTACTGTGTTGTCATGTTTTGTATTCCCTGGATGTTTCTATCGTTTCTTCGTACTCGGCATATTCGTACATTTATTTTTGTTATTTTTCTTTCCTATTTTATTACTTCTAGGTAACTTATATAATAACTAGCTTTCTGCTCGCGGTTTCGCCCGCGTGGATTTCGGGATTAGGTCTATAGAGGGTTAAGGGTCATAGCTTTTGTCCACGACGACATATGCGCGGAAGTCGGTTTATGGCGCGAAGGTTTTATCGCGCTTCCCGTGGAACTATCCGTTTTTCCGAGATAAAAAATACCGCAAATCCTTGCTAAAGAATCATTCTATCTATTGATGAATACCGCATGAAAATCTGTGCAGTTGTTTTTGAGCGAAGCCTTTATTGCACATCCCGTGGGATCTGTCGATTTTTCCGGGATAAAAAGTAGCCTATTATTTAATCCGGACTTTTATCTTTACGTCTGCAATTTCAAAGCAATTGGTTAAGTAGTTACGGCGTGAAAGCGGAACAAACAAACAAACAAACTCACTTTCCGATTTATAATATTAGTAAGGATAATCCCAACTAATATTATAAATGCGAAAGTGTGTTTGTTTGTTTATTTGTTTGTTTGTTTGTTACCTCTTCACGCTTAAACTACTGGACCGATTTCAAAAATTCTTTCACCTTTGGAAAGCTACATTCTCCCCGAGTAACATAGGCTACTTTTTATCCCGGAAAAATCGACAGATCCCACGGGAAGCGCAATAAAGGCTTCGCTCAAAAACTACTGCACAGATTTTTATGCGGTTTTCATCAATAGATAGAGTGATTCTTGAGGAGTTTTGCGGCATTTTTTATCTCGGAAAAGGATAGTCCCACGGGAAGCGCGATAAATCTTCGCACCATAAACCGACTTCCGCGTATATGTAGCCGTGGGCAAAAGCTATGACCCTTAACCCTCTATACACCCAATCCCGAAATCCACGCGGGCGAAGCGCGGGGCAGAAAGCTAGTATCAACATAAAAGAAACAAGAACACACAGTACATAAAACTAAATGATCAAAATTAAATAATCTTCACAATTACATAAAATATACATTACATACAATAATAAATAAACATTTATAAATTAATGCGACTGTATAAACATTAAAGTCAGTCCTGAAACGTAATTCCCTTTGCCTATATCGTTTTCTTCCTAAAATTAAAAAAACTTACCAAAACGCCGCGCAACTCTGGCGCTGGTATCGCCGTGCGCGAGAAGATCTGCCTGTCAAAAAAAAATACCGGTATGGCGGCCGCATAACTGCGCGTACATTTTTTTTTTTTTTTCCCCTGAGGAAAATGCATTAAATTGCATACCCCGGCTGTGGCGAGCCGGCGGTTATGTGGGGCTCTCCTCCCCAGAAGGGGGAGGCCTACCCACTAAAAACCTCAGGGATGGCCTTCCTCAGGCATGTAGGGAGCCCCCGGGAAACATCAAGCAACTTCCGGGAACCCCCAGCCTCCGCTCCCCCCCTAGAGGGGAGCCCTCCTCGGGGGAGGCTACTACCTCCCCGGTCTCCTCCACCGACGACGCCCCCGGCCACGGAAGGGCGGTGGTCCATCCCGGGTTGCCGCAGCAGTCGCGAATTCCTCGCGCCGCGCCGGCGACCCGCGGCGGCGCCGCAGCTGTGCTACCGAGCCCGGCGCCGCCTTCTTCGAGCGGGATCGGCCATCTCCCGACCCCGCTCGGCGGCCTCCTTCTGGAGCATCACTGCTTCACAGAAGGAGGCCACAGCCCTCCAACCTCCCTCGTCCGCCAGCATTGCCGCAATCAATGCCGGCGGAGACAACTGCGCGTACATACTTTTAATATTATAAATAAGAGCTCTCTAAAGATTACTAGACTGTGTAATAGAAGTGATCAAAGCTACGTGAAGACGAGAATAAATAAACCTAATTCTATATTGTACCGGAATTATAGTTGTGATTTAACAATACTAGCCGGCCGGCGTGACCAGCCGTTGCCCCGCTTTTGATAAGTCTCTTCATTCCTATCCAGATTTGAGTTGCATTTATCGTCCGCTGAATTACAGGGTTTCTAAAATATCAGCAGACGAAGCAGTGTCCTTTCAGAGAAGCCTGTACAGCGACCATTTGTACCATTGATGTTACAATATATTTCTATCAAAAATATTTATATATGTATAACATATGTATGTCTGTCCGTTACACTAGATCCCATAACACAAGCCTTACAGAGCTTACTTTGGGCTAGGCTAATTGGTGTGAGTGTAAGGAATATTTATTACTAGCTTCCGCCCGCGTCAAATTAGTTTTTGGTTAGTTAGTTTATCAATCCTGGTCCCTTATGTCTAAGGTACCAAGATTCATGGCTTTATCTTCAATTCAACCCCTATTTCACCCCTACACTGGTAAAAATTTCAAAATACAACAAACGATTTTTGTTTCTTATGACGTGATATTTGACGAACTTGCATACCAACTTTCAATCTTTATTTCACCCCCTAGCTGGTCGAAATTTCAAAAATTCTAGAACAAATGTTGAATGATTTCTTATCAAGTCCTTAAGTATAAAGTTTCATGGTTTTATCTTTTAAAATTAAGAAATCCCATACAAACTTTCAACCTCTATTTCAACCCCTTCATCCCTTAATTCGAAATAAAAAGTAGGTTTAAGCGGGAAAGCGTAACAGACAGACAGACAGACAGAGTTACTGTCGCATTTATAATATTAGTTGGGATTATTATATCAAAACAAAAGCCTAAAAATAGGTATCAAAACTACTTGATTTAAAAGTAATGTATACTTATTAGATTTAATTTACATCGGTTTAGTAACTTAGATGTGAAAGCTCGCAGACAGACAAACATTCGCATTAATAATATTAGTAAGGACTTTTTTTCCAATAGTGCTGATATAGAAAATAGGATAAAATTAAAACCATACAGATAAGAAGCTTAATTCACTTCTTAAAAAGTTTACAGGGATTTTGACTTTTATTGATGGATGAAAAGAGTTATCTATGCGTAAGAAATTTTCTTCTTCTCTGTTGTAAGTGCTGGTATATTTATTATGTTTAACAGCGCTACGTCGCACAGTGGGCTGAAAATTGGCCTCCATAGACATAGGCAGTTTGAAAAACAAGTGTCGGTTTTTTTTGCGGATATTCCTTCTATTAGACACCACTATGCGCAAAAATGACACCCGAGCTGATTCTGCGCGAAAATTAACGAATTAAACGTTTTTTACGAAAAATTTGTATGGAGCTGGTATGAAAAATCCGATTTTCTCCTAAACGGCACAAATAACACTAATATCCTTACAGGTGGTTATAGTACTAATTAATAATAATAATAATAATAAAGGCGTAGGGAAGTGACGACCCCATCGCCCGCTGGTGGGGCATTTAATGCCCCTTGACTGCCATAAATGCCCCATCAGTGCAGTCAGTTTCCCTCAGGGCAGCTTGTGGCGAGCTGTCGGTGAGTTGCGTCATCGAGGGTACCGATGTGCTTCAGGGGGGCGTATGCCACCCGCCTCTGTCTTGCCTTAGTCAGCCGGACAGAGTGAAGTCGCAAGAGCAAATGCTCGAAGGGTGGAAGTGTAATAATGTCATAACGCCGACGGCGTCTCGATCGCTGTCGCAGACACACCTCTCTACACCCTTAGCCGTTCACACCAATGTTGCTCTCTTCGCACCAATATTGGTCTGCTTTTTTGGAGGGCCCATTTAGTGAGCGGCGAGTCACCACCTGCCATATTTAAATCAATTAGGAGGCTTTGAGAAGGCAGGTGACTGGAGTCTCTTCCATAGCCCGGGTTTCATTACCACCTAAATCGAAATGCAATAGGCCACAAAATCCCCGCGCAAGCCTTATAAAGGACCGTGTCTTCTAAAGATACGTGATTTAAGCTACATAATAATAATAATAACGTTTATTTGCACCGTTACAGAAAAATGTTGTTTGATGTTATTGACATAGTTTACATTCACATTCTCATGTAACTATCACACTAAGTACAATCAAAAGTTTTAAGTTCAATGGGCCCCTAATTAAGCTTCAGCTTGTATCTAGGGGACCTGAGCAGTGAGTTACCTTTAATGTGCTAATCACTACAAGACGAAACATTACTATTTTACAATAAAGTTGGATTCAGGTGGTAATTAATTAAGATACGTAAATTATAATAACATGAGATAAAATTAAAATTAAGCAGCAGTGTGTGAGTGTAGTATGTGTGTGTGTGTGTATGTGTGTGCGTATGTGTGTAAGTGTATGTGCGCACGGGCGAGGGAGTATGGATGTGTGTGCACATGTATGTTAAGTGATACTTGTACTATACTATAATATGACGACTGTGAGTTATTGATTTCAGTGTGTTCATAATTATTTATGATTTTTTGGCATACTTCATATGACAATCATAAATGCCGTTTTTTTTTAATGAATAAAATATTTATTTAACCACTATTACCAACATAATTAATTTTTTTTTTTTAATCATAATATATGTTTGATTGTATGCCATTCTCAGATATTTCTAAAAGTGTAACATCGAAATCCACCAAAATAAATAAAAAAAAGTGTTAAAATATATCGATGATTTAAAAAAAAAAACGGCATTTATGATTGTCATATGAAGTATGCCAAAAAATCATAAATAATTAGTACTATAACCACCTGTATATTAGTGTTATTTGTGCCGTTTAGGAGAAAATCGGATTTTTCATACCAGCTTCATACAAATTTTTCGTAAAAAACGTATAATTCCTTAATTTCCGTGTAGAATCAGCTCGGGTGTCATTTTTGCGCATAGTGGTGGCTAATAGAAGGAATATCCGCAAAAAAAAACTGACACTTGTTTTTCAAACTGCCTATGTCTATGGGGGCCAATTTTCAGCCCACTGTGCGTCGATATATTCGATGCATCCGATGTATCGAGGCGCAGAAACTTTTAATGAGATGCGAGAAAATCGACAACTCGATCAATTAAAAGTAGGCAGAAGCATCCATCTGGATGTGGTACACAACAGACAACAATTAACCGCGAGAGCTTCCGACTTTTTGAAACTAATGTAGTACGAAAGAAAAAAATTACATTAAATTTTAACCGAAAAATAAACAAGTCCTCTATTTCAGTATAAATAAATTTTATACTCTCTATTTTACATATGGAAATATAATTGTACCAAGTTTCGTTAAAATCCGTCTCGTAGTTTTTATAGCGCTTATATACAGACAGACAAAAATTTTACTGATTGCATTTTTGCCATCAATATCGATCCCTGATCAACGGAAAAGTTAATTTGATGATAGTATGTCTGACATATTAGAAATTGTATAATGTCTGATGTAAATAATTGTATTCGTCATATAGTTATACATTTGAATTGATAAAAATAGTGTCTTATATATAGACTTTATGCTATTGATATTATTTAGAATAATTTTTGTTAAGATTATATTGTCCTACAAAATTATTATATGTCACCCTGTAATAATAATGCTAAGAAAAAAACCGGCCAAGTGCGAGTCGGACTCGCGCACCGAGGGTTCCGTACAAACCTGCAAGGTTTACAAATTTCGTTCATTACGACAATCGAGTCATAACTATGGTATTTTTATTGCAAAATGAAATTCATAACATTACGCGTTCATGAGGAAAAAAGTAATAAGTTTATATTTATTAAAAAATATATATTTTGTAATGTAACTAAAAATTTAAGGTTGTCGGAATTTTTCTTTCATGTGTGCTATAAAACGTTGCTTCATGCCAAATTTCAAGATTCTAGGTCGACTGGAAGTACCCTTTAGGTTTTGATTCCCTTGCGAGTACTTGCGAGTTTCAAAATATGCAGCTTAAATTGCTGTTTCTTTTGATTGCGTCGACATAGAAGTTTGATTTTGTTACAGCTTAAAGGTATTATAGACCTGAGTATTTGGTATGAATTTCAATTTAACACCCCTACGCGTTTATGAGGAAATGGGTAGTTAGTTTAAAATTATTAAAAAATATATATTATGTGACGTAACTAAAAATTTATGGTTTTCGTAATTTTTCCTTTATCTATGCTATAAGACGTTGCTTCGTACCAAATTTCAAGATTCTGAGTTCACGGGAAGCACCCTGTAGGTTTTGATTCCCTTGCAAGTGTCGAAAATTTGCGGCATAAACGGCTATATCTTTTGATTGCGTTGGCTTAGAAGTTTGATTTTCACAGCTTCAAGGGACAGTAGACCTGAGTAACTGATATAAATTTCAGGTTCATACCTCCACGCGTTCCTGAGAAAAAGGGTCTTGACAGACGGACAGATAGACGGACAACAAAGTGATCCTATAAGGGTTCCGTTTTTTCCTTTTGAGGTACGGAACCCTAAAAATGATATTCTTAATAAAACTTATATGTAATATCATAAGTGCGAAAGTTTTTCTTTCATGCTTGGGGTCAACATTACAACTGATTTCTATATCTCGAAAAAAAGTGAAGGTTAGACCCATCTAAAAAAATAAGGTCGACAAGTCTATACAGATCTTGACGCGTTATACTGTGTTGTTGTATGGACTTCACTATCGAACCCAAAATAATTTTCATGCACCCCCGCTTACGTGGACCTCCATTTTTCCTGGACCAGTTTGTAAATTACCGATTTAGATAATAACTTTATAATAACTAGAGATCGGATAATCGGATGCATATTTACCTAAAGTTAATTTTTGGCTCACAAATTATGGAAGCGGCTTTTTAAAATACATTTTGTTAAATAAAAATCCCGGGAAAATACGGGACTGCAAATTTAACGGAGTGATATTGTTTGAAAATTATTAAATTAGCACGTGGTATTTATTTTCAAAAGACCGAGACTCCGGGTTCATTTATACAACTATGCATAGGTATTTACATGAAGTTTAGTTTCAGTTCCCCGTGCGATTTATGAATGTACGATTTATTACATGAAGAGTGTTAATGACCAACCCATAGTGATAGATAGTGATTAAAACTGTAGTAACCGATTTACGCCCCATTTTAAATAGGATATTATAAGCTCATATTACCGACTAGTTTTGTAAAATGTTCTACAGTACCGGAATTCCGGGATTTTTATTTATGGAAATAAAATAAAAAGACAGTGCCATACTTTGTCAAAAACTAAATTAGGTAAATAAATAAACATCCGGCTATCCAATTCCGCAATCCCGGGATTTTTATTTAACAAAACAATAAAAAGCCGTTTCCATACTTTGTCTTAAACTAACTTTAGGTAAATATGCATCCGATTATCCGATCTCTAATAATAACCTTTTCTTATGAGTAATTTTTTGATATGTTTTTTTTTTAATTTATTAAGGAACAGCAAACAGCTACAAAATACAAATAAATACAAAGCATTACATAAAAGTTGGCAATATTGTAGCTCACAACGTTCACGTGTTACTCAATTAATAATACCTAACAAAAACACAGTCGCGAGCCGCTGTGTTTACTAATATAATTATTAACTTCATAGTAGATAGTTAACCTGTCAAGATCATCCTGTAAAGCCACACAGTTCTCAACATTTCTAATGATTTTGTACATTTTTAGATCGTCTGCATATAATAGGAAGTTAGAGTAGAGAAAACTCTCTTTGATAAAGAGAATAAATAACAAAGGACCGAGAATGGAACCCTGTGGCACACCGGAGGTGACCAAAACGTGACCCGACTGATAAATTGACATTTGATGGTTGAATTAGATAAATTGAAAGATATTTTTATTTACACAAAAGCAATCAACACTTTCCGGAAGCCCATTCCCCAAATGAGTAGTTTTATAGAGCCTGTACATTCGAATGGCTTATTTTATTTGTATTCTCAAAGAGCTTCATAAATCTCGGTTGATTAATTCTATCAAAAATACCGAGTGAGGAATTAAGACAGCGGGTAAGGCCAGGCAAAACGAACGGGCCGGGTTTATGAGAATGAAGGAATAACATTTGGCGCGGGCATAATGAGGAAATCATACGAGCGACCCTCGTCACCCCGCCCCGCAGGTGCAGGCCAGGCTCCGGACGCGAATTATGGAAATATTGCCATGAATTAAGGGGCTGATCAAGTCCAGCCATTTATTTATGGCACACGATAAGTCGAGCTCATGAATCGGTAATAGATCTCGTGTGCTGTGCGATGGAAAAAGTGAAGTGTTTTTCAGATTTCTGCAGTATAATTGATGGGGTTCGCTTAATCATAAAATGTAATGTCTACCATCTCAATATGTTGTTGAGTATTGTTATTTGAATTATTTATCGAAAACGCACTATTTATGTTATTATTAGAGATCGGATAATCGGATGCATATTTACCTAAAGTTAGTTTAAGACAAAGTATGGAAACGGCTTTTTATTGTTTTGTTAAATAAAAATCCCCGGATTGCGGAATTGGATAGCCGGATTTTTATTTATTTACCTAATTTAGTTTTTGACAATGTATGGAACTGTCTTTTTATTTTATTTCCATAAATAAAAATCCCGGAATTCACACTCATTAAATCGGAAGTTAACTCAGAGTGAGATACTAGACCATACTTACGACCGGGCACCATTTCTATTGTTTTATTCAATTATTTAATTGATTATTGTTTTAGTCAAACTAGCTCACTACTTTCGTATAACACTCTTCATGTAATAAATCGTACATTCATAAATCGCACGGGGAACTGAAACTAAACTTCATGTAAATACGTATGCATAGTTGTATAAATGAACCCGGAGTCTCGGTCTTTTGAAAATAAATACCACGTGCTAATTTAGTAATTTTCAAACAATATCATTACGTTAAATTTGCTGTCCCGTATTTTCCCGGGATTTTTATTTAACGAAATCTATTTTAAAAAGCCGCTTCCATAATTTGTGAGCCAAAAATTAACTTTAGGTAAATATGCATCCGATTATCCGATCTCTAGTTATTATGTAACAAACTAAAAAGTGTTTTTATAAGACAGGGTTCTTTATATAGAGTTCACGGGGATATAGATCCAACTTTTAAAGGCTATTTAAGAGACTTTAATGAAAGTGTGTAATGAGTTTACAAACTGGGACTAATCTCTATCTGTAAAACGAAAAATGCAACTAAAGACTTTGCAAAGTGAAAACGTTTATGGATTCTTACTTTCAATATTGGCGCTAATTAAACCGCTAAATCGAGACTTTATTACACTCTCTTTAGACTGAATTTAACTGAACATCGACTTTAACTGACTTCACCTTTTACTTGTCAAACGAAAGTTCACCTTATCAATAGTTACGTAGATTTCATATTTGGATTGATACCCATGAAATATTTTTTCACTGTTTTGATATCGCTATATATATTTTAAATCTTGACATTTGAAACAGTGTTATTATATTGACAAATGTTTTATGATAAACTAGTTTATTAAAAATACACATTTATTTATTTCACTAATGGGTATACATACACGTGCACACAAATAGTCAACATAATATAATACATAATGTTTGACGTTTAATGCTTTTTCCTTGTTTTGGTCAGAATATTTCATACCCTTTAGTTTGTATATATATTTAAGGTAACAAAGTAAGTCATTCAAAAGCCAAGGGATAAGTTCGCCTTTGCATATAATATGTTAAATGTATTATTTATGTTTCTGTGTATTATTTATGTGTATGTGCAATAAAGAGTTTTACAAACAAACAAACAAAGCCTGACACTAGAGCTCTATTTTCCTTCTATACTTCAAAGTTTTATCAACCAGATGCATTTTGTGAGGCATACATGCATTGAAGTCTATTTCGATATCTAATTCGATATCGAAACTCGAATCGTTCGAGTAATTTATAACAATAATACCGAGCAGGCCCATTTGTAGTTAGTCCAAAACGCCCAATACGTCAGCCCGATTGTCTTTGTCCGTTGAACCGTAAATTAATTAGTGTGAACGACCATTTGCACTAAACAATGATCAAAGGCGAGATTAAACTCAGCCACCACCTCGCGAGATATTAATACAGTAATTTTAAATGAATATTTCGATGAATACCTAGTAGAGTAACGTGACGAAGCTTCACAAATAAGCTTCATCATGTCTCTGACAGCTTTTGACAGCGAAGTTATTG
Organism: Scirpophaga incertulas; assembly: GCA_036419045.1. Classification (NCBI taxonomy): domain Eukaryota; kingdom Metazoa; phylum Arthropoda; class Insecta; order Lepidoptera; family Crambidae; genus Scirpophaga; species Scirpophaga incertulas. The sequence continues at coordinate 40,843,976 of CM071629.1, read as the reverse complement.
AAATTTATTTAATTTGAAAACATTATCAAATTCTGAATATCATCGGAGGGTAAAGTTTTCATTCACAATTGAGGTGGGAAAAGCGTGCTGACGTACTCACAAGTGACCTTATAAGGAAGCTCAGTTACCCAAATGGCAATGGAGAGGGCTATGATCGGAATTTCGCTGCGCGATCGCATCAGAAATTATTAAATCCACAGTAGAATCAAGATTACCAACATAATTGCGAATCATAGGTAGCAGTGGGCAGGACACGTTGCTGGTAGCACTAACGGCTGCTGGAGCGGAAAGGTCCTCGAGTGGCAGGACGCTGGACACCGCAGCGTTGGTAAGCCTCCCATAAAATGGGCAGATGACTTGGTGAAAATCGCAGGAAGGCATTAGATGCTAGCGCCATAGGACCTACCAATATGGAGATCTTCGGTGAGGTCTACGTCAGTGGGCGTTCATTAGTTAGAGAGAAAGAAAGAAAGAAAAAAAACTTTATTTAGTGTCTTATAATACAATAATACTTATAACTAATGAATAACACATAACAAAAAAAAAACACTAAATAGGTCTCCGCTCAGTATTACGTCTGGACACTCAGTGTCCAAACACTGGTATTCTGCGGAAACCTTGTGTAAAACGTGAAGCTCTGTGCAAACCAACAGCAGCAAAATCTAAACTTAAATCTGTACAAAAACTAATTCTCATGAAAACAAAAAAACAAATAGAAAAAACTAACTCTAAAATCTAAACAAAACCAAATACCCTTAGGAACAAAAAATCTTTAAAACTAAAAACTAAATACAGGCTTATACCAACCCAGACTCTTGCCCGGCGAGGGACATTTGAAATTTGTGTATCATAATACCACGTAGGTACCACTTACTAATCAGAGCAGAAAACAATATTAATCCTAAAACACTTATAAAATTAAAATTAACTCACCAACCAAACTCAAAAACAAAGCGCTCAACACCGTTTTACTCCGTCTTTTGTAAACTTAGCAGGTATATTCTGTAAGCTTTTTTAAACGTGCGAACAGTAGGGGAAGCCCTTATAGGTGGTGGAATGTTGTTCCAACACTTAGTGGCGGAGTAGGTAAAACTTCCACGAAAAGCAGCGGTTTGAACGTTTTATTTATTATGAGGCGATTAGTTAGTCTAGCACGCTGTGAGAATGTTAACTTCTTAAACAAATATTAGTTGATATGATGATGTTTGAAACGACTTATCCTGTCTCCATAATTTAAAACTATATACTATTGTCTCTAACCTGGAGACATTTACAAGCGAGCTAGGGGGCAATTACTGGATTAAATTGCAAGTTAAATATATTATCACTATATCGATATTAATAATAATAATAATAAATAAATATTTCTTCACATCACACCAATTATCCTAGCCCAAGTAAGCTCTGTAAGGCTTGCGTTATGGGATCTGGGTAACGGATAGACGGACTCGTCATATATATATATATGTATATATATATATATGTATATATATTATATATATATATATATATGTATATATATATATATATATATATATATATATATATATATGTTTTGACAGGGATATATATTAACAAGCATGACTAAGGTACTCGTACAAATGTTTGTATTCATCACTCAAACACCGTGACCCCATCGGGACTCGAACCCAGGGCCTCAGAGGTATTAACCACTTGGCCATGGAGGTCGTCAATATTACGATACGTTTTATTGCTTTGAGGTAACTTCAGAACTTTAGTGGAACCATTTTATCACAGGAAAGATAACTATGATATCAAATGTACAACAATAAATTTTTCTGAATTTGAATTTCTTCATTTACGATAGTGTAATAGTAGATTGTTAACCGAGGGTGGAAAGAATCAATTCCCGAGGTATTTAGACTATAGTCCGAGAAGGAATTGATTCTTTTACCCGTGTTAAACACTCTACTTTTCACTTCGAATATATGAGGAAAATAAAACATTGGTTGTTTATTTAATCTATTTATTGATAATATATGATAATATCAGTAGACCATCAGTAGGCAGAACACAATTTGCCTCGTCTTTAATTGAATCTGGTGTCAATATTTCGGAATCGCTTGAACTCATTTTTAAAATTAAAATCTTAACTAGTATAAAAGATTATTTGATTTTTTTCAAATTCCGTCACAGATATATATATATATAATAAAATCACATCCCGCCAATTTATGTCGACTGTTTAAATTTTAAATATGGAACTCACCGCGTGTTTGTTGCGGCTTATTCCGCTGGAAGTAGTTTGCGCTAAGTTCACTCTGGCTGTTTAGAACCTCACATGGCCGCAGCATTTTTTTTTATAGTTCACAGCTGACAGTTCGTAGCTGACATTCGTAGTTCTAATTTTAAAGTTCATTCCGGCCCTTGGGTGGGAAGTAAATTGTATGAGTTTTCCCTCCCTATGTCGGGAAGCAGCATTTTCCACCCAATAATCAGATCAAAACAACATAACTTTCCGAATATGAGAAATAAAAAAGAATAATAAAAGTTCTTCATTTGATACACAATCTTTATTTGCTGAATAAAGTAATAACCTTCTCCTCAGACTACTCATCACTGCAACACATGTTGCCTTGATTTTAAAATTTGCCAACGTTATAGGAAGTGAAGATAATTTGAAACTACCAGAAATTTGAACACAAATCGTACACGAAGCCACCGAGGTCGGTAGAGACTGGAATCGCAATTTTATTTGACAGATCACACCACTGAGTGTTCCGCGTCCGAAGCCGATAGAGGCTATATACGGGAAATTCTTTCTGCTTTACCTCCTTTCCTATCGTGCAATCTCGCGGCGACACGCCACAAAACGCTGCACCTCTGTGATTGGGTTCCATGACCGTTAACAATATAAACTTATTAAGGTGCGAGCTATATTCTTAAATTTAAAGGAATGATTTCACATATTTTTTTGTTTTAATATTGAAGTTCAAAGTTCACCGCATGCATATATGGCAGCATAATGCATATTATTTTATTTTATGAAAATTTGATTTATGTGTATAAAAATTGTAACACATTTCATACAAATTTTCAAAAGCATAATTTAAACACAAGAAATAAAAATAAACTTGCCGTTCCAATATGCTACAAAAGAGGTTCGTTTATGGGCAAACAAGATTCCAGTTCAAGGTATAAAAAGACGGTAATGAGTAAAAGCTACAAAGCCAATGATTATTTAAATGATGCCAATGCTTGGTGTTGATTTGAACATTTTAAGTGTAAATATTTGTTTTATAATTTATTGTAAATGTTGTTATTACTTTTGATAAAGCTGATAAGTTTCTTGCGCCCATTCCTCTTATCAGCTACAAAATACATTTTGAAAGGGTGGTAGAGAAAAAAATTTGAACGATTTAAAAGAGCTTTCCATGGTCATATTCGAATAAAGTTATTTTGATTTTGCGGTCAAAGTCAGACTGCTATGCGTCAGTCTGTGTTTAGAACTAGCCTAGTGTCAGTGACTAAGTGAGTACAGATGGTAGATGTTTTCCTACTTGACATTTATTGTCATATTTTGGACAATAAGGTTTTCTCAAGCTTGTAATATATCATCATCACAGCCCATATACGTTCTCACCGAGGAGCGCGAGCCTACCCTCTGTGTAACAGTGATTAAGCCTTAGTAAATCACGCTGGCCTAGTGTGGATTGGTTGACTAAATACACCTTTGGATTTCCTCGTAGGTGTATGCAGGTAGGAGCGTCAGAGAAATGTACGTATGAAATTCGAAAAACTATAATAGTACATTATGGTACAAGTGTGTAATGTTGGTGATTACCGCTGAGGCGCATTGAGGCCCGAGCCGTCAGGCGAGGGTCTTAAGGAGCCGAGGACGGTAATCATCAATACACACGTGTATCATACAACGTTTTTCAACACACTTCTGAATAAAATAATACTTAAATAAAAAACCATTTTCTTCATAAATTGTATTTGCAGACATCTTAATTAATAATAATAATAATAAACATTTATTTCAGACAAATTCCATATCTTTGTTAGTAACAATTCTCTTAACCTATGTTAGTAGTAAATTGATACAAAAAAAAAAATAAAACAAAAAATTAAAGAAAAATTAATAATAATAACTTAACTGTGCTCATCTACACGCCGATATTGGTGTGCAGACGAACCCAGCGCCTCATCATGGGAGAGTCCCACCTGGTGGCTAATGCGTTCAAAATGCTGTTTGTGCTGTTGCGAAAACGACCCATAAGTGAAGCGCATCGTTTTCGGATAAGCGCGTGAAAGCCATCTACATGTGCCCCGGTGAACATATTCGACGCACTGCAAAATCGCCGATGACCAAGTAGCATCCTGAACGCATTATTATACTGAACCCTTAGTGTACTGTAAGCCTGCTGCGTGAAGTGAACCCATAGGCTGCACGTGTAAAATGTCTGGCAATAAGCCTTAAAAAGTGTCACTTTAACATCGTTATTGCAACGTGCAAACCTACGGGCCAACATATTGCAACGCACGGACAGCGCCCTGCGTTCCCTTTCTATGTCCATATTGTCCCGCAAGTCCACTGTAACCCAGTGACCAAGGTATTTGAATGCATCAACCTGTTTTAAAGGTTAATTTAATAACTAACAAAATAACTTCAAAAGAGAAAACGAGACGAGTTGTGAAAAATGTTACGTAATGGCGGGAAAAATTAATCAGTTTTCCTATGCGCGCGCATCGGCCATAGACTAATAAATTTCGTAATGCGGGAAAAAATTAATTAGTTTTCCTATGCGCGCGCATCGGCCATAGATTAAAAAATGAGGTTTCTTTTTTGGGCTTTTCGCGGATAGCTTTTTAGCGCAAATGTAAGCGTAACTCAACCAATAATATTAAAAAAAAAACTATTACTCACTCGTGAATAATAGTAATGAAAAAGTCACAGTTTGATTATAGGTGTCATTATGCGCCTAATTGCCATGGGATTAGAGCCACTTTATGAGGAAGTGTGTTGAAAACACATTTGTCTACACGTTGGTACAAGGATCGACCCCGGGCTCCCAGAATCTTTCAATTCGAACACCTTTACCTATACCTACTTTAGCAATTCAGTATTAACCGGTACATTTTACTCAAACAGCAAAAGCAATATTCCATCAAAGTCCCGGAAATAACCAGAACTAAAAATTGTGAACTTGCCGACTGGCTCCGTGCAGCTGAAGTTTCAGCCATCTGGAAGGGCTTGGAATGAAAAAGGCGCGGTCAGTATTGGCAGAACTCGGCAAATGGGAACTATGTTAGTGCCTTGCGCGATTTGCCACTACTAACAAAACATGTTTCCGCATTTGTTAGCTTGTTTCAAAATCAGAAATATGTTTTAATATTTGTTTCTGGTTACCTTTCGATGCTTGACTCTTATACTATAAGTTGTTGTATTGTTATAATAATATAATTTATAAACAAATATTGCAAAATGGATTATACAGAATTAATTTTTTAGCAAGTTTTAAGATATTTTAATTAAGATATTTGAAACTGTATGTATAGATTTTGGAAATAAAATACAGACCGTTTTAAGCAGATTTTAAGATATTCGAAACTGTATGCATAGATTTTGGAAATAAAATACAGACCTCCAAATAATTTATCTTTCACGGTAATCATTTTATATGAGACCATATGATTATTAGGCGCTGTACAATGCGTTTAGACCCGGCTGTAGCTGTCGCCCTAAAGCGATTCGGATAAATTGGGTTCCCCAGTCCATGGATCGTCCTTATGAAGGACGAGATGGACATCGGGGTAGCTTAGTGGGTATGCCCTACGGGGAGAGTCCTACATACGTTAATTTAATATGCAATAAAAAGTAAGGAAATAACCCACAAAGATATTCTGTATTGAGTTGATTGTTGGCTCTTGGTGGAACTTATTATACATGTTGAATAAAACACTTGTACTGTTCCACTAATTTTAAATTCCACTAATAAAAATTAGTGGAACAGTACAAGTGTTTTATTCAACATGAACCCACAAAGATACCAATAATTGTAACTGTATTATATAGTTTTAATAGTTAAATAGTAATAAGTGTGCAGGGGTGACGACCCCATTCTCCGCTGGTCATCTAATGCCTGTTAACTGCCATAAATGCCTCATTAGTGTGCTCAGTCTCCCTCAGGATAGCTTGTGAGCTGTCGGTGAGTTGCGTCACCGAGGGTACCGATGTGCTTCAGGGGGGCGTATGCCACCCGCGTCTATCTTGCCTTAATCGGCGGGACAGAGTAGAGTCGCAAGAGCAGATGCTCGAAGGGTGGAAGTGTAATAATGTCATAATGCCGACGGCGGCGTCTCGATCGCTGTCGCAGACACACCTCTCTACACCCTTAGCCGTTCACACCAATGTTGCTCTCTTCGCACCAATATTGATCTGCTTTTTTGGATGGCCCATTTAGTGTCCGGCGAGTCACCATCTGCCATATTTAAATCAATTAGGAGGCTTTGAGTCGACACAATTGACTACTGTCAATTGTTTATTTAAAAAAAGTAACGCATATAAATTTGTTTTAGGAATAGTATTTTTTTTTAAATTTATGTGGAATCGGAACGCAGTGTCATGAAAGAGAATGAGTGCTAGATTAGAGTGAGAGGCATGAATGAATGACAGGTGAGAATGGAAGCAGGGCAAGATGGCGATTTTCGGTTGGGTGATGTACGAGTGCGGTCGGTTGATTTTATTTTTAAAGAGTTATTTTTTTTGGTATTTCAAAGTCAGTGTAGCAATTAAACAAATACGAAGATCATTCTCCTTTTTATTTCACACACGATCTCCCACATTTAGTTTAATTTAAAAGTTGGTTTATTCCTGATTTTTAGTAAACCTAATTTAAAAAATGTGCTCTCATTTTCACAGCGTAAATACTGAAAGCTGTTAGCTATCTGTAGACACAAGAACAATCTGTTGGGTGCTATTGCGCCAATAGATAGATAACCAATAGATAGCGCCAATAGGTCAAGAAGTGCTCTTGTAGTGATGCTGTGACGTCTGGGTTTTCCTATAATTAAAACCCCCATTGATACACAAAAAAATAGTTTATTTAGTTGTAGGGTGTGTATAAAAAAGGCCCTTTTGTTCTTCGCTATCAGTACTTCCCTTTGTATATACGTGCTTCAGCGGCAGTTGGTGTTCGGTGGCAGTTGCTGGTGGGTTTTAATGCCGTCGACTTGATGACCTGGGGCGTAGATCCCCAATTCGGGGATCACAATAAACTGTTGTGAACAATATCAAACACCTTCTAGAAATAACGGTTTATTTATTTAAAGCAATGGAATAGCGTGAATTTTAGGACTTGCACTCTTCCCGACTGACTGAATACTGTCGCTGACCAAGTCATATCAAACATTACACCTTTTAAAATCAAATGTGCAACTGTGTTCCGCCACGCGGCTCACTGTGCTGCCATCTATTGGATAATGTCACTAACAGAACAGAGACAGTAGTCAAATCCGCAATCCATCATCATGGCATAACCTCAAGCATGTGAAGTAGAATTGCATATTCACATTACAATGACTGTGTATAATGATTAAGGTTTTAACAAAACTTATAATATTTTCTTTAATGTAATAAAGTTATGATGTCGTCAGTCGCTAGAAATATTAGAAATAAAACTTGTGCTTGGAGAAAGATTCTCGTCAGCATGGCAAGTAAATTATAGAAGTGATGAATCATCGTTCGCGTATATAACTCCTGTTCGTAATGCTATTCTAAGCATAGCTGGTTGATATTTTAACTAGGATTAAACTTGTAGTTAAAACAAGGTAAGGTAATTAATTAATTTTTATATTTTTACATAAGTTTAATTTAAGTTTATATTTAAAAACCTTTTTAAAAACAAGCTTTTATTATTTGTTTATAAAATGAACTAAAAAGTTAAAAGTAAATTAACTCTAAAAAGAAATATAACACTTTGTAACTTGATTGTAACCTTTAACGACAAATAAACGTCTTCGTCTAGGACAAAATAATTCCATATTGTACAAATTTATTTAATTTTAACAGTAAAACTTTTCACCATACATAATTATTCAATCTCGTCCCCCCTCTTTATCATAGTCCCCATTAATATAATTAATAAATAAAGCGTGTTACATTTAATACAACACAACATTTTCCTCAAGCTATCACAATTTATAAACAAATAATAAAAGCTTGTTTTTAAAAAGGTTTTTTTTCTTTATTTTTATTTTTAACTTTTTAGTACCTCTACAGGCTTGCTGAGAACAAGCCCTTTTATTTGATACCCATATTGTAGGAACGAATAAAAGAAAATTATCCGCCATTTTTGGTGTTCCGCCGTATTGGATTAAGAGTGACGTAACATTATTTTTTTCTAGTTATTCTTGGCAAGCCCTTTTTGTTGATACCCATATTGTAGGAGTGCATTAAAAATAATTGGTCCGCCATATTAGATACGCCGCCACGTTGGATTTAGAATGACGTCACATTATTTTTCTAGTTATTCTTGGCAAGCCCTTTTATTTGATACCCATATTGTAGGAGTGCATTAAAAATAATTGGTCCGCCATATTGGATACGCCGCCATGTTGGATTTAGAATGACGTCACACAGTTAATCATGCATTGTCATCCGAACTAAACGTGTATACCAAATTTCAGCTCAATCGGAAACCGGGAAGTGGATCAAATTTAAGTTGCAAGATTTGATTACAGAACGACAGACAACGGGACAGGTGAAACTAAATAAAAGCTTGTAAAAAGCAAGCATCGTCACAGTTGGTATTGTTGTCCCATGATCTTTTGCTGCACATTATTGTTTGAGGTAGAAATTACATAAATTATTATATTTAAAATTTTCTGTGACATGTTGCTGCTGTATAAGCTTTAATTCATGACGGCATATTATCTTCCGACTCTCTATCTAACGTGGTAGCAAATTACGTTTGAATAGTATTGGTTCTATAATAGGAACTGATTTCTCACATGCTGTTTCCTGGGAAAGGTCTTGAAGCAGAGGGAAGTCTAGTGAAGTAACAGGCGGCAATCGCAAAGACTCGTTACAATAACCGTGCAGACATTAAGTATGTGATTAAGTAACTACACAGACGTGAAACTCGACACTAACGTGAAGCTTCTATGGATATATATTTGTTACCCATTCACGTACAAACTACTGCATGGAGCTTAATGAAACTTTACAATAATATAGCTTATACATCAGAACAACATATAGGCTACGATTTATAATGATATGTGACTCGCTATATAAGCTTACTCTAAATACTTATCCTGCGCAGACGCAGCGGTGGGCACCAACTGCGAAGGAAATAAATAAATAAATGTTTTTTCAACACACTTCCTCATAAAGTGGCTCCAATCCCATGGCAATTAGGCACATAATGATACCTATAATCAAACTGTGACTTTTTCATTACTATTATTCAGGAGTGAGTAATAGTTTTTTTTTAATATTATTGGTTGAGTTACGCTTACATTTGCGCTAAAAAGCTATCCGCGAAAAGCCCAAAAAAAAGAAACCTCATTTTTTAGTCTATGGCCGATGCGCGCATAGGAATACTAATTATTTTTTCCCGCCATTACGAAATTTATTAGTCTATGGCCGATGCGCGCGCATAGGAAAACTGATTAATATTTCCCGCCATTACGAAACATTTTTCACAACTCGTCTCGTTTTCTCTTTTGAAGTTATTTAGTTAGTTATTAATTAAGATGTCTGCAAATACAATTTATGAAGAAAATGGTTTTTTATTTAAGTATTATTTTATTCAGAAGTGTGTTGAAAAACGTTGTATGATACACGTGTGTATTGATGATTACCGTCCTCGGCTCCTTAAGACCCTCGCTTGACGGCTCGGGCCTCAATGCGCCTCAGCGGTAATCACCAACATTACGCACTTGTACTATAATATTACACTCTCACCAATTAGCCAATCCCAAAGTAACACACATGAGAAAATGTATGTTAATTTATGTATGCGTAGAGACTCTAGGTTTGGTTGCAAAGTGCGATGACTCCAGAGGTTGAAATGGTTGGTATGGTTTCACTAAGTGTATATTCCATTGTTTTTTAATTTCCATCGATAAGTTTTATTTGGCTATTTTGATAATGTATGTAGATGCGAGGGTGTGTGTGTTAAGGATAGCGATACTATCCTGTGCTGTTTTATTGAGCAGCAGTATTTATGGTCTGTTGTAGTGAATTGTTTTGTCAGTGTAGCCTAATATGGTCGGATTCGAGCACTGTCTGAGGTGTGTATTTGTAGTATAAAAGTTTATTTGTAATGAATGAATAATTGCATACAAGTTGTGCTGTGTTTGCAGGATGATAGCCGCGACCTGGTCGTGTCGCTGTTTGTACTTTGTTTGCATTCGTGATTGGCAAGCTCCTATAATATATTGAATTGTTTCAGAGGTTTGTGGCATTGACGACACAGTTCGGTTGGTCGGTTGGTTCTCTATATGTTGTTTCTGATAGTTGCATGTGTCTATAACCTGGTCCTGGATCGCCTGGATCATAAATGTCTCCGTTTCTGGAAAAGCTCTCCTCGCTTGAACAATTCGTTTGACGCAGTCTTGTGTGCAACTTGCAAGGTGCCTCCCGTGGAGAGATTTTTTACCCAGGCTGCGATCTGCTGTATTATTATTATTGTAGCTTACATCACGTGTCTTTGAAGACACGGTCCTTTATAAGGCGTGCGCGGGGATACAGATCCAACGCGTAGAGGCCATTTAAGCGAAATTTAATGAAAGTGTGCGTGGAGTGTACCAACTGGGTTTGATCTCTATCTGCACCATGAAAAATGCAGCCAAAAACTATACCCAGTTAGATGCACAGAAACTATTGTCATTAGTGTTCAAAACGTTTGTGGCCTATTGCATTTCGATTTAGGTGGTAATGAAAACCGGGCTATGGAAGAGACTCCGGTCACCTGCCTTCTCAAAGCCTCCTAATTGATTTAAATATGGCAGGTGGTGACTCGCCGCTCACTAAATGGGCACCCCAAAAAGCAGACCAATATTGGTGCGAAGAGAGCAACATTGGTGTGAACGGCTAAGGGTGTAGAGAGGTGTGTCTGCGACAGCGATCGAGACGCCGTCGGCGTTATGACATTATTACACTTCCACCCTTCGAGCATTTGCTCTTGCGACTTCACTCTGTTCGGCTGGCTAAGGCAAGACAGAGGCGAGTGGCATACGCCCCCCTGAAGCACATCGGTACCCTCGGTGACGCAACTCACCGACAGCACGCCACAAGCTGCCCTGAGGGAGACTGACTGCACTGATGGGGCATTTATGGCAGTTAAGGGGCATTAAATGCCCCACCAGCGGGCGATGGGGTCGTCACTTATATTATTATGAATTATTATTTTGTAACTGAATATCACGCACCTTTATAAGATACGATCCTTTATATTGTACGCGGGGATACAGATCCAACGCGTAAAGGTCATTCAAGCAAAATTTAACGAAATTGTGCATGGAGTGTATCAACTGGGTCCTACCTCTATCTGCACGATGACAAATGCAGCTAAAGACTACACCCAGTTAGATGCACAGAAACTATTGTCACTACTGGTCAAAACGTTTGTATACTATTGCATTTCGATTTTGGTGGTAATGAAAACCGGGCTATGGAAGAGACTCCGGTCAACTGCCTTCTTAAATCCTTCAAATTAATTTGATATGACAGGACTCACATTTCACTAAATGGACCAACAAAAAAGTTAACGTTGGTATGAACAGTGTAGAGTGCCTGCGATAGCGATTGAGACGCCGTCGGTGTTATGACTAGAGATCGGATAATCGGATGCATATTTACCTAAAGTTAGTTTAAGACAAAGTATGGAAACGGCTTTTTATAGTTTTGTTAAATAAAATTTTTCACCATTTCTGTTTTTTTATTCAATTATTTAATTGATTATTGTTTTAGTCAAACTAGCTCACTACTTTCGTATAACACTCTTCATGTAATAAATCGTACATTCATAAATCGCACGGGGAACTGAAACTAAACTTCATGTAAATACGTATGCATAGTTGTATAAATGAACCCGGAGTCTCGGTCTTTTGGAAATAAATACCACGTGCTAATTTAGTAATTTTCAAACAATATCACTACGTTAAATTTGCAGTCCCGTATTTTCCCGGGATTTTTATTTAACAAAATGTATTTTAAAAAGCCGCTTCCATAATTTGTGAGCCAAAAATTAACTTTAGGTAAATATGCATCCGATTATCCGATCTCTAGTTATGACATTATTACACTTCCATCCTTCAAGCATCTATTGTTATTAAAGCTTAACTTGCTGAAATAGCCATAATATCTATGACCTTAATATCATTACTATTAAGTTCATATTCTGTACTTCCCTTACTCATATCTACTAAGCGTCTTAACTGTCCTAATTATGTTATTGGAACTAATTTGGCATTCTGTACGACGCTTACTCTTGCTACAGTTCGATAACAAAAGTTTAATTCTCCGAACCATCCCAATAACCGTTCAGCGGGGCCGCTAACAAAAGCCGTATTAATAAAGCTGATATTGTTTGCAGCGATACTGCAATATCTGCTTAATAGCGTCTGAATGTTGTCTCGACTTTCCCGTGACTTTGTATGTTATATCATTTTATAATAACTGCATAAAATGTTATTATGGCGGTATTTATTTTATGTATTAAGTTCTGCAGCATTTTCTGTAAAGCAATAAAACAACTTACAAATACTGAAATTTAATTTACTTTAATTATTTTCACAGTGTTATGTCTTATGGTTTACTACTATGGGGGTCGGCTGCTAGCATAGAAAGTATTTTTGTTCTTCAAAAAAGAGCAGAGCGCGCTATTTATAATTTACTAGCGACCCGCCCCGGCTTCGCACGGGTGCAGTGAAAAAATGGTTATGGTGGGTTATCCCTAAGAGATAGACATATACCATCGCGGACTTTTTTGTGGATTTTTGTAAGTTGTACAATACTGTAGTACATTATTTTGGTTTGCAGCCAGCGTTTGCAATATAAGCGCAAAAAACGTGCTTATTTACGACATCACATTAGAAACCTTTAAATTTATCAGTGTTTCTCTACTATATTATGCATTTATTATACATACAAACCTTCCTTAAGAATCACTCTATCTATTAAAACCGCGTCAAAATCCGTTGCGTAGTTTTAAAGATCTAAGCATACATACGGACATACAGCGAAAGCGACTTTGTTTTATACTATGTATTGATGAGCATGGGATTCTCTTAGAGATTTAGTTAAAGAGACTAATATAATGACTTTAGCGGACCAGTATATTTATGAAAAGTTGATTTATTTGTATAAAAATTGTAACACATTTCATACTAATTTTCAAATGCATAATTTAAACACAAGAAATAAAAGTAAACTTGGCGTTCGAACTAGGTTTTTATAACAAGGTTCCACATAGTGTAGCTGAATTTTGTCGTCTTTTCATAAGTTCAAGGTACATAATAAAAAGAACGCTAATGAATAAGGGCTATTACAAAGTCAATGGTGTTGATTTGAAGACTAGCAGTGCATGAGGGCGTGCTGGTCCCAACATTAATGTACGGAAGTGAAAGTTGGGTATGGGAGAAACGACATGAAAGCAGAATAAATGCAGTAGAAATGAGAGCTTTGCGGAGTATGGCAGGAGTAAAACTGAGTGACAGATTGTATAATGTAGTGATTAGAAAGAAATGTGGTTTGAAAGAGGATATCGTGACAAGAATAGAGAAAGGGATGCTTGGGTGGTTTGGGCATGTGGAACGGATGGATGAAAGTAGACTGACCAAAATAATTTATGAAACTGGAGTGAGTGGAGACACGGGACGAGGAAGACCTAGGGGAACATATTTCGAACAAATGGAAAGTGTCCTCAAAACAGGCCAGGTCAGAAGTACCCGCAATCGTCGAGCATGTATGAGGAATGTTATGAAGGTAGATGAAGCGAAAGAGATATGTAAGGACCGTAGCAAGTGGAAGGACGTAATCTCTGCCTACCCCCGTGGGAAAAAGGCGTGAGTGTATGTATGTATGTATAAATTGTAAAAACATATGCACGTTGTATGGTAACGACATAATTTATTGTAAATGTTGTCATTACTTTGATAAAGCTGATAAGTTTCTTGCATCCATTCTTCTTATCAGCTAAAATGGGTGGTAATTCAGAATGGGTGGTAAGAAAATCAAAATTGGACGATCTAAAAGAGCTTTCTATAAAGTCACATTTGAATAAGGTTAATTTTGATTTGATTTGAGTGATGAATATGAAGCTGAGTGATAGCTGATCTGAATCGCTCTAATGATAAACCTGAGGATGATATACGACCCAGTTCATAATCCTCGGAGTTCGCCCGATATTAAATATAGATGTCTCTCTGACGTTGATTTGACGGTTGACATTGCTATAACGTCAATTTCCCAATACTAATATCTCTTTGTGGTTACTGTACCAGTTTCAATGTGCGACCATCTCTGAGGTCCCGGGTTTGAGTCTCGGTGGGGGCAGATGTTCATCTGATGAATTCGAGTTATACCTTAATCATGGCTGTTAATATATATTTATATCAAAAATATGTATATATGTATGTCATCCGATACCCTAGATCCCATAGCGCAGGGGATTGTCCTAGTGTTCTCGGACAATCCGCACCCTTGGCGGAGGCTCGACCATCTACCATCAATAGGTCGAGCCGGCCCGCGGGCGCTGTGGCGGTAGAATCGCGAAAGCGGACCCCGCGACGCGCCCCGATATGGGCTTTTAGTGGGTAGGCCGGTCCATTGGACCAGAGAGCGTGGGGCTCTCTGGTCGACACACGGCCGTGTCTAGTCAGCTCGGTGTCACGGTGCATAAGGAGCATTTTCACTCAAAAAAAAAAAAAAACAGATCCCATAGCGCAAGCCTTACAGAGCTTACTTTGGGCTATGCTTGTTACTGTCAGTGTAAGAAATATTTGGAGTACGACGTCAGATAACCTTCTCGTGGTGCACCCTGGGTAACATCTAGGAGATCCATTTTGGGTCAGAGGATGGCCGGATACATCTGGCGGTCACCTTCGTGATGCCTCGGTGTGGGGGTTAATCGAAATACGCCGACGGGGTCGTAGTAGTTGTCTGCAAGGGTTCCCATGGCCTCGTCAGGGCACGGGCTCTCTTTCGGGATAACGCGCTTGCGCCCTGGCGTAATGGTGGGAACCGCTGAGGTTTTTATTGGGTAACCACCAGCTCTCGCAATTCAATGCATTTTTCTCAGCGGAATAAATTATTATATATTTTTTTTTCTCAGGAGAGGAGGCTGAGAATCCTCATGGATACCAACGCAACAGGCAAGGAGGGATGCGTTGATTATGTCGGACTCCTGGTGAATCGAGGCGGCTCGATCCAGCAGACCTACCGACTAAAGTCAGCCTAGCCTTGGCCCTAGTGGCCTTATGGCTTGAACGGAGATAAATTAAAAAGTGTAAGAGATATTTATTTTATGAGTAAAATGTAAACTGTTTTTTTATATAAAGATATATAAATAAATATAACGTTGCTATATAAATGCTTCAACCAACCACACAGAAACTTCCAAAAATAGTTCCTAGGATCTTTAGATTTCCAAATCGATTCAAGATTATTCGAAGTAAAGGCTTATTTCATAAGAGCACCGGCCGAATTATTCGAGGTATGGCGTACTATCGTACTATCCTAATATAGGGGAGATGCAGGACCCTCGAAGGGATTAAGCGGCCTCAAAGCTGCTCCCACGATTTGCGAGTTTGTAATATTCCCGTTGAATGATTTGTTACCGACAACTTGATTGCCGGACATAATTCAATTTTCTTGTGTGAGTTCTGTGGGTTGTTTAATTTATATAATTGTTTGGACTGTTTGTGTCAAACAGCGAACAGGAGACCTATTTTTTTCACCGATGTGACTAATAATCATCGATTTTCAATAATTCATATTTTTGAATATCATTGATGTAACTACCTTAGTCACAGGTGTGATTTCGTTTCGAGTGCCCTCACCCCCTCGTAATCAAGTCATACTTGTGGAAATGTTATCTGTGTTTTGTTTAGAGAACTTATTGACTAGAGTCTGAAGTTGATGTGTTGATTTTTCAGTCTATATATATATATATATATATATATATATATATATATATATATATATATATATATATATATATATATATATATATAATATACATATGTGTGTATATATATAATAACCATAATGGTTAAGCCGGCAATAACCGGCAGCGGCTACATTCTGCGTGGAACCGAACTCCTTACATTTATGTGTGTACTTTATCTATGTTGGCAGCTCTGCGATCGACTTTCAAAAATTGGATATTTAGGAATCCGTGACTTCAAAGTCACCGCTGACTGAGCTGGCTGACAAAGTCAGCGGTGACTTCGAAATCACATTCGTAATTCAAAAATAGGTCTCCAGTAGACGTTCAATTTACAAATAAGGTTTGAAAATAATGAAAGTTTGCAAGTATGGATAACTATTTTATGTAAAAACTATTGAATGGATTTTAATGAAACCTTACAAAAATATAGCTTATACATCAGAATAACACATCGGCTATAATTTATAAAGATACTAACTGGTGCCCGCGACTTCATCTGCACAGACGGTAGATCTTTTCCTCATTTTTGACACTTATCGTTTATCACTCAGTCTCAGCCTTGGCCATAAGATCCTATGCTATTGGACGGAGGCCGTCGAGAATGAGAGCTGCTTATAAAGGAACGGAGTCAATTTCCCCTGCATGAAGTTACCGCTTTGACTTAATATTTAAGTTTTTATCTCACACGAAATGGAGTAATATGGGGTCTATGTTTCACAAAAAGAATAGGCTTGTATCCACTATGAACAAATCTGATGCATTAGGTTGCATAACTATTAAGATGATCATTTAATTATGAAAAAACAAAGTTTTATAAAATAATAACTTTTGATTATTTATATTTTTATAAAATAAAATTGCACAAAATAAGCCATAAGTCACGTGACAGCAAACACCAATTAAAAAGTGTTACGTCACGCCGTGCGAAACGTCAAAGTCAAAATGTCATTCCCAAGTGTCTTGTGGAAGTGCGAAAAAGAATGGGCATCATTCCTTCTCGCGAGTGTCAGCCACTTTTTACGTATCTGCTGATTGTTTGGCACGTATATAAATAAATTTTTTGGTGTTTTTATACTTGTGCTTGTACACTGGGGCACTATGCAGTACTTGTAACACGATGAATCCATTTTTTAATTAAAATAACTTCACAATACCGAATATTCCGATACTAAAACAGCTGTGTTTTGCACGGCGTGACGTCATTCAAGACGCCATGACAGTCATGAGCGTTGTTGATGACTAATGTCAAATATTTAATTAAATGCAAAATTATTCTTATAAATAAGCATTTATTTTCAAAAATAATAATTATTTTGTATAGAATAGGCATCAAGGTATATTAGTATCTAACTACTGAAAGGAGAATGCCCATTGTAGTATGGACTTTAGTATCGCCAAAAATAATTTTGTACCATAATGATTTTTATAATATATTGTAGATTTTTAACTATATATTCAATTATTAAAAACTATTTGACTCTATTTCGATGGGTAAAATAGAAATTAAACACCAAAGACTTTCAAATTACGAATTTCTCCTATCATCATTTTTGATAATACCTATTTAATTGTAGAAGATTAAAACTATAAAATGATTAAGTCTATCTTATCCAATAAATATTATAACTATCCAATAATTCATATAAAATAATTAATTAATTTAAAAATAATTGTTTTAGCAACATTGATATTAGCTATCTGTATAAAGAAACTCTTAAAGCAGAATATTGTCTTATGCTTTTGCTTAAATCCTTTGCTTGGTGAAATCTACAAATGTTAGGTATTTAGTATAGTAGACAGTGGTGAAAATAATAATTTTCACCACTGTGAAAATTATTACTCGATTATAATAAATCGCACGTTTAATTTAAATTGATTAAAGGACTTAATGTTAATATTACTAAATCTTAGTTTTGTAATAGTAATGCATATTCTATATAGTTACATAAAAAAACATCTTTGTTTTACATAAAATAAATTCAAAAACGGCTGGATTAATTTATCTAATTAGCGGATTCGTCTTCGTTACAAATAGCAGAATAATGACTAAAATATTAGAGAAAGCACAAAAAAGACTAAAGAAAATTAATTGTTTTGGTATTCCTTTTACCCTTTCACGAGAGGACAGTGGAATGTATCGAATATATTTTTGACCAATCGATCCGATCGTTAATATATGGCAATACCGAAGAGACTATTTATCAATGAAATTAGAATATCATCAATAAAAATACACGGCGAATGAAATGGAAGTGAAATAATTACTAATTATTATGTGGATTTATCTCCGGCGAAGTTTCGGCTTGGTATATTGCAGAGTCTTGTTAAAAATTGTTACTTATTTTTTGGTATTAGTTTGGTTAAGGCACAAGGACGAGTAAAGGTGATACTACGAATGGGCATACTCCTTTAGGCAACAAGCCTATTGAATGATAATACAACACTAGACAAAATAAGAAAAAAATATTAACTCTCAATGCATTCATATGCAAAAACCGTACAAAAACCGACACGAATCAATTTCTTCCCCGCAATTAACTCCGCCACCTCGAGATGGTCGTTAGAAATCACTTGGCTGCCAATCGTATCGTTACGCGTCATGCTGTACCTCATTCAGCGAGACTACTCCGTCGAATCTCACAGTTTACCAGCTCCGGTACGTCTTAGCGCTAGTACGGCGGGGAAAACCGGTAATACCGGAAGACAGTACCGGTAATAGTCGTAATGATCTCACTAGTGTGTCCAGTACAAATCGTGTTGCGGTTTTCGTCATCATTATGTATTGTTTTGTTGTAATTGTTGGTATCGCTGTGTTGTCTATACTAATATTATAAAGAGGAAAGATTTGTTTGTTTGTTTGTTTGTAATGAATAGGCTCCGAAACTACTGGACCAATTTCAAAAATTCTTTCACCTTTAGAAAGCTACATTATCCCCAAGTAACATAGGCTACTTTTTATCCCGAAAAAATCGACAGATCCCACGGGATGTGCAATAAAGGCTTCGCTCAAAAACTACTGCACAGATTTTCATGCGGTTTTCATTAATAGATAGTGTGATTCTCGAGCAAGGTTTTGCGGTATTTTTTATTTCGGAAAATTGGATAGTCCCACGGGAAGCGCGATAAAACTTTCGCGCATATGTAGCTGCGGACAAAAGCTATGACTCTTAACCCTCTATAGACCCAATCCCGAAATCCACGCAGGCGAAGCCGCGGGCAGAAAGCTAGTCGAAAATAAATGTGTTTCTATTTTAAGGGCCGGTATTTCAATAGTAACTTATCTTGAATTGAGCTAGGATTGAAAATAAGTTTGACTTAGGTGTATTTCAAAACAGGATTAAAGTAAAGTGGTACTCAAAGTCCACCTTAACTAGCCCGAATCTAAGTGGCGGATTTCTACCACTTAGTGACAATCTGGGATTTATAGTGTGGCTTCCTCAGAAAAAGTTGTCTCGTGGTAATTTTATTTTTTACTCAAAATATGTTATTTGAGTATTAATTGATAACTTATTAAAGAACAAGTTTTAATTATCAATAAAGGTTAATCGACATGAACACAAAGCTAAGCTTAAACAGTAAAATATGTTTATGTGGTATATAGTCTATATAGTCTCACACGGCGCGGAGTCGTACAATAATTGATGAAATCAGTGATATCCTCGTCATCACTACTAGAACTTGAGGTAGAGCTAGCATTCATGAAAAATATCACCACGATTGATTAAAATTACATGCCAAAGTTATAAACGAGACGATTAGTGATAGTAGATGCTCACATTATACTGCTCCAACGGTAATGACATTCGTCGTTCATTTTTCTCAGTAGAAATATTTTAAATTAACTTATTAAAACTTCAATTTTAATTAAAATGTTCGAAGCGAACGAATCAGTCAAATTGTCAATGTCAATTATTTGACATATTTGATTTGACATCTAAACGTCAAATAGCGCTAGCGTCTTTGCGGAATTTGATGTAAACAAATACATTTTGTTCATTATGTTGCAACCTTGGGATTGATCTCGGATTAGCTAAGGTGATGAATATCCTGATGGAAATATACTTACGTTTCTCAAAAGTGAGACTTAGATTAAATGTGCTACTTAACTTAAGTAATAAGATAAGTTAACATTGAAATACCGGCCCTAAATTGATTGCAGTAAAAATATTTCAAAATAGTCAAACAACATATAGTTGATTATCCGTTATCGAATGGCCGTTGTTTGTTTAGCATCATTTTTTCGCATCTTAAGCTTACGTTTAATATTTCGATAAATTCCCAAGACCGGTGAAACCGAGAATCGCGTAGCGCAGGGTTCGCTTAAGAACCGCGTGTCATGCCCCCGCTAATAACATCAAATAACCGGCGATCAGTCATACCGTCTCAGGAACTGGCTTTGTTGCGAATCTGCATGGCGGCTGCCGCGTCACGCCTCATGTGAACGCCCCGTTATTATGTTGTCCAAAGTAGAACGCGGTACCTAAAAAAATTTCATTCAAGTTGCATACATCACTACTCTGCAAAGGCAGTAGTTACAGAGTCTTGTGTTGGCTGTGCAATGTAAGTTAAATAGAACATTATCGTGGTACATCGTGTATACAATGAACCGTTTGATTTATTAACAGAGTGGGAAGCGCTTTCAGCTGAGGTGCTGTCAGTAAACAAATGAATGTGCAACGTAAGACATTGCTCCAGTACAATTTGTTCGAACCGCCATCTTGGAATTAATTTATAATTGGATGTGATACAAATAATGTCAGATAAACTAATATGAGTTGTCTTAGTTATTTATTTCTTTCTTTATCTTTATCATGCATGTGACTCGACGTTGTCTTACTTAGTTCGTGTACTTATGTCTGTTGTTGCTTTCATACTTGCGAATTGAAGGGGCCCAAAGATCAGTTGATATACAGATTAAAAAGACCCAAAGACAATGCTAAAATAGGACAATGCTTGAAACTATGATTTTTTTTTTATTTTTTGCTTGCATTTAAATTTAAGCTCCATAGAAAATATTTATTTTTGCATTACTTCTTAATCTTCATATCAAATTAAATGAAATCCCGCTCACTCATTGGATGTTTCCCTTCCAACTCTCCATTCAAGCCGCAGGACCCTTATGGTCACCGTTCAGGATGAGTTTAGTCAGTAGATCATTTCGGTCGAGCCGCCTCAATCGGCTTGGAGCCCGTATTAATCTTTCTCTGTACAGAAATGAAAACCTTACAAACCCTTAAATTCCTGTTAAAAAACAGCCTATGTATTATTTCAAGGTCTAGACCTAGCCTCGATTAGACGTGACAGCGCGACAGACAGACATACAGAGTAACTTACGAATTTATAACGTTATTGAGATTAAGTCTTAACATATGTTATCATTCGTTTCTATACCAAACATCATCGACTTGTCTCCTACAACAGAGGTTTCCAAACTTTTTTGTGTCGTAGACTCTTTGCTATGTTTTTTGTTTTAGGGTAGATCTCCTACTTCCCCCCTAGTCCCCTAAGGCACTTGCCACTCTTGCCAGAACATTCGCGGACACACTCGAATGTGTAGTCCAATACATAAGCGCGTAGGAATGACGTCGCGCGTCGAGACGTTTCGAGTATAAACTGTCTCTTCCTTGTGCTATCCTTGTCACACAATACTCGAATATTCCCGTACTGTCTTTCTCGAATATTCTGAGTTTGTCTATCTCTTTCTAATGATGTTTTCTCATTCTAATACTTCTCGAATGTTCCAACTACATCTGTCTCTTTCTACTATTGCTATCTCTTTCACTCCTATTGAAATTTATGTCTTTTTACTGAAGTAGGCTTAATGGTTCATAAGGGATTTCAGGTGCCTGAAAACTACTGTAATGTGGGTGTAATTTAGATTTTTTTAGTATGTGAAAGGGCTACTTCTGAAACGGCCTGAAACGACGTTTCAGCCTGCTGAAAACGTTTCTAAGCCACAGAAAATCATTTTTGAAGTTTTACTAAGCCACCGGCGTAACAATATAAATCTTATAATATATCATTTTCTTCATAGGTACTGCTATAAATAATGTATATTTTGTTATGTTAGAAGATGGATAATGTAAGCAAATAGGTACTATCAGTGTTTATTGAAATCCATTATCGTAGACCTCTATTTTCATTTCATGGACCCCCAAGTTTTGTTTTGATTCACGTAGACTCTTTGCAAGTTGCCAGAAACCCCTAGGGGCTACAAGTATTGTTGAATGTGCTCTGTTCCGAAAAAGTTTTTGCTTACCAGACAGCACTTGCGCCGTTGTTTGTATTGTATTTTGTGTATGTAATCACGGGCGTATCTTCATTGGTACTCATTGTTGAATCCATTAATTTGGATTATAAAATAGAACGGTAGTTACAATTATCGCCGTATCGATTTGGATTGTAAAATAATAAAACTGTAGTTACATTTATTGTCGTTTAATCACTATAAATTACACAAATATGCACGTTGACACTTAATTAATTACCACTATTTTAGATTTAACTTAAAAATATCTAGAAATACACGATTCAAAGCGATTCGCCAAACGTGTGGTGCGCTCGCCGTCTTCCGTCCGACTGACTCACGAACAAGATGGCTGCGCCGCTACCACAGACTATGACGCTTCGCTAGGATGACATTGACAGCGACATGTCATTCTGTCAGAATTCTTCGATGTGCCGTCATGTACTAATGTGACCTACTGTATGTGTTTATAAATATATCTATACTAATATATAAAGCTAAAGAGTTTGTTTGTTTGTTTGTTTGAACGCGCTAATCTCCGAAACTACTGGTGCGATTTGAATAATTCTTTTTTTGTTGGATAGTCCATTTATCGAGGAAGGCTATAGGCTAAATAACATTACGCTATGACCAATAGGAGCAAAGACAGAGCGGTAAATGTGTAAAAAACGGGGAAAATTATTCATTTTTGAAGGCTTTCTTTGCGTGCGCTGCGAAAACGGTTCAAGATACACAAAAAATATGTATGAAAGAATTATTCCTCTATACATGATCTAAAAAAAAGTCCGCGACGGCATATGTCTATCTTTTAAGGTTTAGTCACAATGACCGTTTTTATGGTACCAAATTTGGTCGAAATAATTTGTTTAAGTTGTATCAACATAATAATATTAATCTTTATTCAAATATAAATATAAATATGTTGTTGGTTAACCAAAAATCTGCCGGAAGTCACTATTCCACGCGGACGAAGTCGCGGGCAAAAGCTCAAGCTTTACACTACAAGTATCATATATTATGATACTTGTAGTGTAAATAGATGAACGCGTCGCCGTCCACCTTCTAATCCAGTCTTCAAGGCACTAAACACCTGTCGCTTGTGTTGATACGTAAGTGATATATTCAGATGAAACCGTATATTTAAAGCACTGTGATATATTTCCGTAAAATTCAATTATTAATCCGAATTAATACTACTGAAAAATGCGACCGAAATAAATCCGTAGACAGTAACGTATCGTATGTCAAAAGCTTTTTTTTATTGCTCTTCTTTTTCCACGGTCCGAATGTTGTCAGGGGTCATAAATCCTAAACAGCTCTAAGTTCATCAAAAGAGAAATAAGTAATTCACTACGGAACGTTGTCATAAAAAGTAATGAAAAAATATCCAGTAATGTCATTGCCTTGGAATAAAATATATTGTTAAGAAGTCCAAATCTAAAATCACCGCATATAATAAATATAAGTAATTACACTCCCCGCGCGAACGGGCCGAGAACGCTTGGCGGAGGTCCCGGGCCGTCTGGCTCGGCCCGAAACATTTCAGGCACACATTAATAATGAAATTATTCCGTCAAATAAGACGGAGTGGAGTGCGCCAGGGCTGTCACTTAACTCCTCTCCCTAAATACTTGGTCTTTTTTTTTTTTTTGTTCCCCTGAGGAAAACGCATTAAATTGCATACCCTGGCTGTGGCGAGCCGGCGGTTATATGGGGCTCTCCTCCCCAGAAGGGGGAGGCCTACCCACTAAAAACCTCAGGGATGGCCTTCCTCAGACATGTAGGGAGCCACCAAGCTACTTCCGGGTACCCCCAGCCTCCGCTCCCCCGTCGATACAGGGGAGCCCTCCTCGGGGGAGGCTACAATACCTCCCCCGATCTCCACCACCGACGAGGTATTCGTTTCATTAGAATTTTATAAAAAAACATACGAAAACAAAATTAAAGTGAAATTTCTATATTGACTTACGTTTATGAGATAGAAATTGCTCAACTTTGATGATTATATAATAAAAATAGGCTGAATATGCCTATTTTTTGTTATAGTCATCTACCCTATTGCAAATCAAAGCAGTCAAATTGAAATTCAAATTCAAAAATCTTTATTAGGGATCCATTTTAAATGTTATTACATAAATTATGTAAGATAATAACTGCTTTAGTTAGTACCTAACTGTGTTGCAGTTATTAGCGCCCACTTCCGGGAGTTTTGAAAAATACAAATAATGGCAATTGTAACAAGATCTCAAAAATATAAGATAGTATTAAAGTTTGTATATGTGTGTGTGTGTGTGTAAATAACTGAAACTTAGGCTGAAATCAATTTCTCGGTGTCCTTGTATGAGAGGTTCAACAACCATTTAGTGACCAATAACTTGCACTCACGGTAAGTGCAGGAGTATATACTAAGATTTTTATTAAGGCTATTTTAAATGCGGAGAGCAAGAAAGCAAAACTGTTGGCTTGAGAGAACAGTTCTGCACGTTTCCATGTTATAAACTAAATCAGTTCTTCGTTGAGATAAAGAAGTAAAAGGTAATTGTAGATTTTTACGAAGAATACATTGAAGAATGAAAATTTGTCTTACAGTTAACACCACTGCCAGGGATTAAAGTTCAACATTAGGAAACAGTATTTGTTTATAAAGCATAACCTTTAGTATGGCTCTTTGTGCTCTTTCCAGTGTTAACATTTTAACCTTATCACCCCATGCTGCAATGAAATATGAGATAATAGACTGTGCTAAGGACATGTATACTATTTTAAGTGTTTTAATATCGAGTACAGATCTAAGGTTTTTGAAAATATGTATTAATTTACGGATTCTAGATTTAGTTGCCCTTATATGGTCATTCCATGCCAAAAGATTGTCAACCATAACTCCAAGATATTTGATATTTGAAGTAGAAGTAATTGGCATACAAGTGCAGTTTTGGATATTATTATTAGATGTACTATGGGCGTACAGCTTAAAAGAAGAACTTGGAAACGATGAAGATTTGGATGCAAAGCAAATGTACTGCGTTTTCTTTATATTAAGAGTTAATAAATTATGGGACAGCCAGTTCCTGGTTTCCAGGTTTGTTTCCTGCCAATTTTGTCCATGTATCACCAAGACTGTATCATCATCATACGTTAAAGTTAGCAAAAGATAATTCACATCAATTATTAATATACATAGATATTAAATAAAGTGGGTCCAAGGACGCTACCTTGAGGAATCCCACAATTTATGGGCATGTCATCGCTCACTGTGTTACACTAACTTTCGAACTTTCGTGTTGCATAATCAATATAAATGTATGACGGGAATTAACACGATATTGTTACGTACCGACGGACCTGGTCGAAACGTCAGGCGATAAAATTCGGTACGTAAAAATATCGTGTTAATTCCAGTCATACATTTATATTGCTCACTGTGTTACCGATTTTATCGCATTGCACTCGATTACTAAGATTTACGCTTCAGAAGTCAAATTTATTATTAATAATTGCGTACAAAATATTCCTCTCCAGGTGCCTACGTCTATCCTTGAAAGGCAACATTTTATACTTCTTAAGAAGCTGCGAAAAGGATATAGTTTGCCTACAACATTTGTAAAGCATAGTTCGTAAGAATTTTTGATGAACTTTCTCAATATTATTGAGCTTAACCATAAAACCACTTCCGCCAACATAGAAATACGAATTTTAATTTAAGCGAAAGTTGGCAGCCCTGCGCGTGTCTTTGCATAAACAAAAAATTCTTACTAAGCAATCTGCATGAAAAATGTTCGGTAAATCTCCCAATCTGCACTTTAACGACCTTGAAGATGGCGCGGCAGCTGGTGGAGCAGCATCAGCTCTGGAATTGCGAGGAATTCTTCAAATATAATCCTTCGCATAACTGATAATATTGCCGAATTGTATGAGATAGCTTTAGACCCTTATTCATTTCCTGTTTTATAATTCAAGCAGGGAATTTAATTGAAAAAAAATATTCTTCAAATAGGCGTTTTACATTCACTTTTGCACGTCAAAGATTGCTACGCCATTGTTTCACAAGTCTACGGCGGGAGTATTTTTTACTTCCTGTATGGTATGTTATTTTTACATTAGAAACTGGCCTTAGATAAATAGTTTGAACCCAACTTCCTTTACAAGTTAAAGCAATTTACATTATATGTAGAAAACTATAGAGTCTTTATGTTATTTTTTTTTAATTCTTTATTTAAAAGATATACAACTCTTAACTTGTTAAGTCTTAACTTGTTAAGTCCCTACCAATCTGGGTTCAGGCCCGGGCACAGTACTACCACTGCTCTCCTAAAAGTGACTGGCGACATTAGAGAGGGTATTGAGAAAGGTAAAGTCACCATTCTAGTCTTAATAGATTTCTCAAACGCTTTCAGTGCCGTTAGTCATGATCTACTTCTAACCATTCTGTCCCATCTTATGGTTTCCCCTAAGGTATCGGACTGGTTTATGTCGTATCTTCAGGGACGGCAGCAGTCGGTCCGCGTTGATGAGTTATCATCTTGTTGGCGTAGCCTTACTGCTGGCGTTCCGCAAGGCGGTATACTATCTCCATTGCTATTTTCCATTTTCATCAATTTTCTCTCTCGCTGTCTTCAGTGTCCGTATCATCTTTACGCCGATGACCTTCAGCTGTACGCTCAGAGACGAGTAGACTGTTTATCTGAAGCCATTGATGATTTAAACAAAGATTTAATAGCAATACACAACTGGAGTGAGAAATTTGGGGTAAGGGTGAACCCGACAAAGTGTCAAGCAATTATTGTTGGTAGCTCGCATATGCTCAGTAGGGTCGTAACTACTTCTCTTCCACCAATTCTGTTCAACGGATCAATGATTGCTTTCAGTAAAACTGTAAAAGATCTCGGGTTGCACATTGATTCCACATTGAATTGGCAGACACAAGTCACTAGTGTAAGTCAGCGGGTTACCTGGACCCTACGAGCACTTTACAGACTGAAGAACTTTTTACCCATCAATACTAAGACGATGCTTGTGCAAACCTTAATCCTTCCCATCATCGATTATGGTGACGTGTGTTACTTTGATCTGAATTCAGACTTGCTGAATAAACTTGATCGGCTTTTGAATTATGGCATTAGATTTATATATTGTCTCCGTAAATATGACCACGTTTCCGCCTACAGACAAGAGCTGAAATGGTTACCCATCCGGTTGAGAAGAAACGTGCGTGCTCTCACTACTCTCTACGCTCTGCTTAACTGTTCCTGTTCTCCCTCTTATTTATTATCTCATTTCCAATATCTATGTTCTACTCACTCTAAAACCTTACGGTCCACTAACAATCTTCTTCTTAGCTGTCCTCAGCACACTTCTCACTCTGTCCACTCTTCTTTTCAAATTCAGTCCATACTTCTGTGGAACTCTCTCCCTTATGAAATCAGGATGGCACCAACTCGAGCCTCATTTAAACGAAAGGTCCGTAAACATTTCTCGGATATTATGGCACAAGCTTGATCTTGCAAGGATGTTGTAAAGGAATTGGCAGATATTAAATAATTAATATTTACATAGTTTATATATTGTTATTTATTTATATAAATATATATTTATACTTGTATATATATGTTACTACATAGTTTATTAAATATATGTATATAATTGTATTATATATTAGTTTATAATAATATGTATCCTGCAGCATTTTATTCATACAGATACCTTCATATTTAAGTATAGACCTATCAAAATCTCGATGCACCTACACCACATCTCCACACCACCCAAAGGTTGGCTGGTAGAGAATACCTTAGGTATTAAGCCCGCCTATGTAATAATTTTTTTGCATAAAGTTTAATAAATAAAAAAAAAATAAAAAAAACTCATTATTAAGATGGTCAAATGTTGTTTTTTGTATAGGGCAGCAAACGAGCAAACGGATCACCTGATGGTAAGCGATAACCGTTCCAATGGACATCCCACACAAGAATAGGCTAGAGTAGTGATAGAACTGCAAGGGGTCTCGTCAACGAAATAAAAATTTGGGGGTCCATAATAATGGATCACAACATACACTGATAGTATCTTTTTACTTATATTTTACTATTTTCTAATATAAAGACATATACATCCTACTACTATTATAAAGGCGAAAGTTTGTAAGTATGGATGTTTGTTACTCTTTCACGTAAAAACTACTGAATGGATTTGAATGAAACTTTACCACAATATAGCTTATACATCAGAATAACACATAGGCTACAATTTTTGAGGTTTCTATGAGGTCGTAAAAATACACATTTTTTGCGCTTACATTACAAACGCTGACTGAATCCTACAAGATAGATTTTATATATAATAGACAATTTCCTACAGTATTGTACAACTTAAAAAGGTCTACAAAAAGTACGTGATGGTATATGTTTATCTCTTAGGAATAACCCACAAAAGGAAAAAGATCGTTAAATGTAGTTTATAGGAGCATACTGCAGTAGCTACCTATAGGCCTATGATTAGGGCTCTGCAGTGCTTAGTTACCGTATTTCTTACTTATTACTAGACTAGACGGGACGAACCTGAAGTCCACGCGAACGAAGTCGCGGGCAAAAGCTAGTTATTCATAAAAGTACCTTTGTGTTGGATATTTGAATTTATGTCTTACTTGTCAAGAACGTTGTTACCTAGCGACATACGATCTGTCTTTTACACAAACAATTTCAAACAACTATGACTGATTTTCTCTCGCTGCCGCTCTGCGTATATTTAATACTTTGAAGTAAAAAAATATTATATATGCTTATAAAATGTTGTATGTTGTAGGATGTAGGCATTCAATATTAGGTAAGTTGGAGGTCTACCTAAAACCGTAAAACATGGCAAGGGGTCTACGACACGCTTCGGTGAGTATCTGTGTCGAATAGGACGGGAGGGATCGACACATTGTCACCACTGCGCATCCGACCTCGACTCGGCCCAGCACACGCTGGCGGAGTGCCCCGCGTGGGCCTCCGAGCGCCGAGTCTTGCTCGCAGAGATCGGGCGAGATCTGTCTCCGCCGGCATTGATGCCTCCTTCTGTGAAGCAGTGATGCTCCAGAAGGAGGCCGCCGAGCGGGGTCGGGAGATGGCCGATCCCGCTCGAAGAAGGCGGCGCCGGGCTCGGTAGCACAGCTGCGGCGCCGCCGCGGGTCGCCGGCGGGCGCGAGGAAGTCGCGACTGCTACGGCGACCCGAGATGGACCACGCCCCTTCCGTGGCCGGGGGGCGTCGTCGGTGGAGGAGACCGGGGGAGGTAGTGTAGCCTCCCCTGAGGAGGGCTCCCCTCTAGGCAGGGGAGCAGAGGCTGGGGGTTCCCGGAGGTGGCTTGGTGTTCCCGGGGGCTCCCTACATGCCTGAGGAAGGCCATCCCTGAGGTTTTTAGTGGGTAGGCCTCCCCCTTCTGGGGAGGAGAGCCCCACATAACCGCCGGCTCGCCACAGCCGGGGTATGCAATTTAATGCATTTTCCTCAGGGAAACAAAAAAAAAAAAAAAAGGTGTCTACGACACGACATAGCTTTTAGCTGTAATAAAAAAAGGTAAATATACTGATAAGGATTACTTAAATGATAACAACGCTTGGTATTAATTTTAATGACTCAATAGTTCGTCGCTCAAATGTTTTGAATATAATAAACTAGCTTTCCGCCCGCGGCTTCGCCCGCTATATATTCTAATTTCCCACAGGAAGGATATGTTTTAACAATACTGCCATACAACTTTTCACCCCCTCCTTTCAACCTTTTACAACCCTTTTCTGCTTTAAAGGGTAGCCTCTGTCCTTTCTCAGCCTCTAGACTATCTGTGTACCAAATTACAAAGGATATTGTTTTTTGCTGATTCCGCGCAGTTCATGATGACTTGTCCAACAAGCAGACAAGGTCGACACGTGTTTCGTCTCTCAGCGAGACATCTTCAGGATTTGTTGCCCGCTCGATGACTCACCAGCGGCTGGCTTGCGGCGCCTTGCACGCTTGTATTTATAGGCCGAGGGGCTTGGCCCCTCCTCTCGGTAGGAGGGGCTACCGACCATTGGGCAACTGTTTGTATAATAGGCGAATGTGTAAGATTTGTTTGTTCGTTCAGCAATGTAATATTAGGTATATTTTTATGTTTGTAGATTTCCAATTGTTCCGAATATTCATAATATGTCCTTTTTCACAAGTATGAAGCACTTTATAAGTATGGTTGTCTACTAGGTGGTGATCTGTATCCAACAGGTGTTTAGCGAAATGAGATCGCTCCGGATGTTTATTTTTATAGGCTGCCGTATGTTCTTTGTATCTTGTTTCAAAATTTCTACCCGTTTGTCCTACGTAAACTCCGTTGCATTCTTCGCACGTTAGTTTGTAAATGCCAGATTTTTTTGTTAAATTATACTTTTCTTTTGCGTTGAATATGCGACGGATGTTGTTATCGGTTTTAAAGGCTACCTGAATATTATTTTTATGTAAAATATTAACAACTTTATCTGTGACTTTACCATAATACGTTACACTAGCTGTACATTTGAATGGTTCAGTATTACATGAAGCGGAGTATAATTGTTTCCGTATTAAGGAATTTTGTTTTTTTATTAATTAATTTGTCAATCAATTTTGTAGTGTAACCATTAGAAATTGCAATGTGGTAGATTGTTTCTAATTCTTTTTTATAACTGTCTTTGTCTAATGGGATTTCGAGTAATCTATGGACGTAACATTTTTGTGTTGCCAAGGATGACATGATGAAATTGGGATTGCAACATCAGTCTGAGAAGGTTTTCTATAAATTTGAAATCGATGTCTTCCTTGGATTCTTGAAATAGTTAAATCTAGAAAATTGATGCTGCCATTACTTTCGCTCTCTAGTTTAAATTTAATTTTATGGTGTAAGTTATTGATTTTATTTAAAAAATTATGCAATTCCTGATCTGAGCCTTTCCAACAGATAAGAACATCATCAACATATCTGTAGTAATATAGTAAATTTGGATCTCCGATGACATGTCTATTTTCAAAGTCGTCCATAAAGATATCAGCCATTAATGGGCTTAATGGAGACCCCATAGCAAGTCCTTCTTTTTGTTTGTAAAATTTGTTATTAAATTTAAAGTAATTTTGATTCATACATAGGTTAGTTAATTTAAGTAAATCGTCTAGCTCAGTGGGATGTATGTGTTGATTATTTAATGAGTCCTTTAATATATTCATACACTCTTTATAAGGTACATTTGTGAACAGGCTTTCAACGTCTAGTGAGAATAGTCTGGCGTTGTTGGAACCTCGAGATCTCGAATGTGTTCAATGAGTTGAAGACTATTTTTTAAGCTGTATTGTAGTTGAAAACAGGCCTTTTGTTTAATGATATGGTTTAGTTTTTTAGCTAATTTGTAACAAGGTGCATTCACGTATGAAACCACAGGTCTGATAGGAACATCATCTTTGTGGATTTTAGGTAGACCGTATAATACTGGAGCCTGGGGGTTCATAGGTATTAAATCAGATCTATGTGGTGAATTATTTGCTAATAAGTACGTAGAACTTTTTATGGCTTGTTTTAGTTCAGCTACGCATTTTTTGGTTGGATCGTAATTAAGTTGTTGAAAATCGTCTGATTTAATAATGTCGTCCACTTTGTTGTTATATGCGGTCCGATCTAAAATGACTATGGTGTTCCCTTTATCTGCTTTTGTGACCACCAGATCATTATCCGTTATTCTGTTTTTAATTGTTTTCATAATGTGGTGTTCCGTACGCTGTTGGCTGTCGATACTAGAGTCATTGGAAACTAATTGTTGAGCTACTAAACTTTTTACGATATTGTTTTGTTTGTTGCGAACTAGTGCAACTTCAGAATCCACCGCTAAAGTTTCTATTGAAGATTTTGTATTGCGTGGCGCTAGATTATATTTTGGTCCTTTTTCCAAGAGGGTCATTTCTTGTGCTGGGAACTGAATATTTGAAAGGTTTTTGACTCGCGGGTAGAAGGAATGTTTATCATAATTTTTGTGGATAAGCAGTATTTATATGTTTATTTTGCTGTGACCTAAGTTGGTCCAGTTTTCTCTTTTGTTTCAAAAACTTATGGTTAGTTATCTTAAATGCTAAATCGCGAGCTTTTTATCTATGTAATCAAATTCAATGTTGTGTAACTTAAAGGATAGCTCTGAGTGTAATATTTTAAGGTGTGACTTTAAATTATCTCTAATTGAAAACCAATGCCGAGATTCTTCGTTTAACCAAATTTTTTGAGCTTTTTCAATGGCTATATTTGCTGATTTACTATTTGAAATCAGAGCTCAAATAGTAAATCAGCAAATATAGCCATTGAAAAATCTCAAAAAAAAAAAAAAAAAAAAAAAAAAAAAAAAAAAAAATTTGGTTAAACGAAGAATCTCGGCATTGGTTTTCAATTAGAGATAATTTAAAGTCACACCTTAAAATATTACACTCAGAGCTATCCTTTAAGTTACACAACATTGAATTTGATTACATAGATAAAAAAGCTCGCGATTTAGCATTTAAGATAACTAACCATAAGTTTTTGAAACAAAAGAGAAAACTGGACCAACTTAGGTCACAGCAAAATAAACATATAAATACTGCTTATCCACAAAATTATGATAAACATTCCTTCTACCCGCGAGTCAAAAACCTTTCAAATATTCAGTTCCCAGCACAAGAAATGACCCTCTTGGAAAAAGGACCAAAATATAATCTAGCGCCACGCAATACAAAATCTTCAATAGAAACTTTAGCGGTGGATTCTGAAGTTGCACTAGTTCGCAACAAACAAAACAATATCGTAAAAAGTTTAGTAGCTCAACAATTAGTTTCCAATGACTCTAGTATCGACAGCCAACAGCGTACGGAACACCACATTATGAAAACAATTAAAAACAGAATAACGGATAATGATCTGGTGGTCACAAAAGCAGATAAAGGGAACACCATAGTCATTTTAGATCGGACCGCATATAACAACAAAGTGGACGACATTATTAAATCAGACGATTTTCAACAACTTAATTACGATCCAACCAAAAAATGCGTAGCTGAACTAAAACAAGCCATAAAAAGTTCTACGTCTTATTAGCAAATAATTCACCACATAGATCTGATTTAATACCTATGAACCCCCAGGCTCCAGTATTATACGGTCTACCTAAAATCCACAAAGATGATGTTCCTATCAGACCTGTGGTTTCATACGTGAATGCACCTTGTTACAAATTAGCTAAAAAACTAAACCATATCATTAAACAAAAGGCCTGTTTTCAACTACAATACAGCTTAAAAAATAGTCTTCAACTCATTGAACACATTCGAGATCTCGAGGTTCCCAACAACGCCAGACTATTCTCACTAGACGTTGAAAGCCTGTTCACAAATGTACCTTATAAAGAGTGTATGAATATATTAAAGGAC
The DNA here is from genome assembly GCA_036419045.1 of Scirpophaga incertulas. NCBI lineage: Eukaryota > Metazoa > Arthropoda > Insecta > Lepidoptera > Crambidae > Scirpophaga > Scirpophaga incertulas. The sequence goes on along the minus strand of CM071629.1, from coordinate 40,810,162 downwards.
TCATTAAATAATCAACACATACATCCCACTGAGCTAGACGATTTACTTAAATTAACTAACCTATGTATGAATCAAAATTACTTTAAATTTAATAACAAATTTTACAAACAAAAAGAAGGACTTGCTATGGGGTCTCCATTAAGCCCATTAATGGCTGATATCTTTATGGACGACTTTGAAAATAGACATGTCATCGGAGATCCAAATTTACTATATTACTACAGATATGTTGATGATGTTCTTATCTGTTGGAAAGGCTCAGATCAGGAATTGCATAATTTTTTAAATAAAATCAATAACTTACACCATAAAATTAAATTTAAACTAGAGAGCGAAAGTAATGGCAGCATCAATTTTCTAGATTTAACTATTTCAAGAATCCAAGGAAGACATCGATTTCAAATTTATAGAAAACCTTCTCAGACTGATGTTGCAATCCCAATTTCATCATGTCATCCTTGGCAACACAAAAATGTTACGTCCATAGATTACTCGAAATCCCATTAGACAAAGACAGTTATAAAAAAGAATTAGAAACAATCTACCACATTGCAATTTCTAATGGTTACACTACAAAATTGATTGACAAATTAATTAATAAAAAACAAAATTCCTTAATACGGAAACAATTATACTCCGCTTCATGTAATACTGAACATTCAAATGTACAGCTAGTGTAACGTATTATGGTAAAGTCACAGATAAAGTTGTTAATATTTTACATAAAAATAATATTCAGGTAGCCTTTAAAACCGATAACAACATCCGTCGCATATTCAACGCAAAAGAAAAGTATAATTTAACAAAAAAATCTGGCATTTACAAACTAACGTGCGAAGAATGCAACGGAGTTTACGTAGGACAAACGGGTAGAAATTTTGAAACAAGATACAAAGAACATACGGCAGCCTATAAAAATAAACATCCGGAGCGATCTCATTTCGCTAAACACCTGTTGGATACAGATCACCACCTAGTAGACAACCATACTTATAAAGTGCTTCATACTTGTGAAAAAGGACATATTATGAATATTCGGGAACAATTGGAAATCTACAAACATAAAAATATACCTAATATTACATTGCTGAACGAACAAACAAATCTTACACATTCGCCTATTATACAAACAGTTGCCCAATGGTCGGTAGCCCCTCCTACCGAGAGGAGGGGCCAAGCCCCTCGGCCTATAAATACAAGCGTGCAAGGCGCCGCAAGCCAGCCGCTGGTGAGTCATCGAGCGGGCAACAAATCCTGAAGATGTCTCGCTGAGAGACGAAACACGTGTCGACCTTGTCTGCTTGTTGGACAAGTCATCATGAACTGCGCGGAATCAGCAAAAAACAATATCCTTTGTAATACAATGGACTTCCGCAAAATAACACCTGCTACAATAGTGTGTACCAAATTTCAATTAAATCGGTTCAGTGGTTTAACAATATTTTCATACAACCTATTATCTCTCCTTTCAACCTTTTACAACCCTTTATAACCTTTTTTGTATAAAAAAGTAGCTTGTGTCCTTTCTCGGGCTCTAGACTATCAGTGTACCAAATTTCATTTAAATCGGTTCAGTAGTTTTGGTGTGAAAGCGGAACAGACAGACAGACAGAGTTACTTTCGCATTTATAATATTAGTATGGATAACGCAATGGAATAATAGTTTTTATTTAAACTTGTAAAGGACTACCTATTTATCTTATTCTAGCTAAAATGTAATACTTTTAATTTTATATTTGTTTGACGTCACTAAGTTTCTCCAAAAGCCTATGTTGAATAAAGATTAGTTTGAATTTGAATGTATTTGAATTCAAATTTTATCGTACTAGATTAGTTCTACCATGATTTCTCCACTTCCTGGTGTGAATACAAATAGAAAAGTCCTTAGCGCAATAACAAGGAATCGAGGAACTGTAGCGTACAACCCTTTACCCGGCAAGTGGTCGCAGGTGTCTCCCCCCTTCCCCCTACTGCAGGACTGACTACATTTTTCCGTCAAAGAATCCAAGTTACCCTTCTGTTTTTATTTTGCAGCAATCTTGTTATTTTATATCAAATCAAATCAAAATAACTTTATTCAAATATGACTTTAAAGAAAGCTCTTTTGAATTGTCCAAACTTTTTTTTATCACCCATTCAGGACGTATTTTTTAGCTGATAAGAAGAAGCAAGAAACTTATCAGTTTTATCAAAAGTAATAACAATATTTACAATAAATTACATATTTTTGATAAAAATATATTAACAAATAAACCACTAATTCTCGCATTCATTACACAAATATCTGACTCCACCGGGACTCGTATTCGGAACCTCAGAGATGGCAACACCTTGAAACCGCTGTACTAAACTTTCAGCTACGGAGCTCATCGTAAATATGTTAGTTATTTAAAGGATTTTCGTTGTATTGTGAAATAGTGATTGTGAAGATTTTTTTGTTTGTGTCGTGTGTGTGCAATATCCGTAATAGGGAATTAATCTCTTTTTTGAAAAGAATCTTAAGTTGATCCTTGCGTGTCAGTAAACCATATACTAAAAATATAAAAATTTTATACACTCGTTAAGTACTATAAAAATTGCATTAAAATTTAATATTTTCAATTTTGCGCGTAATTAGACGAAGGCGCCGCACGAGTTGTTACTCTGTAGCGATGACGTCAATACGGCATGTAAATAATAAACAAAGCTCTATGTTTGATGCTATGTATTATTATATTCATAATTTAAAAATGAATTATTATATTTTATATATAAACAACTAATAAAGGAATAATAATAAAAGAGTAATACTGACATCGATGTTTTAATACTCCGTAACTCGGCAGAACAAAAGTCGGGATTTGCAGCAAAAAATTTTCCGACCATTAATGCATTTATTTTTGGTAAATTCGTACTATCTCCTTTTACAAAACTGCTTTCCATGGTGTGATTCACGTGCGATTTCAATTAAACTTACGTATTTATAACGTTCTCTTACATTAAAAAAAGCAACCTACAAACTTCTTTTTTTATTGTTATGCGGCTTTATACGTACTATGATTCATAATGACATTGACACGCATAAGTTTACAGTACTTACCTTATGACGTCACGACATGGCGGCCTATGTTTCGCTCTTGTTTTACGTATAGATTAAAAAAGTGAATACTTTGAAACTAATTTTTATATTACTTTTGTTATTTTATGTACTTAAACATGATGGTTCCGACTATTTAATGCATAAGCTATCACAGTTATATGCTTTTAGATCTTTTCTAATATAGAGGGAAGTACCCTATTGTCCATAATTAATGTCGCAAAAATGTAAAGTTGATAGTGAGTGCAGAGTTTTTCAGTCTAAATGGGAAATTGCATATTTTTTCATAGAATGGAAAGGTAAACCACTGTGTTTGATTTGCAATAAAACACTTGCTGTTTGTAAGGAGTTTAACTTGAAGAGACACTATGATACGAACCATAAATTAAAATTCGATTGTTACACTGAAAAAATAAGAATGGACAAATTGTCATATTTAAAATCTAAACTTCAAGATCAACAATTGATGTTTACTAAAGCTAATACTGAGAGCGAAGATGCCCTGAAGTCGAGTTTTATTATTGCATTAGAAATCGCGAAGAGATCAAAACCTTTTACTGATGGTGATTTTATTAAAGACTATGTTGAAAGTTACCGATCTTTCATTTCCATATCAAAAGTCAATAATTCAAAATATTTTGCTGTCAAGAAACACTATTGCTTCAAGAATAGATGGTTTATCTCGAAATTTGGTTCTTCAACTGAAGGAGAAAATTAAGGAATTTACTAACTTTTCACTGGCTGTTGACGAGAGCACTGATACTGTTGATGTTTTTATACGAGGTATTAACAGTAACTTTGAAATAACTGAAGAAATAATAAAGTGCGTTCCACTGACAGGTACTACAACGGCAAATCCCAACTAATATTATAAATGCGAAAGTGTGTTTGTTTGTTTGTTTGTTTATTTGTTTGTTTGTTTGTTTGTTTGTTACCTCTTCACGCTTAAACTACTGGACCGATTTCAAAAATTCTTTCACCTTTGGAAAGCTACATTCTCCCGAGTAACATAGGCTACTTTATATCCCGGAAAAATCGACAGATCCCACGGGATGCGCAATAAAGGCTTCGCTCAAAAACTACTGCACAGATTTTTATGCGGTTTTCATCAATAGATAGAGTGATTCTTGAGGAGTTTTGCGGCATTTTTTATCTCGGAAAAACGGATAGTCCCACGGGAAGCGCGATAAAATCTTCGCACCATAAACCGACTTCCGCGTATATGTAGCCGTGGGCAAAAGCTATGACCCTTAACCCTCTATACACCCAATCCCGAAATCCACGCGGGCGAAGCCGCGGGCAGAAAGCTAGTGTTATATATTCTGCGATTGAGCATTTGATAGCAGAATATGAACTCGACTGGAATATACTTAGCAGCGTAACAACGGATGGCGCTCCTGCTATGACTGGCGAACATTCGGGTGTTGTAACTAAATTAAAATAGAAAACATTAGGGAATTTTGTGGGATTTCACTGTATAATTCATCAGGAATCATTGGCATCCAAACATTTAAAAATGGACCATGTCATGCAACCAAAAGAAGCAGAGGACTAAATCACCGACAGTTCTGGCAGTTTTTACAAGATTTGAACGAACATTTTTCTGATGTCCCTTATTTCACCGAAGTTCGTTGGCTCAGTCGAGGAGTAGTCTTAGAAAGATTTTTTGCGTTACGTGACCCTATTCAAGATTTCATGTTAGAAAAAGGCAACCCAATTGATTATGACAATGACTGGTGGGTTGATTGTGCCTTTTTGGTAGATATAAATAAACACTTGACTGATCTGAATGTAAAGTTACAGGGTAAAAATCTGATTGTCACTCAAATAACAAAGCTGAGGCTGTGGGAAAATCAGGTAATAAATCAAACTTTGGATCATTTCTCTCATTTAAAATCATTTGGCACAGTGAGCCAAAAAAAAAATTGGATCAATATTTTCAACTGCAAAATCTGATAATAGAACTCAACAACAATCGTTTTGAAGACTTCCATAAAATGAATGAAATGGAATTCCCAATTTTCAACAATCCATTCAATTTTGAAGCTTCGCAGGCACCAGTTCATTTGCAAATGGAGTTGATAGATCTTCAGTCGGACAGCATTTTGAAAGAAAAATTTAAGGAGGATAACGCTCTTACGTTTTATCACAATATTTCAAGAGTTTGGATAACTACCCGGAATTAAAAAAGCCAAACATGCACAGAATGCGTGCTGCATGCAAGCATTCTGTGCATGTTTGGTAGCACCTATTTATGTGAGTAGACGTTTTCCGTCATGAAAATAAATAAGAACAAACATCGTACAAAAATCCCAGTCAATCCGCGTAATACAGAATATCGTCGACCCAGGTACGTCATTTCTGACCCTCCCGACTCATTGACGCTGGCTCTTCAAGCCTTGCGAGAGGCGGCATCTGCGCCGCCATCCCTTAGTTAGTCCATACTTTGCAGCTTGCTGCACATGTACGAGTAGGCCCCATCACTTCAAGGCCGGACCCACTTTGGCGTACCGAGCCTTCCTTCGCGCATATGTCTTCTTCGGAGGGCAGCGCCGACGTGCCCTCTCCTGAGGGTGCGCCAACCATTCCGTTCAAGTCATAAGGCCACTAGGGCCAAGGCTAGGCTGAGTTTAGTCGGTAGGTCTGCTGGATCGAGCCGCCTCGATTCACCAGGAGTCCGACATAATCACGTATCCCTGCTTGCCTGTTGCGTTGGTATCCATGAGGATTCTCAGCCTCCTCTCCTGAGGAAAAAAAAAAAAAAAACATCGCACAAGACTTACCAACGAACATCTCCAATCTGTTCTTAAAATAATTACAACAAATATGATACCTGACATTAATGTGCTTGTCAAAAACAAGAGAAGTCAGGGATCTGGATCCTCCAGCTCAAAATAATTACCCTCTTTTATAACTTTAATATGATTTACGACAACCGTATATTTCATTTACTATATAGTTATATGTATAAATAAATTATTTGAATCTGGCCCGCCTACACATTCTAAATTTGATATGTGGCCCTCTGCAAAATTGAGTTTGACACCTCAGCGTTAGATGTTTCAAATAATATGAAATTGATTATTCTTACTATTGTTACTTAGCTAAGGCAATTAAGATCTTACTCAATATTAATACTATTTTTATTGCCTAAGAGTTTTTTTTTCCTCAGGAGAGGAGGCTGAGAATCCTCATGGATACCAACGCAACAGGCAAGCAGGGATGCGTTGATTATGTCGGACTCCTGGTGAATCGAGGCGGTTCGACCCAACAGACCTACCGACTAAACTCAGCCTAGCCTTGGCCCTATTGGCCCTACGGCTTGAATGGAATGGACCTAAGAGTTTTAACCAGGTACTTATTTAATGTCAACATGAAAAAAATGATTATTCTGTCTAATTTACCTATCGAGTCCAACTAAGAGCTTGGTCAATATTAACACGAAAAAAAATAAAACCGACTTCAAAATTGTACGCAACTAGCTCACCTACGTATGTTTAGAAAGATTTTAAAAGAACTAAAAAGTAAAAAATTAATTCGATAACTTCTGTCTTAAATAAACTAACTTGATATACCAACTAGGTATTTTTTGAAGTCGGTTAATAAAATATTCTCTATCTGAAAAAGCACGCAACGATTTCGATGAAACTTTGCAGAATTACTTAGTTCGCACTTGTAGTTTTGGAGATATGCGAACACAAACATAAAAAAAATACATACATAAAGGTCTAATTGACATCCTCCTTTTTTTTAAATCGGTAAAAAATGACTATTAATCGACTCAACACATACCACAGTTGAAACAAACACGTCGACTTGTCATTTAACAATTGAAACTATTATTGAACGTAATTATTTTGACACTTTACAAACATACAGAGAACATAAATATATAGAACAACAGTTAAAACGACGATTGTTCTTATTAAAATTAATAATACTATTTTAAGTCAGTTCAGTCACAGGCCCACGATTGTTTTTACTAATCGTCTTTGTTTAGTTTTATTGTTATCATAGTTGATTCATTTAATTTAAGGTCAACTAAGATCTTAGTTAGGTTCCGTTTTTTAGACTGATAATCTACCCAAAGTTATAGATACAAATTTGTTGGGCTATTTACTTGAAACGCCGCCAAAGCGATAAGGAGCGATTTTCATAAATTTAACTCTCGGATCCGGAGTAAGATTCGCGGAATTTGTTACACAACTTCATTATCATTTTCGACTCAAAAGACTTATTTCCGCGGCAAAGATAATATTGAAAAGAAACTTTAAGTATTGAAAACTGGTTCCGATTGTGTCGGAGTTGGAATAACAGAGCAATAATCGTGAGCGCTCGCTTGGCTCCGTTTGCTGATAAGGAGCGAAACAAACAATATGGGTGCATTGACTCTGACCGGGGTACTATTGTTAAGAGCTGTGATTCTTCTCATCAAATAATATGCGGTTTTCTTCCATAAAATACACTTTTTAATGAATCTACTCACTTAACAATAACGAACACTAATTAACACTTAATCACATCGTAGTTCGCTCTTTTGTGCCTCGATATTTATTCGCCGCATCGTAATTAAATACTTTCCCTGTCGGTTTTCATTCCCTCTGGAGAGGACAGGCTGAGAATCGTCATGGATACCACTGCAACGGCAAGTGCTATTAAATGATTATGTCGGACTCCTGGCGGATCGAGGCGGCTCGACCTGACAGACCTACGGACTAAACTCAACCTGGCTCAGGTTGAGTTTAGTCGGTAGGTCTGTCTGGTGAATGCGCTAGGTTGTAGTAAGAATGAGACTCAAAACTGCTTGAAATGATGTAATTATTAACAACTAGCGGACCCGACAGACTTCGTCCTGTCAAAAAGATTTGTACAGTGGCAGTTTTTTGGTCCTAATTATTTTATAGATAATGTCGCATAGCCAACCAAATCGCAAAAAAAGTCTAAATGACCTATTACATTTTGTGGCTATTCAATTTTGGAACGTGACATTAAATCCTCCAACGATGTATTCTGTGCTCCAACGCACGCACGCACACTGTTTTGATAGATATGATTGAATTTCAACTATATGTAACGTTAATAAAGCGCAAATTTACTCTTTGATGTTAGGAACACACCTTCATTGCTTAGACAACAGTGAGTGCTTGCAATATGAAATTTATACAATAACAATAAAGCTCAATTCGACTGTACGTTTTAGTTAGAAAACGTTTGCATGGGAAAATAAAAGGGCTGTTTTTAGGGTATTTCCGATAATTATTCGGATTTTACTCATTGTAAAAACCCTCCTTGAACTTCAACGAACATTAACAAAAAAGAATTGGCCAAATTGGTCCAGGCGTTGTTGAGTTATGAGCTTACCAACACATTTTGCGATTCATTTTTATATATAAGATAAAACAAATGTAGAAAAAATTATGCTTTGACAGATGATGTGTCGCAAGTCGAGTCCCAGACCGCAATGGCGATAGCCTCCTGCCGCCGCACCGATGACGTCTTGATGTATTGATAATTAGCAGCGTAGGATTAAGCAGGAACTTCTGTAGCTTGAACAGTCGATCCTAATGACCCTATGACTTGACGTGACAAGGAACTCTACCGTATTTTTTGTTTTTGAGACAAAAGGTGTCGATGCAACTTGAGCGCGTTGTCTAATGGCTCAAGTTCGCCGTGTAGTGGAGGGTGAGAATCTCCCCGGTACGTGACGGTATCGGGTATATGTTTGACGGATGTATGGCCCGGGTCTTCGGTTCGCGCACGCGGTTGGTGGCCGGCGGGAGGGATTGGTTTGCGCGTGTGATTAGGTCGGACGGGTCGGATATGTTTGGGGCGGCGGGCTCCATCCGAGACGCTATCTATCGGGGTGTAATCTACCATTCTTTGAGTAGGAGTATTGGGGTGGGTCAGAGCGTTAGCGAAGTAGCGGGAGGCTAAATCTTTAATGTGGGATTCGATCGATGGTCGAGGTCTAGATCGTAATGCAAGTCTATGCTGCGTGAGTACGGGGCACCCAGGGCACGACGTATGAATTTATTCTGGACTACCTGTAGCTTGTGCCACCGGCACTTAGGGACGTGGGCGGACACTACGGACGCGTAGTATCGAGTGGTTAGTATCGGGCGTAGGAACTCTATCGGCTGACGCTCCGTTTATATAGTGGTGGGGCTTTTAGTCCTTGTAAAATTACGTGAATATGAACAATAAAAAGAGTGGACTGTATATTGAAGATCCTACTACTATTATAAAGGCGAAAGTTTGTAAGTATGGATGTTTGTTACTCTTTCACGTAAAAACTACTGTAAGGATTTGAATGAAACTTTACCACAATATAGCTTATACATCAGAATAACACATAGGCTACAATTTTTGAGTTTCTTTGAGGTTCTAATGTGAGGTCGTAAAAAAAATTACATTTTTTGCGCTTACATTGCAAACGCTGACTGAATCCTACAAGATAGATCAAAACAATTTACTACAGTATTGTACAACTTAAAAAAGGTCTACAAAAAAGTCCGTGATGGTATATGTTTATCTCTTAGGAATAACCCACAATAACCATTTTTTATCCTTTACTTTGTACGAGAAATAATGGCTCATTTACGAAGCGATTTTAAGCAATACAGTATTAATCCTTATCCAATTAAGTATCTTAAATACATTGTGCATTTAGTGAAGATCAATATGGCTTTTTACATCATGTAAATTAAATAAATATTTTCGAAGATATCACAGATTTAAAATGCAGAGGCATAGCAATTTCGGGGATAAATACCGTTTCGGTGATAAATACCGGCAGCGGTGCAGGCGAACGGGGCGTGGGGGGAGCGGGGTAGGTGCGGTGGGGAAGAAGTGGCTCATCGCTGAGTGCGCGACCCGAACGCGGGCAGATTACCTATAGGCCTATGATTAGGGCTCTGCAGTGCTTAGTTACCGTATTTCTTACTTATTACTAGACTAGACGGGACGAACCTGAAGTCCACGCGAACGAAGTTGCGGGCAAACGCTAGTATATAATAAATAAAGAATTACAATAATGGTTGCCAATAAATATATTGCAGTGCGAGTTAATGTGAAAGTGAGAGTAGTCGATGACGGGTCGTGTTCGGTTGTCTTCCGCGCTCCACGCCTCTGATAAGTCCCGCGGTCCGTATTGTCTCCGCCATATAGTAACATGAAGAAATCTACAAGATTCTACAAATAACAAATATCTATTACCTTTAACTCTGCTACTCGGTGCTAGATGGTGCTACTGAGCCAATTTTCTTGAACTTTCTATAACCTTTCAGAAAGTTCGATATGCTGGAATCACTTCTACTATATACTGGATGGTTCCCGATCTTATCCTGCGAAACTTCGGTGGGTTCAGCATAACATGAGGCTCATTTTCAGTATCGGAAATAATACTTTTTATAATACCGGATACGTTACCGAAAAGTGTTAGTTCTCGCATTGTTTTTCAGTTTGAACAGTAAAATATTACGGAGACAACTTATTTCATTTACTTTGCTTTCCATATTGATATTCTTCAATCATTTCAACTGAACTGAAAAATGGTTTCAACGAGTTAGCTTTCATTCAATCAACTCCAATGTAATAAATAAAAACATTTATTTAGCTGTATATAGGGTTCGCAACCCTACGTGTACGAGTCCGACTCGCACTTGGTCGGTTATTTAAAGCTAGAGTAAACATGTAGCCTTCACATTCAACTGAAACTCGTACTTTCACAAATTCGACCTTCCTAGGACAACACAGGATGAGTCAAAAAAAAAAATTAGCTAATATTTCCACAATCGCAACACCATAATGAAGACACAACAGAAAAACCGCTTCGAAAGCTGAAAAGGCATTTACGCCGCTTCCTAACCAAGCCCAAGTGACAAACGACCTCACAGCTTGTCTAATAAGATTATAATGTTCAGAATTCTGCTCATAAATAATCATCTCGAGTTAATATTGCCAATCGAAAAACTGAAGTAATTAATCACGACGCTGCGTCGGCTTTATCCGGTGCAGTTGGCGGTCCAGGAGCTGCCGCGTCATCTGTCATTCTTTGACGCTCGCCCGCTGGAGCCGGCAAGTTCTGGGTAACCCTGTACTTCATCTATCATTCTTTGACGCTTGTTAACTGAGTATTGAATGATGGCAGTATGCTGTTTTAGGGCTTCGCTTGTCTGGTCCGGCATTGTCTGAGTGATAGATTATGAGTTTGTTTGCTACAGACACATTCATACATATTACACAGAAGAGACAAAATTCATTTTCAATCTGCGTAAGTTTTACCATGTTTCTAACTATCGCTCTCAACTAAAATGGTTAGCTGTTCGCCAGCGCAGAGACTTACAGGTTTTATCCTTTTTTTTTTTTCCTGAGGAAAATGCATTAAATTGCATACCCCGGCTGTGGCGAGCCGGCGGTTATCCTCCCCAGAAGGGGGAGGCCTACCCTTTTTTTTTTTTTTGTTCCCCTAAGGAAAATGCATTAAATTGCATACCCCGGCTGTGGCGAGCCGGGGTTATGTGGGGCTCTCCTCCCCAGAAGGGGGAGGCCTACCCACTAAAAACCTCAGGGATGGCCTTCCTCAGGCATGTAGGGAGCCCCCGGGAACACAAAGGCCACTTCCGGGAACCCCCAGCCTTCGCTCCCCTCTCTAGAGGGGAGCCCTCCTCGGGGGAAGCTACGCCCCCCGGCTACGGAAGGGGCGTAGTCCATCCCGGGTCGCTGTAGCAGTCGCGACTTCCTCGCGCCCGCCGGCGACCCGCGGACATGTTTTATCCCTACTTTAGAATATTTTGTATCTTCCAACATCTCCATCCTACCTTAAATCTTTGTTCTCTTTTCGATCCCATTCGTCATGTCGTGCCTTGCGTTCTAATTTTAATCTGACTCTTGATATACCGCCCCGAAGTACCGACTTTTTTTTCATATACTTTTTCGGCTTATGCCGTCCGGTTATGGAACTCTCTCCCTGCCAAAGATTCCTTAACTTAAACTAGTTACGTAATTGGACAGGACAATTGGTTAATTGTCCTGTCCAATTACGCACATATCCTATGTTTAAATCACCTTTAAATACTTCTCTGGTCCTAGGTTACCTGGAAGTTGCTGTTTAGCAATAAGGCCGCCTTTTGTACATTTGCTATTTGTTTTTTTCTTTTTTTTGGGTATTTTATGTGTACAATAAAGAGTTATTTTATGTTACGCTTGCGTGTGTGTGGAATGTGACAGACAAACATGTACAATAACGTAATACGTTGCCAAAGTGTGACCGAAATAGAAACAAAAATTACCTGACGAATTTTAACGAAACTTGGTATAATTATTTTTCATACTCCTGAGCTGGTTATAGTATACTTTTCATCACGCTACAATCAATAGAAGCATAGCAGTGAAAGGAAATGTTGGGAAAAAGGAGAAGTTACTCCATTTTTTAAGCTTCCGTCCCGTGTGCAACCTTAATGGTTAAAGCTACACAGAAATTATGTATGACGGAAATGTTCTCCTTAAAATTATATAAAAAATATCCCGCGAGAGCATATGTCTATCTTTTATGGTTGACTCACAATAACACGTGTAACTTCCGATAGCTTAGCAGTTCGAAGCTTTCTGATTTTATTTGTCTACTTGTCGCGTAGCGGAAGGCTACGGAGCAAAAAAAAAGGAAAGGTAAAATAAAAAGATAAATACAAGAAACTATTATATTAAAAGGAATATTATAACAAATATACACTAAAATGTAAAGAGAAAAGTAAACTACAAGTGTTCAGTCCAATAAAAGTGCTAAAAGTGAAGTTATAAACCAAAAATAGCGCAGTTTAGCGATACAATAAGATTACGAACTTCTGTGAAATTTATAAGTATTAAACGCATTTGTACACAGTTAAATTGGAAATAAAATATTATTCTACGGTAAAGTTGAGACATTCTTATTTGTAGTTACACCCAAGACTCATATTTAAACATGACATAGGTAGGTAGCAACTGAGAAGTCAATGATACATATAAATCGGTCTATAAAGTAATTAATATATTTGTCCATCTATTAGTTTTCTAGTAGATTATGATTTATAGCATTTGCGTAGTCCTCAGCATATCAAGCATAACACTTACAGTACTCCTACAGTACACATTACAGACAGAATACAACCCATTTGCACATACAGTAATACTATACGCGATTCCCAAAGGAATCAACACAAAGTTGTGTTGGGCTTGGGTGTTAATAGATCACCTCTGTCCAGCTCGCTTAACACTAACGGCAGTGCCGTCGGGGAGTACCCCCAGTGTATCCTACATACAAGTTGGGTGTAGCGAGCACTTTCCTAGGGCAATCCGTGCCGACTATCTAGAGGTGTTCAATATTCCCATACTTGAACTCTATACATGCATGACACGATTTATTATAGAAATGCAGATGCGTAGATTGCATGAGCGTAGCTTGAAAACTAGCAGATGGGCAGATTTGCATTAGAAGATAACAATTTACTTATAATTGCGAGGCCTGAGAAAATTCTAGAGCATTTTAATAGTGTAGACGTTGGAAGATTAAAACTTTACATATAATTGCAAGTTCTGAGAAAATTCTAGAATATTCTAATAGCATAGACGTTACATACTGTTACGTTTATAACACGCTCAGTCATTAATGATGCTACCTAAAATTACGATTCCACGCGAACGAAGTCGTGGGCACAGCTATTTAATAATATAATAATGTGGCATATACAAAGAACAATTAGATTACAAGTGATATTATTATTTTATTAATTAAATAATATTATTTAGATTTTTGATTCTGATTTTGTTAATTATAAAACTTATTATAAACAAAGTCTGTCAAGCACCGACCGCACTCCGTGATCCCGGTTCAGCTAACTTAGTTATTAAGCTGTGACTAGTTCACGCGCCAAAAGTTTCAGAACTAACGCGCTTTCAGCTTCGGCGTAGCGCACCTCACATATCAGATGTGTATTCTGAATTTTAATATTGTTAGAAATTGTAATTTTCGTTCTAACTTAGATTTAATATATACTAGCTTTAAGCTCGCGGCTTATCGTATTTTACGAAAGGAAATATACTACAGGCATAACCGAATTGCATAAAAAAACGGGTGGAGCTGTGCCGGGGTACACGGCCGTTGGTTTTAACGTGAAGTCTATGTGAGGGAATCGCTATAAAAGTAGAAGATTGAAATAAAAAAAAACAAGATTGACGGTGTTATAAGTATTTTAATAAAAAACTCAATGTCACAACAGCGAGCTGACTATATAAGTGAAATATTCACACCACATTTTTGTTTCTAATGGCCGTTTTCATCAACCTTGTCTTAGCTTAGGTGACTCCTTTTTTTTTTTTTTTTTTTTGTTCCCCTGAGGAAAATGCATTAAATTGCATACCCCGGCTGTGGCGAGCCGGGGTTATGTGGGGCTCTCCTCCCCAGAAGGGGGAGGCCTACCCACTAAAAACCTCAGGGATGGCCTTCCTCAGGCATGTAGGGAGCCCCTGGGAACACAAAGGCCACTTCCGGGAACCCCCAGCCTCCGCTCCCCTCTCTAGAGGGGAGCCCTCCTCGGGGAAGCTACCACCTCCCCCGGTCCCCTCCACCGACGACGCCCCCCGGCCACGGAAGGGGCGTGGTCCATCCCGGGTCGCCGTAGCGGTCGCGACTTCCTCGCGCCCGCCGGCGACCCGCGGCGGCGCCGCAGCTGTGCTACCGAGCCCGGCGCCGCCTCCTTCGAGCGGGATCGGCCATCTCCCGACCCCGCTCGGCGGCCTCCTTCTGGAGCATTACTGCTTCACAGAAGGAGGCCACAGCCCTCCAACCTCCCTCGTCCGCCAGCATTGCCGCAATCAATGCCGGCGGAGACAGATCTCGCCCGATCTCTGCGACCAAGACTCGGCGCTCGGAGGCCCACGCGGGGCACTCCGCCAGCGTGTGCTGGGCCGAGTCGAGTCGGATGCGCAGTGGTGACAATGTGTCGATCCCTCCCGTCCTATTCGACACAGATACTCACCGAAGCAGCCGTGCCCGGTGAGTATCTGAGTCAATCGGTAGGTGACCTCCTCCTTCCCGTTGAGCCAAGCTTCGAGGTGCGGGAGTACGGCACCGACGGCCCGCTGGCGCGCGCAGATCCGTAATTCGAGCTGCGCACGCCAGGCCGCCACAATCCGTCGGTGCCACTCCCGCTTAGGCACTTCGTGCGCGGGTTCCAGGGCGCTCCCCCCATCGCCCCCCGGTCGACACGCCGCGACGCATACGTCGCCGCGTACATGTCGGCCAGGATGTCGAATGGGGGGGAGCGTCCCAGAACTGTCGCCGCCTCGTACGAGATTGTACGGTAGCCTCGTACGATCCGTATGGCCATTATCCGCTGCAGGCTCCGTAGCAGAGCTCTGCAGCGGGGGGACCTCGCGCAGTCTTGCGACCACACGGGAGCCCCATACATGGCCACGGATCGCACGACGCCCTCGTACAGGCGGCGGACTCCATCCCTCGGTCCCCCGAGATTGGGCAGCAGGCGATGCAATGCGCCCGCCACCCTTTTGGCTCGGGGGACCAACCGCACGAAATGCTCCTCGAAGCTCCAGCGGCTAGCTTAGGTGACTCCTAAGAGACATGCTGTCTCACTCTTTTTAGTTAATATAAAAAGTGACAGCATGTCACTTAGGA
This sequence comes from Scirpophaga incertulas, assembly GCA_036419045.1. NCBI lineage: Eukaryota > Metazoa > Arthropoda > Insecta > Lepidoptera > Crambidae > Scirpophaga > Scirpophaga incertulas. Next base: position 40,794,416 of record CM071629.1, on the reverse strand, counting down.
GTCACCTAAGCTAAGACAAGGTTGGTGAAAACGGCCATAAGACTAATAGTTTTTTAATTATCAAGGTACGATGATATAGACCTTTTCGTTACGATCCACTTTTTAAACCTGGTACCTGTATGTTTCGGCGCGATTTTAAAGACGTTTCACGTCAAAACCTATCCAGCAGTTTTATTCAATATTCCCGCAGGAATACTATATTACCGCGTGGTTTAAATTGTTATTTCCTTCTTTGGTTGTTAAACTATCCCTATCGTTACGGACCTCGCAACCATAGTTTTAAGTTAGGCTTTCAATATGTTTCAAAATTGTGTGGAGTAGGCATGTCAGATTTTGTTTTATGATACGACCTGCGTAATGGTACTATTTTTGTTTTTATTAATCTGTGGATAACGTTGTTGGTTGCAGTATTGGCATGCATAGATATATTAAACTAAGTTATCTATACTAATATTATAAAGAAGTAAAGTTTGTGTGTTTGTAAATTGTAAGGGGTAATCTCCGGATCTACTGAACCGATTTTAAAAATTCTTTCACCAATAGAAAGCCACATTATTGCGGAGTGTCATCATCATCATCATCATCATCATCGATTTTAAAAATTCTTTCACCAATAGAAAGCCACATTATTGTTGAGTGTCATCATCATCATCATCATCATCATCATCATCATCATCGATTTTAAAAATTCTTTCACCAATAGAATGCCACATTACTGCGGAGTGTCATCACCATCATCATCATCATCATCGATTTTAAAAATTCTTTCACCAATAGAAAGCCACATTATTGTTGAGTGTCATCATCATCATCATCATCATCGATTTTAAAAATTCTTTCACCAATAGAAAGCCACATTATTGCGGAGTGTCATCATCATCATCATCGATTTTAAAAATTCTTTCACCAATAGAAAGCCACATTATTGCGGAGTGTCATCATCATCATCATCGATTTTAAAAATTCTTTCACCAATAGAAAGCCACATTATTGTTGAGTGTCATCATCATCATCATCATCATCATCAGCGGACGGCGCGCGATGGCTTCGGGTTTAATTCAGTTCGCTTTCGTGCTCGCTTCGGGGATTATTAATATTATGCCCAACGAAGTGGGCGAGGGTCAGCTAGTACTTTATATATTGTAACCTAATATAGGCATGTTTACTAAATATTTTTTTATTAATTATACTATGTAATGGAAAGTGACTTCATGAATTATCAATATTGAAGTCATTTTCCAAATTGACGACTCTGTATCTATTTAATACAGGGAAAAAAAAACAGCCCTTGCTGAGTTTCTTGCCGGTTCTTCTCAGTACAAGGTCTCCCGCCGTAGATTTGCGAACCGATGGCGTAGCTTTTCGACATTCACAAGTGCTTGTAACAGCCCAGACTGAATAAATGATTTTGAATTTGAATTTGAAATTTGTAACTATTTGTTATCTGTCAATAAATAAATAAATTATGAAAGATCCCTTATTTGATTTTCTATAAACTGGGGTCATGTTTAGGATTTATGACCCCTGACAACATTCGGACCGTGGAAAAATAAGGGCAATAAAAAAAGATTTTGTCATACGATACGTTACTGTCTACGGATTTATCTCGGTCGCATTTTCAGCAGTATTAATTCGGATTAATAATTGCATATTTACGGAAACATATCACAGTGCTTTATATATTCGAGTACGGCTTTATACGGAAAGTGGACGACCACGCGTTCACCTAATTACACTACAAGTATCATAATATATGCTATATATTTATAAAAACATACGATAGGGCACATTCTCGTAAGTACACAATACAAGCAACGGCGCAAGTGCTGTCTGGTAAGTATAAAACACATATACTCGTAATTAGTGAATAAAAAAATATAACAATTGCGGGTACAAGCGGGCATCTCCCTTTTCGGAACAGATCAAAATAGCTTTTTTATAATAGAGACTAAGTGTCATTTGCATTTAGAAGGGAGAAATGTGAGTAACAGTTACAATCACCAAAAAGTTCAATCAACATTGAATGAAATAGTCACTGGCACAGCATTATAAGACGCGTATGGACTTATTTAAGAAAAATACGTTAAATTCAAATTCTTTTAATAATTATGATAAATATGGGAGAGAAATAAACTTAAACTTTTATTAACAATGAAGAGATTAAAAAAATATGAATAAAAAGCATATTTTCAGTGAAACACTAAATCTTTGTGGCAACAGCTTGGAGAACATACATCATCCATACACCCCGAAGGCGTTTATAAATAATATGGAAGCGCCATCAATGCGCCCCTCTAAATCCCTGCCCATTGAACGCACCCTTCCTCGGAGCCCATATTCAATAACTGATCCGGTCAGGGATGCATCCAGGCACAATCCTTTGAATTCCCGATCTTGATGTTTTTGGTGACGGAGTTTCGGGGTTTTATAAAAAAGTATATGAATATTTTGCCGATGTTATGTGAGATGCTTGTTATTTTAAGTTGTTGAAAAATTATCAAAGTTAAAATTATTAAAGCTATAAAACATCAATTAACAAAGTGTAGAAAGCGCGCTGGTGGTGTAAACGTCACCTGCACGGCAAAAAGGTTTTTTTTTGCAAGGAGAAATTCTCCTTATGCACCATGACGCTGCGCTGGCGAGGCGTGATCATATGTGGGGTTCTCCGGTCTGAGAGGACCAGCCTATACACTAAAACACTCCGGTATTTTCTGGATACACCGCCATGCGCCCCGGGGCCGGCTCGACCTAGAATTGGTTGAGCCAACGCCGAGGAGGGGATTGTCCGAGAACACTTGGACAATGCCTTGGACGGAGAGGCGTCTCCTCGGCGTTCGCGGTAGCTAGCCGCGCACGCAGCCTCACCGTAGGGTCATTAGGTAAGCACTGTGCTTGCGTATGCCCGCCTTCTCCTACCAGTCTGCTTGCAGCGGAGGGAAAAAGCCTCGTCGTCCTCCTCCTGCTCCCTTTCCGCTGCCTCCTGCAAAATGACATTCTTGCACAAGGAGGCGACAGCCCCCCATTCCGCCTCGCCGCGGAGCATGGCCACGATCACGCTCGGTAGCGAGAGGTCGCTGCATCCCAGCACAGCGATAAGATCGCTGCTTTGTTGTTGCTACGCCGGGCACACAGCCAGTGTGTGCTCGGACATGTCGTCGGGAGCGCCGCAGTGGTGACACCGCGACGTTGTCTCCCGGCCTGGTGCAGGTAGTGACCGTGTCCGGTCAGCAACCCAACCCACTCCTCCAACACCGGATGAACGGCTTCGGCTTCGTTCGGTGGCCGGCAGCTGGCGAGGCGAGTCTCACCCCACCGGTTCAGAGCCTCCCTCTGTACCCGGGCACGGACTACCTCCACCTCAGGTGGAGCGAGCCGCTCCCTCTGCTCACGTACCGCGACCCGATGAAGATTAAAAAAATATATATTTCTCAAGCCTCCAAGTCCAGCTCTGGCAACCGTATAAGTCTGATGCCTTACAATTTTTATCATTAACTCTTTTACGACAGTTATATCAAAAGCTCCTATCCAGTTTTCAATATACAGACATTTAACATATGTATATTTATTTATTTATTACACATTTATATTCTACCCTTTTTTAAATGAAGGACCAACAAAACTTTTTTCGATTTGACTGTAGGGAATTAATTGAGGTTTTAGTGATTAAATTAAATCAAGGTTAGGGCGTTATGGGACTAAGTTAACCGTTCAAATAATTTCATAGCTTTGTCTATTTGGCTCTCTGGTCAGAGATAATAGCTACTTATGTCACGTAATGCGGATAATATAATACATACAGTGGCATACAAGATTTTATCTATAAAGGAAGGTAGGTATATAGCGCAGATATGGATGATATTGTAAGGTTAAATATACATGTATATAATTAACAACAGATAGATAATTTACGTTGTCTCCTTATCGAAGCAATATGTATAGACTTAGCCTTTATGTTACAGAATGCTTGTACGAGTATTTTAGAAATTAAAAAGATTTCAACAATAAAATATGTTTCATCATGCATTCTAAATTCAAATCGCTGTCAATTTTATAAGTGGAATGTTTCGTCTATGCAAAATATTTATTTATTTATTTATTTTATTTATTTATTTATTTATTTATTTATTTTATTTATTTATTTATTAAACTTTATGCAAAAAAAAATACATAGGCGGGCTTAATACCTAAGGTATTCTCTACCAGCCAACCTTTGGGTGGTGTGGAGATGTGGTGTAGGTGCATCGAGATTTTGATAGGTCTATACTTAAATATGAAGGTATCTGTATGAATAAAATGCTGCAGGATACATATTATTATAAACTAATATATAATACAATTATATACATATATTTAATAAACTATGTAGTAACATATATATACAAGTATAAATATATATTTATATAAATAAATAACAATATATAAACTATGTAATATTAATTATTTAATATCTGCCAATTCCTTTACAACATCCTTGCAAGATCAAGCTTGTGCCATAATATCCGAGAAATGTTTACGGACTTTCGTTTAAATGAGGCCCGAGTTGGTGCCATCCTGATTTCATAAGGGAGAGAGTTCCACAGAAGTATGGACTGAATTTGAAAAGAAGAGTGGACAGAGTGAGAAGTGTGCTGAGGACAGCTAAGAAGAAGATTGTTAGTCGACCGTAAGGTTTTAGAGTGAGTAGAACATAGATATTGGAAATGAGATAATAAATAAGAGGGAGAACAGGAACAGTTAAGCAGAGCGTAGAGAGTAGTGTATTTATAATCTTATTTTAAACAATTCACAGAATATCTTAAAAAATTGTAGCCTATATGTTATTGTGATGTAGAAGCTATATTATTGTAAGGTTTCATTAAAATCCATTCAGTAGTTTTTACGTGAAAGAGTAACAAACATCCATCCATACAAACGTTCGCGTCGATAATATTAGTAGAGATTATAATCAGAATGTATTAAAATCTGTAAAAATGTAGGTATTATTTTACATTTAAATTGAATGAAGTGTACAAAAATTGTTATTGGTCCCAAGCTTTTTATAAGGTTAAGTTATATCTGTTACCGGCCAAACCCGATTTCAGTTCGATTACATGGTTTGTTTTGGTGGCACTTAGAATTGCAGAGTATTATTGCCTTCTTGCCAAGAAGGTAAGGTAAAACCATTTTTATTTTTACTTTCTAAATGTACTATAATATTTAGACTAGACCATACCAGTTTATCCTAGGGTGTGCGTATTTATATCAGGATCATCTAGTTTGGCATAGCCTAAACTGGTCTATTCTATCGGGCTCGGGACAAATTAGATTGGACTAGCCTGAACTGGTTTATCCTATCGCCTATAGGAAGAACTAGTTTAGCCTAGGCAAAACTGGTTTGTCCTGAAATCGGGTTTGGCCGGTAACATATTTATTATTCTTGATTAGGAAGTGTAATTTTGGCAAAATAAATGAATGAAGCTGAAATAAACACACAATTAGTTATCTATATAGCAGAATGATATATTATGAAACAGTGTACCAGCCTTTCCGATTTTGAACCAGATGAAGACATAATACATGTGTGTTATGTGTGTGTGGGCGTGCATACACACACACATATATATACGAGTTTAAGTGTAATAGACAAGTAAAATCATCGTTACTGTGGCTGTGATGAAAAATATAATTCGTTGTCAATTAAACTAATTGCAAGTTGTGAGAAAGAAAATCATAAAAAATCTGTATCCCCAGAACTCCATCCGATCGGATTTCCAATTCCCTTAATAATCCGCTCGGCCCCGTTATTGTTTTCGCAGGATAGGAAGCAATAATCCGCGAGTGCCGACACTGGCGGATCGATGGATTGGAAATATTGCGGGACTATTGTAAAATTAAATATTGATGCGGGGGTGCTGCCTCCAGTCGGTTTTTTGTAAATCCTGGAAGATTATAGCGGGTCGGGCTATGCATATGTTGTATGCTCTGTAACGTCTATACCTATGTAATCTATACATATAATAAGACAGTAAAAATATTTTGTCTGTACATTTAGTATTTTTGACTGAAATGGATAGAGGGGCACTTAAATAGATTATTAGAAAGCAAAAAAAATTTTTTGGAATTTTTTGTCTGTCTGTATGTTTGTTCACGTTTATCTCCGAAAGTACTGAACCGATTTGCTTGAAACTTTCACTATTTGCTTTGTTTTAACTCAGAATAATATCTAAACTTTGTTTCATCAAAATCGGTTCATTAAAAAAAAAGTTATCGTCATTTTAATGAACTCAAGGCATGATAATATTGCGAATTATAATGTACACCATTCTTACGTAAGTTACATGGGAAATTTAAAATCTAAAGACAATTCATCATCATGATACAATACATACATAAGATAACGTCTTTATCCCCTGCGGGGTAGACAGAGCCACAGGTTATAACACCCCAAAGTCCACGTTTAGCATGTTCGTGGGCAGTGAGATGGAACAGGGAAACAAAATACGATGAAACGAAACCAGTTTTTATCAAAATAATATGATAAATGCGAAAGTTTGTTTGTTTATTACCTCTTCACGCTTAATCTATACATATAATAGAACAGAAAAAATATTTAAGTGTAAATCAGTTTCATTACGCATGTTAGTTTTTTCATAAATCACTAGATGGCGCTGTTTCATTTAATCAATTTCTACAACGCGCTATTGTAGTTTTTTCAAATAATTTTTTCATAAATCACTAGATGGCGCTGTTTCATTTAATCAATTTCTACAACGCGCTATTGTAGTTTTTTTCTTTGAGTTTACTTTACTTCAAGGAATTGCTTTATACCAAAAATATTTTAATCGGTAAAATCATATATTAATATGATTTGTGTATCAATACTCAATACTCAATAACTTTATTGCGTTCCATAATGATACAGGTGTTAAAATTAGAGGTAGGTACAATTATGGACCCTGTCGGGCACAGCAATATTGATCAACGGGAGCGAGGAACTATTTTTATGTGTATTAATCATTTCTGATAAAATTGTATTAATTTAAGTATATTTAATTATTTATTATAATTTATATGTAATGTATAGTGTATTTAATTATTCATTTCAATTAGTAATAAATATTCCATTTTTATAAAATTGTATTAACTTAGGTAGGTATATTTAATTATTTATTATTATTTATATGTAATATATAATGTATTTGAGTGTATTTTTATTCATTTTAATTTACAATAAATATTATGATTTTCAATTTTTACTATTTCACATTTAGGTAGGTATATTTAATTATTTATTATTATTTATATGTAATGTATAATGTATTTAAGTATATTTTATTATTCATTTTTATTATATTTCCACCAAAAGCTTAAAGAATGGTTATATATATAATACTTATATATATCTGTGTATTTAAAGTATATTTATGGAAAGGATATTGTAGGTGTGTTGTGTGTTATTATTTTATTACTATAAGAAGCTTGTTGAGGTCTGTATGCATGTTATGTTTGTTGGTCATTTAGGTACTCGTTTACAGAATAGTAAGTTTTATCTAGGAGGAAAGCTTTCAGTTTATTATTAAATATATTTACTTTGGGTTCGTTTTTTATAGAGTTTGGCAATTTATTATATAGTTTAATGGACATAACATAGGGGCTGGATGAGTGCATTGCTAATCTAGAAGTGGGTAAGTTAAGTCTGTTCCTGTGTCTTAGTGTCATTTGAGTCTGTATGTCCTCTCTCTTTATGTATTGTTCTGGGTAATTACGGACTAATTTGCATATTTCAAATATATAGATGCTAGGCAATGTAAGGATGTGAAGATCTCTAAAGTGGGGTTTACAACTGTCGGTTTCTTCAATATTGACTAGAATTCTAATAAGTTTTTTTTGTGAAATAAGAAGTTTATGTGCCTCTGTACTGTTTCCCCATAGGATTACACCATATGTGAGCCATGAGTAAGCGTATGCATAGTAAGTTGATAAGGCGGTCTTTAAATTAGTGGTTTTTTTAATTTCGCGGAGTGCATAAGTAAATTTAGAAATTTTTGCTTTAATTTTTTGTACATGTGATTTCCAATCAACATGTGTGTCTAAATTTATGCCTAATAGAGTGAATTTATTTACTGTTTCTAGTTTAATATTGTTAAAGCTATAATCTATATTAAGTGGTAATTTTTGACGGGGGTGAAATGTAATTAATTTTGTTTTATTGAAATTTATTTCTAGGTTATGGTCGGCCATCCAATCAGTAGTACGCGTCAGTATGGAGTCGATTGTGTTATTCAAATTATTATTGTTTTTCGCATGATATTAATATTGATATGTCGTCTGCAAACAGAACGCACGGCTCGCTATATATTCAGGTAGATCGTTCAATAACATTCAACTCGAAATTTCGCAGACGAAGTCGCGGGCAACAGCTAGTGTTTAAATATGAGTCTTTGGTGTAACTACAAATAAGAATGTCTCAACTTTACCTTGGAATAATATATTATTTTCAATTTAACTGTGTACAAATACGTTTAACACTTATAAATCATCTTATATTATGTAATTTTATTGTATCACTAAATTGCACTGTTTTGGCTTATAACTTTCACTTTCAGCAATTTTATTGGACTGAACACTTGTAATTTACTTTTCTCTTTACTTTTTGCTGTATATTTGTTATAATTTCTTAATAATTTTTATTATTTTCAACGATTCCTCTTGGTTTGTTAGGAACATTCTAGATTTTGACAACGTATGACAACAGTCCGACGTGACGTCATATAATTCCAAATGTCTAAATTTAAATATATTTATTATTTTTTATGCCATGTTGGACTCCTTTTTATGAATTTTATGTCATAATTTAAAATTTTTGTATTTAGTTTGGAACATCATATCTGGCTAATATAAAAGGCGGTCCAGGGTCTCTAGACGGACATTCTACTTCTACTTCTGAAGCTACAAACAACCTTCTATACTACCTTAAGCTCTCTGTGAAGATAAAAGTCTTCAACTCTAAAAGTACTGTGAAAACTCGGCTGCATACTACATCAAAAGAACCACGTACTATTGCTGCCACATCGAGCCTCCTACGTTCTCTGCCTGCCTGCCTGCTGCTGCATCCCTGCCTGTCTGCTGTGGAATACTGGCCAGCCTGCTGCTGCATAACTATCAGCCTGCTGCAAAATACCTACCAGCCTGATGTTGAATACCTGCCAGCTCGCCGCTGCACACCTGCCAACCTGTTTTTTTTTTAATTTATTTCTTCAGAGTAATGTTACAATTATCTTAACACTAGTAACCTACCAAACTGTGTAACAGTTTGTCGGCAGAGTTCCCGCAGACACACAAGGTATTTACTATAATCTAAGCACATATTCACTTAATTTTAAGAATTATTTCTATTTGCGCGACACATCACATGTTAACAGAAATACTGTGCTGTGGTGTCTACCAGCCTGCTGCGGAATACCTGCCAGCCTGCCGCTGAATACCTGCAGCCTGCTGCTGTATACTGCCAGCCTAACGATACTTGGTCTCCTAGATCCTGGTAAGCGCCTTCCTTTTTTCCCATTCTCACCAATTTTTATTTATTGTCATTTGTATTTCAATTTATTTCATAAGTTTTGGGGACGTGCTGTCTTAATAATCCTTTTAATATACAGGGTGTCCCAAAAACGACACGTCACAGTGACACTGGGGTTAGGCCAGCACAAGAGGCATCGAATAAGCCTAACATGACCTCAGTAAAAGTTGCTCGGTTTTCAAGATATTGTCAATTTAAACTTTTTCAAAATTTTCACGTTTTTTAACGTGTTCAGTGCTAGCATTACGTTAGATAGCCCTCAGGTTTCGATTTTTCTTTTGTACTCTTGTTGCGAATAGTTGCTTAAGATGATAGAAGTGTTATTTCGTTGATAACTAATGTAAAATGTGGAAAAATACTGGATTGAACTTGAAAAAATTGAACAACGAAAAATTACTTTCAACTTTGATCACTTGCCGTGAAAAAAAATTCAAAGAAACTAAATGAGCAAATAACGTTAAAAACTTGCATGTCTTATGCTTATTCCAAAATGGTATAACACATGTGTCTTATTTTAATATTATACGATTTTTTAATGCTTCACTAATACTAGGAACCCCGGAAGCTACCGCTAGCAGGTAAAAAAATAATGTCACGCGCAACGATAAGGCATTGTTATTGTTATCTATTAGCTTTTTTGTTTGTCAAATGCATGAGAATGAAAGATAAGGATAGTTTATTACCCTTTTGTCGGCTAGATATTGTAAGCAAATAGCTTTGTTTTTGACGTACGTGTCGTTATCATCTTTTCAAAGAAATGGAGAAGAAAGAGGGGTTGTAGTTTTAATTCTTATGGCCCTGCACTGCAAATCAAGTTGTTACGACAGTTCGTTACCTTGCGTTTCGTACGACAACCGTGTTAATCTCTGCGTTCCTTGTTTCCGTGTATTCCTTAATTTAAATCGACTTGGCTTTTCTCTGGACTCTGATTTCTGTTTTGAACGACAACTCGGCGCTCTGTTGGACACTGATATTGCTTTACGGAACTGTCTTATTAACGATGGCAAATCGTGGTACCCAATACACTCACCGTGACTACTCGGACATGCACTTGATTTACGGCGAAACCAGGCAGGTTTCCAATCGAGGCAATGTTTCGTACAACGCAAGATTGGCTGCAAGATTATACTCCGAAAGATATCCAAACCGTAATCCGACGACTTACGAAGTGATCTTAAGAGTTGTGAACGCTTATCGTGATGGCAGATTACCTGGAGTGAGTCACTCAGAAGGAAGACCTCGGACTGTTGACGACAACGTGGTGTTAGAGCAAGTACGAGAGGGAGCCAGGAACTTCAGTGCGAATTATTGAACGCCGCACTGGTGTTCCCAAATCTTCGGCACATCGAATTTTAAAACGCCACAAATACCATCCCTACCATATCCAACGCGTCCAAACACTGCTTCCGGCGGACTACGCTGCGCGTGTCCAGTTTTGCCGGACAATGATTCAGAAATGGAGAGAAAATCCAAATTTCTTCAATGAAGTGTTATGGAGCGACGAATCAGCCTGCAAAAGGGATGGGTATATCAATTTGCACAACATCCATAGCTGGCAATTAGACAACCCACATGAAAAAAGAGAAGACCGATCACAGTACCAATTTAAAATTAATCTGTGGACGGGAATTTTCAACGGTCAAATATTGGGACCGGTCGAGTTGCCGCCTGTTCTGAATGGACAAAATTATTTAGAACATTTGCGAAACAACCTTCCTGTATTATTGGAAGATACTCCGTTGGCGCTGAGACGAAGGATGTGGTTCCAACAAGATGGCTGCCCAGCACACTATGCCTTACCAGTACGTCAGTACCTAAGCAACGCATTCCCCGAAAGATGGATTGGGCGACAGGGGCCAATTTCATGGCCACCGCGTTCCCCGGATCTAAATCCCTTAGATTTCTTTTATTGGGGTTGTCTAAAAGACAAAGTTTATGCGAAACCAATAAGATCCGAAGAAGAGTTACGGCGACGTGTATTCGATGCAGCTCGCACCATATCAGAAATCAGCTTAAGAACATTGAGCCGTAATTTTATTAGGCGATGTCACTTATGTATTAGAGTTCAAGGGAGACAGTTCGAGCATTTACTGTAAACTTATTAAACCAATAAGATACATGTGTTATACCATTTTGGAATTGGCATAACACATGCAAGTTTTTAAAGTTATTTGCTCATTTAGTTTCTTTGAAATTTTTTTCACGGCAAGTGATCAAAGTTGAAAGTTATTTTTCGTTGTTCAATTTTTTCAAGTTCAATCCAGTATTTTTCCACATTTTACATAAGTTGTCAACGAAATAACACTTCTATCATCTTAAGCAACTATTCGCAACAAGAGTGCAAAAGAAAAATGGAAACCTGAGGGCTATCTAACATAATGCTAGCACTGAACATGTTAAGAAACTTGAAAATTTAGAAAAAGTTTAAATTGGAAATATCTTGAAAACCGAGCAACTTTTACTGAGGTCATGTTAGGCTTGTTCGATGCCTCTTGTGCTGGCCTAACTCCAGTGTCACTGTGACGTGTCGTTTTTGGGACACCCTGTATTAGTCTCATTGTTTATATGCCTTTTCTTTTATCTTAACACCTATTTTGCTCCGTAGCCTTCCGCTACGTGACAGCTCTGGAGGGCGGGCGCTTTAGTTCAAAGCCAATCAGATCTCAGGCCGTCTGCCCGACTAAAGGCAGTCTTTAGTTGGTAGGCTAGCCTTTCCCGAGAGTCCAACATAACCACCCGCCGTAGACCGGATGAGGGTGGTATCCGGTGTGAGGTCGTCCGGAGGGGTTATTAAGACGAGTACAACCTTATGAGGATTCAGTTCCATCCCTACCATCATCAAACAAACCTGGAAACAAATATTAATACTTCTTAACGTTGAAACATTAAGAATTAAGCTTATGAACCTGTTCTAGCATGTCAGGAGTAAACAGACCTGAAGTAACACGATACAACATGTTCCGGCAGATATTAGTTCCGCTATCCAACTTTATTAGTTCGTCAAAGGTGAGAAACCTGTCCGAACAAGTTTAAAAATGAACTTTCAATTACGAAGTACACACGACTAGATCCAGTTCAATAAAAATAAATTACCTTTATTCAACATGCAATCATTGAAGCCTGAAAGTGGTATTAAGGGGGGTAAGTCATATCATTTTCTATTTGTAAATAGAACATCCTTTAGCCCTTCTTTTTCATAGGAAACTGCAGCAGGTGAAATGTTGCGAATGAATTGTAAGTGTACCATCTATTTAGAACAAAAGACAATATATATTATTTGTAAACCGCCACGCCACCATGAATAGACTCCAGCGTCAATACAATATTCTGGCAAAGAAAATTAAAAGTGATATTTTTACAGACAAAACAGCAAAATTTAGACGAGAAATAATAAATTGTCTATCGGTCGGGTCCTTACAATATTGATTTTATTTCTGTATAACTTTTAACACTTAAAAATTTCTTGTTAACAATTTAAAATTAGTATAATTTGGTATAAGTAAAAGTATAGTTCATGTAAAATGAAGCTAATGATTTATATATTGTAACATCGAGTTCACTCATGCATGCCGTGCAACCTGTAATTGGGTCTGCACTTAGAAAGAGTAGATTTACACTTAATTTTAAGTTTCTATTAGTGTAAGACTTGTTGGTTGTCCTAAAAATAAATAAATAAATCGACTCAAAATCAAAAAATTATTCTTCAAATGAGAATTTCGCAATGACTTTTGCACTTTACAGGTGCTCCGCCATTGGCTGACAAATCTACGGTGCGAGACCTTGCACTGGAAAGAACCAGCAAGGGCTATTATTTTCTCCTCTGTATTTTTACAAATCTATTAGAAGCTGGCCTCAGCTAAATAGTCTGAACCAGACTTCCTTTACAAGTTTAAACAATTTAACATTATATCTATAAAGACTAAAATAAAGCATCCAACTTTTTGTAGAAAGGGTGCTAAAAGCGATCTCTGCTAGTTAATCTCAGGATGGACAGAGAAAGAGATTTGTAAGTTAGCATATATTTAAACGAAATACAATAAATAATATATTAATGTCGTCATGCATGGATTGGAATGTTGATCGTCAAGCGGATGGGTGAACAAAGATTGCCTGTTGCTGAATTGCTGTGTTAAGATGGATGTGAGGAGTGACAAGAAAGGAGAGTGAGGAATTAATGTATCAGGAGAAGTCGGACAATAGCTCCTATTGTTGATGAATTGAGAGAAAGGAGACTACTGGTATAAAAAAAATTGGTTGTCTATAGAACTCCGTCTACTGCCGATATTTGAACGTGACAACGTCTATTACATGGTAATTTTTTCTGGGTGCAATGAAATTATTTAAAATAAAGTAATGAGATTCGGCCGTTACGGTGTTTTCGAGAATGACTCCACGCCGTACCAATTAATAGACGTTGTCACGTCAAAAACTTACTATGGAAAATGTCTGATTCCTGTGGGAAAATCTGATATAAACAACTGAATGTATTCTGATATAATTTCGTACGGAGATGGTTAGACTTTCAAAAGCCGGAAAGATGTCTTTCTTCAGACAGACAGACAGACTTTACAGTATTTTTTTATTTAATTTTAAAACATAAATCTATCACCAGACATCAATATCCTATCTTAACATCTACTGAAGATGTTAAGACAACAATTATTATTATATTAACAACAAAAAATTATTTAAAATAAAGTAATGTATAACATTTATATTTTTATTACGTTGCCGTGTGGCGTTAGATCGGCCGTTACGCCGTTCGTGGACTCCGTGTGGCGTCAGATTCGACCGTTACGGTGTTTTCGTGAATGACTCCACGCCGTACCAATTTAATAGACGTTGTCACGTCAAAAAGAGAGTATGATCACTCATACTTCATACTTGGAAAGTTATGGACATGATAGTGAAAGGTCGTGAAAGGAGAGGAAGACTGAAGAAAAGAAGGATGCACTGTGTTTTGAATGATTGGGAACAAGGCGCGAGAAAGAAGAAAAGTTGTAACCTAGAGTTGTACTTCTATACTTGTCTTATTATAAATTCTAACATAAAGACTGAAGAAAAGAAGGATGGACTGTGTCTGAATGATTGGGAACAAGGCGCGAGAAAGAAGAAAAGTTGTAACCTAGAGTTTTACTTCTATACTTGTCTTATTATAAAATTCTAACATAAAGTTGTTATCGAATCCTTACTAATATTCTGTCTGTCTGTCTGTCGGGCTGTTACGCCAAAACTAATGAATCGATATCAATGAAATTTGGTACACTGATACTGTGTAGTTTGTTAAAGGATTTAGTTTACTCTATGATTCGAAAAATGATCAGTAAGAGGTTAAAATAGGGGATGGAAGCTTCTATGGAAAGTACGTCATTATTAAAGATAGAAGTTTGAAACTTATTTCTGAGGTTTTTGAGTAGATATAAATAAATTCAAAGTTTGATAACTAAATAAACTGAAGGGGGTAGTAATAGGGGATGATAGTTTTTGTTTGAATTGAACCATGGAAGCCATTTTGATGAAACTTGATATACCTACCTTTTTTACCTTTGGAACCTTTGGAAAATATATTTTTCCTGCGGGAATCTATCTATCTATATCTAAATAAAATAACTGGACAAGTTTTGATGCAATTTGGTCGGCGAAGAACACACCGTAATTTTACATAAAATATGTAATTGCTTTAAGAAATAAAGCGCGAGTAAAGTGGTGATCAGAAAGTAAGTTATGAATAAAACAGGACTTGTCCGAACAAGCCCCCAAACGGGTGGTCACAAAGTGGGAAGCAAACAGGCCCGGGGCGACACAAAACAATGCTGGCTTCCTCGTAATCCACCAATGGACTTTTTGCGCAATCAATTTTATGTAGCCCCTCCCCCCTCGCCCCTGAAACATTTCATCGTGATTATGACTCGAGAAGGCTGTGTTCTGTTTGAACTATTCCGAAGAGTAAATGTTTATACCTCGGTACCAATATTATAAACACGAAAGTTTGTAAGTAGGGATGTATGTTACATATTCACGTAAAAACAACTGAATGTGTGAAGTGTCCAAAATATGATGATAAGTAATGATGGAAAAAAACGTATCTTTGTTGAGATTGGATCAGTAAAAAGATTCGAATCAGTAAAGTGTATCATTAGCATCAGTGACTCCTGATGCAAATATTCTATAATATTGATATTGATTCATTTGCATCAATGACTCTGAGTCAATCGTGTAAGCGTCGCGTATCGAATGTGTTACATGACATTGTTTCTTGCCGAATTTCATGATTGTACGTCGACGGAAAGTACCCTATAGGTTTTGATTTCCTTGCAAATGACATTTTTTCACTGTTTTGAGAGATAGGAGATCTGAGTATGTAATATTAGTTTTAGCTATCAAACTGAAATCAATAACACACAATGCGTTTCTGAGATAAAGGGTCTTGACAGACGGACGGACGGACAACAAAGTGATCCTATACGGTTTAGTTTTTACCTTTGGAAGTACGGAACCCTAAAAACGGGCTGTAGGGGATTAAGATTGGAAATCATATTCTGTATAGAAAGTATATAATTTTAATAAAGCTACAATTTAAAGAAATATTGGGATTTTGATAAGATATCAATCAATACATAGTATAAAACAAAGTCGCTTTCGCTGTATGTCCGTAGGTATGCTTAGATCTTTAAAACTACGCAACGGATTTTGACGCGGTTTTTTTTAATAGATAGAGTGATTCTTAAGGAAGGTTTGTATGTATAATAAATGCATAATATAGTAGAGAAACACTGATAAATTTAAAGGTTTCTAATGTGATGTCGTAAATAAGCACGTTTTTTTGCGCTTATATTGCAAACGCTGGCTGAACCCTACGAGATAGACCAAAATAATGTACTACAGTATTGTACAACTTACAAAAATCCACAAAAAAGTCCGCGATGGTATATGTCTATCTCTTAGGGATAACCCACCATAACCATTTTTTCACTGCACCCGTGCGAAGCCGGGGCGGGTCGCTAGTTATATACAAATGTGACATACAAAGTTTGTGAAATTTGCACCCTAAAAAAAGTAAATGCTTATGCATAAAATTGAAATATGCCAAATACCCTAGGGCGAAGCGGACATCCGGCGGAAGCCTGGCAAAAGTATCACGACTTTAGCACAGCCTTAACTCGCGTATGCCTTGCATATATGACGGCATAAAAATACGAAACGCATTTAAACTGTGAAATACGCAAGTGGAAGACAACGGGCGGGCGCCATATTTGGAAATTTGCCTGCTGTGATCACATTAGTTGGGGTTCCGCTGAATGGGGACGGTATAGCTGAAGTCATTGTATAATAATAATAATAATGCAAGTGATGACCCCATCGACCACTGGTGGGGTATTTATGACCCCATCAGCGCAGTCAGTAAACCTCAGGGCAGCTTGTGGCCAGCGGGCCGTCGGTGCCGTACTCCCGCACCTCGAAGCTTGGCTCCACGGGAAGGAGGAGGTCACCTACCGATTGACTCTGATACTCACCGGGCACGGCTGCTTCAGTGAGTATCTGCGTCGAATAGGACGGGAGGGATCGACACATTGTCACCACTGCGCATCCGACCTTGACTCGGCCCAGCACACGCTGGCGGAGTGCCCCGCGTGGGCCTCCGAGCGCCGAGTCTTGGTCGCAGAGATCGGACGAGATCTGTCTCCGCCGGCATTGATTGCGGCAATGCTGGCGGACGAGGGAGGTTGGAGGGCTGTGGCCTCCTTCTGTGAAGCAGTAATGCTCCAGAAGGAGGCCGCCGAGCGAGGTCGGGAGATGGCCGATCCCGTTCGAAGAAGGCGGCGCCGGGCTCGGTAGCACAGCTGCGGCGCCGCCGCGGGTCGCCGGCGGGCGCGAGGAAGTACCGACTGCTACGGCGACCCGGGATGGTCCACGCCCCTTCCGTGGCCGGGGGGCGTCGTCGGTGGAGGAGACCGGGGGAGGTAGTAGCCTCCCCCGAGGAGGGCTCCCCTCTAGACAGGGGAGCGGAGGCTGGGGGTTCCTGGAAGTTGCTTGATGTTCCCGGGGCCCCCTACATGCCTGAGGAAGGCCATCCCTGAGGTTTTTAGTGGGTAGGCCTCCCCTTCTGGGGAGGAGAGCCCACATAACCGCCGGCTCGCCACAGCCGGGGTATGCAATTTAATGCATTTTCCTCAGGGAAAAAAAAAAAAAAAAAAAAGGGCAGCTTGTGGCGAGCTGTCAGTGAGTTGCGTCACCGATGTGCAGTGTCAGGTTATGCCACTAGCCACTATTTTGCATTATTCGGCCAGACAGAGTGGAGTCGCAAGAGCAGATGCTCGAAGGGTGCAAGTGTAATAATGTCATAACGCCGACGGCGTCTTGATCGCTGTCGCAGACACACCTCTCTACACCCTTAGTCGTTCACACCAATGTTGCTCCCTTCGCACCAATATTGGTCTGCTTTTTGGGGTGCCCATTTAGTGAGCGGAGAGTCACCACCTGCCATGTTTAAATCAATTAGGGGGCTTTGAGTAGGCAGGTGACCGAAGCCCCTTTACCATAAGCCCGGTTTAACCAGACGTTTTGACCACTAATGACAATAGCTTCTGTGCATATAACTGGGTAGTCTTAGGTGGGTTATTCATGGTGTAAATAAAGGTTAGTATCCCCGCAGTAACATATAATTATTAGTGCCTCCTTAGGGGAAACCGAGGGTTTTGCCTGTGCAGTTGCAGACGAGGTAAACATATTAAATTCTTTATTGCACATAAAAATTTCACAGGAAATAACAGTTAATATAAAATATGTACATAGGTGGACTTATCCCTAATAGTGATTTCTTCCAGCCAACCTAACTGGGGATTTAGTCATAAAATTGCGGATATTACTTAAAATGCAATCAACAAAGTATAGAAAATTTACACTACACAAAACAAAGCAAAACTAATTACTTTCCTTAAAAAAATACTAGCTACATCTATTACTATAAATACATAAATAACAGTATATATAACAATAATATATATTAATAATCATATAATATATATATACATACACACATACATATATCTATAAATATATATACATATTAACATACCTACAATATAAACATGACTAATTAATTGTTCGACTCAAGTTGCGATAAAAAATGCTCTTTCAGTCTAACTTTGAAGGTTTCCACAGATCGACTATCACGAATACTCTCAGGCAACTTATTCCACAGGCGTGCCGCAGTAATGGTAAACGATTTAAAGAAAAATTTTGAATTGGAAGTTCGCTGCTCCAAGGTTTGGGTGACACATGTGCGTCTAGGATATGGTCTTACAGGAAACATACTGTAGGACGGTACGGGTTAATTTTGCTAAGGGCGATTTCTTATACAGGTTGAACCTGGTTCTTTTGCGGATTTTATCAATTCTGATGCGAGCAGATTCAAGCAAAGAAACGAGAATAGTTTTCTTCATTTTACGACCTCCATAGTCGAGTGGATAATACACCGGTTTCAAGGTGTCGCCATCTCTGAGGTCCCGGGTTCGAGTCCCGGTGGGGGCAGATGTTTGTGTGATGAATGCGAGCATTTGTACCTTAGTCATGGTTGTTGATATATATTTCAATAAAAAATATTTATATATGTATAATATATGTATGTCTATCCGTTACCCTAGATCCCATTGCACAAGCCTTACAGAGCTTACCTTGGGCTAGGCTAATTGGTGTAAGTGTAACAAATATTTAATTATTTATTTTAGTGATTTTAAGCTTCATTGGACTGTTGAGGTTCAATCAATTTATGCTAGAAGAATGTGCGCTTGCTTTTGTAAACATGCAGTTAGCCTTATTCAGATACCAAAGCATATCCAATGTTCAGACTCCATAAAACTAGCTGTTCGTTCTTGGGGAAATGTATATATATATGTTTGACAAACTTCCGCAAGGTGTCATTGATTTGCCTTTATATAAATTTAAAATCCATATCAAAAAGACACTCATGAGTAAAGGTTATTATAAAGTAAGTGACTATCTAAATGATCACACTATTTGGGAATAGGGACACTATTCATAGAGCCATGTTTGGTAACAACATTATTTATAATATTGTATTATTTTTATATGTGTATATAAACATATATACATACGACTGTAATCGTGTTAGGTGTGATTGTATCTTGTACTATATTGTATTTTTGTATTGTATTATTGTGATTGTTAACATTGAAAAGAGGAGATAAAAAATAGACCTTCAGAGTTTCTTGCCTGTTCTTCTCGAGAAGGCTCTCCCAATTTCCGAACAGGTGTCGAGTCAATATATTTTTTCTTTTTTTTTTCCTTATTCGTACAACGTACGGACAAGGTTTTTGTTTTTTTTTTTATTGAAGCTTTTTTTTTTGTTTTGTTTGTTGACGTCAATAAGTGCCTGTAAAGGTCTATGTTGAATAAATATTATTTTGATTTTTGATTTTGATATGACTATAGCACTGGTCCAGTTCAGTATAATTAGAAGTTCCTGACATCCTTCTCATCAATCAGGATTGTAACGGAACCAGCGCATCGACAACGATCGCGCTTCACCCATTTTTAATCTCAGGCCCGGCTCCGACACAATTATTCAGCGGCGGTGACAAGCGCGGCGTGCCAAGAGCTGGTGTGACTAAAACAAGTTAGCGAGATTTACCGACGCGAGGAATACCCCCGGAAGCCGTGCGTCTCTCCGCGGGGCTTGCGATGAACGTTTTTATTTCGCGATTATTTATTGGCGAGATGTTTGACACGAGACATGCGCTGTACGTAGCATGACGTCAGTACGAATTAAGTTGGCAAAACGATAATTTGGAATGTTCATGCAATAAACTAGCTAGGTCAAATAACAGAAATATAAACACAACTGTTAGGGAAAAACTGTATACAGGGTGGAAATTTGTAATGCCACCTGGAGGGGAAGTACTCTTAATACTGTAGATAGAAAGTTTTACTTAAAGTTTTGCTTCGAAGTATGTTAAACATTTAGATCAAAATCGAAGTTGTTCTGCTGAAAAGTTTGCCGTCGCTTTTTGTAACTACCCGTATTCTTTAAATTTTCTACCATTCTTTTCAGTACAAACCGAGTTGGTGCCTGTCGGTCTGGATATCTCTCTCCATACCACCGCAGAGCACGGTTCACATCTTTGTTATTTAAAAAATAAGCTTCCAATAAATCACATTGTTCTTGATAAGCCATTTTTAACCGTGAAACAAATGTTAAATGATTTGTAAAAACAATCTTATTATTATGTGAATAACAAATGAAAATCTATTTTCAAATGTAACATAACATTCCATATTTAAACTACGTCACACACGGAGTTA
Source organism: Scirpophaga incertulas (assembly GCA_036419045.1). Taxonomy (NCBI): domain Eukaryota; kingdom Metazoa; phylum Arthropoda; class Insecta; order Lepidoptera; family Crambidae; genus Scirpophaga; species Scirpophaga incertulas. The sequence goes on along the minus strand of CM071629.1, from coordinate 40,773,538 downwards.
TATCGCATAAGAAAGGAGTCTGCATTACAAGATCGCATAAGAAAGGAGTCTGCATTACAAGAACGTACAAATTACTATGAAACAAATGCAATCAATGAAATCTTAAATTATTAATTCTTTGAATTAAGTTTTCATTGTTTTCCTTTCATTTAATTTATGAAGTTTGTTAGAGAGATTTGATCCTTATAATTGACCCTACCGATCGGTGCAATAAAAATACAGGGTGAAACTTTTGCAGATTTTAGTCGGTTCGATTACCGGGTGGGGCAAGTGAATTTTTCAAAAATTTAAGAATGCAGTTTTATTTCTTTTCAAAAAATAAAGGAATGTTTCCTTTAAGTAAAACTTTCTATCTACAGTATTAAGAGTAATTCCCCTCCAGGTGGCATTACAAATTTCCACCCTGTATATAAACAACGTGCTGGGACCTGTAATCGTTGATGGTTAAATGTCAAATCAAATTGTTACCGCGTTCTCACAACACCTTCGGAGAACTTTAGGTTGATCATATATTACTCGTATTACCCACTGAGCTCTTCTCTTCTCTTCAATCTTCTCACTGGCACAGCTTAGATAGACTCACAATAAATAGGAATTAAAATGTAAATCAAAATCAAAATCAAATCAAAATAATCTTTATTCAACATAGACCTTTACAGGCACTTATTGACGTCAACAGACAAAACAAAAAAAACAAAAACCTTGTCCGTACGTACGAATAAGGAAAAAAAAAATATATTGACTCGACACCTGTTCGGAAATTGGGAGAGCCTTCTCGAGAAGAACAGGCAAGAAACTCTGAAGGTCTATTTTTCATCTCCTCTTTACAATGTTAATAATTACAATAATATAATATAAAAATACAATATAGTATAAGATACAATCATACCTAATACGATTACAGTCGTATGTATGTTTACATACAAAAATAATACAATATTATAATGTTGTTACCAAACATGGCTCTATGAATAGTGTCCCTATTCCCAAATACTGTGATCATTTAGATAGTCACTTACTTCATAATAACCTTTACTCATGAGTGTCTTTTTGATATGGATTTTAAATTTATATAAAGACAAATCAATGACACTTTTGCGGAAGTTTGTTAAACATAGATATACATTTCCCCAAGAACGAACAGCTAGTTTTATAGTAAAGGCGCGGGTCGCGTACAGGTCGGCCTGTTGTTGCCGCGTCAGTGCAGCCACCACGTTGCAACACGCTATTTTTTACACGCTTTTTATTGACTTACTCTGTCCGTTTGTTTGTTTGTTTGTTTGTTTGTCATGATCAAATCTTGTAATCGATTTTTCGACCACTTCTACTGCTCCAATCGAGCTCAAATTTTTTTTACATGTGTATTCTAGATGACAATACAATATTCAATGTAAAAAATGTAACTCAAAAATTTGTCTATAAAATTTAGCAAATTAGTCCAAGAACTCAATGACTATAAAAGCGTGGGGTGTAAATGTTAAGACGATTAAATGAGTAATGTTTAATTTTGAACACCCCACGCTTTTTATAGTCATTGAGTTCTTGGACTAATTTGCTAAATTTTATAGACAAATTTTTGAGTTACATTTCTTTTTGTCATCAGAAATTTTTCTTGATATGTACCCGAATTTTCTAAAAGCGTGACTTTATTTTTATTTTCAAGTTTTTAGATCGGTTTTTAGTCTTTTTAATAAAAGCGTGTTTTTTAAAAAGTTTTTTTAATTTTTTTTATTTACTACTTTTTAGATCAAATGTTTTTTAGTCTTTATAACAACAAAAGTTTTTTCAAACGTTTTTTAGTCTTTGCGTAAAAAGCGTGTTTTTTAAAAAGTTTTTTTTATTTTTTTTTTTATTTATGTATTTCGTGTGTAAGTCGGGGCTGATATGCATCACTGCGACCTATTAAGATCTATTGTGACCAGCCTCCTATGTAGGTTCTATGAAGGCCTACAGTAGCTCCTTAACTGGGCACTGACCAAGAAAGATAGGATGTTCCCAGTTCGGATTATTTTTATTTCATCTGGGTCAAGGATGTGTTTCCCCAGGTGTCTGTTTCTTTTGTGAATCAGCGGTTCACAGTAGCACAAGACACCTGTTAGTGTTTCACGCTCTTGTTCGCAGACTCTTTGCAACACGCTAACTATATATCTACGAGAGAGCGCGTGCGGGCAACAAGCGCGAAACAGGTTTTTGGCGTAAGCAACGACGATGAGTGACATGCCGTTTAAAATCTGATCTTCTGTTGTCTTGAGCCTAAAAAAGGACACAGGCTACATTTTAAGGCGAAAACAGAGCTGTAAGTAGTTGAAATAAGGGATGAAATTAAATTTATTTAATCTTTATTGTACAATATACTTATATAAAGTACAAAAGGCGGACTTAAAACAATAAGGCATTTTCTAGCGGTCAACCGAGTGTAGTTATTTTCTACGGAAAGAATGTAATTTGGAAAGCTAAAAGTTTGAAACTTGGTTTTTACGTTTTTGATTTTTACTTGGTTTTTGAGTTTTACAAACTAATTCAAATAAGCATGGATTTCAAATTGTAGTTGACGCTTAAATGAGCCAACTATAATATGAAATCCTTTTTTTTAAGTAATAAAGGATTTTAAATTATATTTGGCTCATTATATTCAAATAAATATTTACTATTTTTTTTTTTTATTTTTTATTTTTTTTTTTTTTATTGCTAAAGTTGACAAACAAGCAGGCTGCCCACCTGATGGTAAGTGGTAACAGTCGCCTATAGTACATGTGGTTCCACGAGATTCGCAGCAAATCTGCAAACCTCATAAGAACCACAGTGTACGTTGCCAACTTGTGACATAAGATGTAAAGTCACAGTACCCAGTAATTTCACTGCCTATCTTACCCTTCACGCCGGAACACAGCAAAGCGAACCCTGCTGTTTGGCGGCGGAAATAGGTAAGACGGAGGTACCCATGCAGACGACCCTGGTACAGAGCCTACCTCCTAGAAAAATTATTTATTTTATAAATACTTATTTCTGTTATATTTTTTTCTATGTCATACACAAATAAATATTTTAAAACAATTCTCTCGCAGGTCTGCTGGAAAATATTTTTGTTGTTAAATAAGCAGCACCTTCGCACATTTTGCTTTAAATGTTGTTAGTTGTTATTTTACTATATATGTAATATTTATTAAATGAATAAATAAAATAACTGTCCAATGTTTAGTTCACGGTAAAATGGCGAAAATTGTACGATGAATTGCGTATTTAAAGTTCAAAACTCCTTCGTCTGACGCACGGTGTTGCGACGTGCCTTAACACGTTAAAAATGTTTATACAACGCGAAGGGCAACGGAAATTGAAAAGTGCTGCATGTTTCTTACTATTGTTGATTTTATCATAGCTCTGCACAGATACATGCCGATTGATCGCATACGCTCTGTAACTTACAGAGTGGATGATGTAATGGGAAGCGCAATGGACGTTGTAATTATTAAAGTTAAGCAAGCCGACGACAGCACAGTGTCAGAAAGGTATATCTCCAGTGCACGGGCCAGCTCATTAGTGATTAATTCTCTAAGAGAGAGAGACTGATAGGCATTGTGGACTCAACCCTCCAGGCAGTGTCTGATTGGGGCGATGCCAATTTTGTTGAGTTCAATGCCTCTAAAACCCAAGCGTGTTTGTTCACTGCTAAACGGAGTGCCTTTCACCTAACTCCGACTTTCCGAAATGTAACCTTGCCGATAACCAACCACATACAGCTCCTCGGCATGGATATTTCGTCCAACCTAAACTTCGGGGATACATTGAATCCTTGGCAAAAACTGCAGCTAAAAAGCTTGGCATTTTATCCAAAGTAAGGCGCTACTTCACTGCAGAACAGGTGCTCAACCTATATCAAGCGCAAGTTCGATCCTGCATGGAGTACTGCTGCCATCTTTGGGACGGCTCTGCCCGTTATCAGTTGGCTGCCTTGGACTCAGTAGAAAGGCGAGCTAGAAAACTTATAGACGACGAAATACTTATAAACTCACGTCTCCAGAGTCTTGAACACCGTCGAAGAGTTGCTTGCCTTTCGGTTTTCTATAGGTTGCATTTCGGAGAGTGTGCGTTGGAATTACATGCATTAATTCCACCCGCTCCTTTCCACCACCAGTCAACCAGACGTAGGCTTAACTACCATCCTTACGTGGTGGACTATCCTCGCACACGTACAAAACGGTTCCAGTCTTCGTTTTTAATACGAACAGCAAGATGTGGAACTCTTTGCCGACGTCTGTGTTTCCGAAACAATATAATCTTACGGTCTTCAAGTCACGAGTGAATAGGCATTTGCTAGGTAAGCGTGTTCCATCCTAGTCCTCATCGTCACTTACCATCAGGTGAGATTGTGGACAAACGCGAACCTATTCTAAATATAAAAAAAAAGTTTACTGGTTAAAACAACGATGGGTGGCCAGATATATTAAATACTAACTGTGCCCGCGTTTCATCCTTCTACGCGCTGCCAAAAATCAAAATCAAACATTTATTCTTCCAATATTTTACAATCACTGTTGTACGTCATAGACGCTACTCCGTTGGTTCACAAGGCTACGGCGGGACTCTTGCACTGGAAAGAACCAGCAACGGCTATTATTTCCCCACCTGTATTTTTACAAAATCATCTATTACAAGTTGGCCGCAGATAAACTGTCTGAACCTAACTTCCTTTACAAATTCTTAGAAATTAAAACTATTAAAATTTTATATTGCACGTACTTAAATAAATAAATTGAATGCAGAAATTATATTTTTGTTACGCTCTTAAATTAGGATTACGAATTTTATAAATATTATTATTGTTTCGCCTTCAAATAAATCCCGTTTAATCTCCGACTGCATTAGCTATTACAAAAACATTTGCATTGGGATTAAAAATGGCCGCACAACATATTACAGGCGCTGGCCGGAGGTCGCGGGACGCCATAACTCAGCGGTTTTCTGCAGACTTATATTTTTGCGATCATCTGCTTTCCCGTCTCTTTTTAAAACATGTGTGTATTTAATTAAAATAACCATATATTTAAACGCAGAATTTCTCCCTCTATCCTATATATCTTAAGGTTATATATCTACGCTATTTAACTATATACATTTAATAATATCAATCACTTATTAGACCGTATATTTCTCTTATCCATATCTTTCCATGTCAAATTTGTTCATTGTTATTCTACCATTGCTCTCAAAGTTCTTATTTCCACTGCATTAATACTATTTTGGCATATCCAGTATTTCGATTCACTTATCGATTTTTGTCGCCATATCTTTTTAAACCCCCGACGCAAAAACGACGGGGTGTTATAAGTTTGACATGTCTGTGTGTGTATGTCAGTGTGTGTATGTGTCTGTCTGACGCAATGACGGATGATCCGATTTTAATGCGGTTTTTTTGTTTCAAAGGTATATCCGTCGAGAGTGTTCTTAGCAATGTTTGGTGGAAATCGGTTCAGGTCTTCAAGGTCTTCAGGTCGTTTGTTAGGTGTGATAGGAAGCATATGTGGGATCTGACATTTAAAACACTAATATCGTCTGGAACCACTGTGCAGATCTGCTGTTAGGGCTTAAAGATAGGAGACATTGTGACGTCTGGGTGTTTATTATAAATGAAACACCCATTCATCCACAAAAAAAATATATTTTATTTAAACACGTATGCCCGCTTAATTCGTACTTCAACTTCGGCACTTCCCTGATTATGCTTCCAAAGCGAGGTCTGCTGCTCGGAACCGCCAACCAGGTGCTCAGGTTCCCCGTAATGGGCCGCGTGTTGGTAGGTGCAGGTCGCCGCGAGCCGATGCGTCGGTATTACGCCGTGCTTCTTTTTTTATTATTTAAAGGTGTTCCGTGAACCCCATTAACGGGGCAAACACCAAAAACACTAATGAATTACTGTCCTTCTTTTTAATTTATTTTTAAAATATAATATTAATTCGAAATAGACACCGATCGTCGTGAAGTCGTAGATAAAGTACGAGACGTGCGCACACGTGCTAACACCAAGTATGTCTAATGGAGAAGTCTTCTAGACTCTGGAGTCGACAATACTGTCGAGTAACGTCGTGCGTCTTGCGAGTATTGCGACACCACCCGACAAGCCAAGCATTACGTCAACGCGAACCGCAGTAAGATGTAATGCATCTATAGTGAAATGATGTATAATTTTAACATTTAAATTTATAGGAGTAAAGGTGTCGAATTATGTGACTTACGAGTGAATTGTGTTCAATGCAGCAACTATATTTACAGAATCAATTTACTTTAAAAATATTATTATTTTTATTTAACATATTAGTTAACATATTAGAGGTAGGTTTAAGGTAATAAATGCTAAATCATTGCAATATGTTATATCTTGTAACTGCAACGTTACAACATAACCCTGGACTGCCTTTTAGTAAACCCATCGAGTTAGGGCTTGTTGAATTTTAATACCATACATTTCCTGTATTACACTCTTTTCCAATTTATCCTTCATCGTTACTCCAGTCATTCCTCATAAAAGCTGTCACTTCCACTGCATAAATCCAACTTTTGGCATATCCAGTATTTCAATTCCCTCCTCGATTTCTGTCGCCACATCTTCTTTCACTCCGCACATTTTCTCTATCACACTATTTCATAATTTATCCTTCATCGTCACTCCAGTCATTCCTCTCAAAGCTCTCACTTCCACTGCATAAATCCTACTTTTGGTATTTTCAGTATTTCAATTCTCTTATTCACTACATTGCGAATTGCTGCGAATGGGGACACCATTATATTTGCGCAATAAATTAACAGTTACGTCTTGTCCATCAATGCTCAGAGATAGAGGTTGCCAATTGTCCCTTCCCATCATAAAACTGTCATCTACCAGGGGTTCCTTTAAGTATGCTGCTGCCAAAATATGGAATAACTTGCCACCACCCATTCGAATGGATTCATTTTCGCTACAGTCTTTTCGAAAGAAATGTCGTGAATGGCTACTTATGCGGCAATCCCTGGTAGTAATATAGCATGGATGGACTGATGGAGTGCCTATTTTATTTTATTTTTTATTATTAGTATTTACTCAGTTTTTATTTTTCCTTTTCGGTAATATTTGGTTTTGTACCTCTAACACTGCTTTTAAAAATAAATTGTAAAAGGTTGCGACAGAATAGCAGAGGTTGTCGCTAGTCGGCAACTACTGAGTTGTAAACCATTTTGTCTTTACGATAATGATAAAATCACAATGTTAAAAATCAAAATAATGTAACTTTGTTAAGACAAATAAATTGATTTATTATTATTATGTAGCTTAAATCACGTATCTTTATAAGACGCGGTCCTTTATAAGGCTTGCGCGGGGATACAGATCCAACGCGTAGAGGCCATTTAAGCGAAATTTTATGAAAGTGTGCGTGGAGTGTACCAACTGGGTCTAATCTCTATCTGCACCATGAAAAATGCCTAGTTAGATGCACAGAAACTATTGTCATTAGTGGTCAAAACGTTTGTGGCCTATTGCATTTCGATTTAGGTGGTAATGAAAACCGGGCTATGGAAGAGACTCCAGTCACCTGTCTTCTCAAAGCCTCCTAATTGATTTAAATATGGCAGGTGGTGACTCGCCGCTTACTAAATGGGCCCTCCAGAAAAGCAGACCAATATTGGTGGCGAAGAGAGCAACATTGGTGTGAACGGCTAAGGGTGTAGAGAGGTGTGTCTGCGACAGCGATCGAGACGCCGTCGGCGTTATGACATTATTACACTTCCACCCTTCGAGCATTTGCTCTTGAGACTCCACTCTGTCCGGCTGGTTAAGGCAAGACAGAGGTGGGTGGCATACACCCCCCTGAAGCACATCGGTACCCTCGGTGACGCAACTCACCGACAGCTCGCCACAAGCTGCCCTGAGGGAGACTGACTGCACTGATGGGGCATTTATGGCAGTCAAGGGGCATTAAATGCCCTACCAGCGGGCGATGGGTTTGTCACTTCCCTACGCCTTTATTATTATTATTATTACATACTATTACCCAATTTTTCCTTCATTGTCACTGCAACCATTCATTTCAAAGCTCTTATTTTCACTGCATTAATTCTAATTTTATCCTTCATATTCCACACGCAGCATTCAATCACCAGACCAGATCACCAATTAATGAAGCCATTTACAACCCCATTCGCTTTGTTTCCCTTATGTGTGTTTACACAAAGTGTTTGCGTGTTTTTTCTTTCAGTTACTTCATGAATAAAAGTTTATAAATAATGAATTATTATTTTGTAAGTCACCACAAGCACGTGCAGCGTTTGTTCCAGCTAACTCACACAGCACTCCAAACAATATCGCGTAAACAAAACAAAATAATTTCTAAGAAAGATTGAGAAAACTCGTGTTTACGTCAGCCTTGAGGCAATTCACGGAAACGAATAATCGTTATGATCAGAATATTCTTTCCGTGCTGAATATTAACATAAATATCTGCGCTACATGTTTCTGGAATGCAAACATCTTGACAGAAGTAATATATTCGGCGTCTTCGATTAAGTTTCTTTGAAAGCTGTAGTCTCGAAACTGTAGAATCAGATGATTCTCGTTGCCCGGGGTTGATCTTGCCCTGTACTAACTGTACTAAAAGTGATTTGTTTTTTCGAATTTCTATATCTATATATATTGTTACGAGCTGGGGTCGTAAATTAAACGGCGGTCTACCAAAACACTGAACTTTTATTAATTAGTACACTAACTTCACTGAAAGCACTGAAAGTCGCTTCTTAGTTCTCCAATATCACTTAGATGTTTTCGCACTGTATCGCAAAACAATACTCTTCCCGGCGGCCGGACACAGCCTTATATAGTCCCCTAAGATACTTGCCACTCTTGCCAGAACATTCGCGGACACACTCGAATGTGTAGTCCAATACGTCGCGCGTTCGAGACGTTTCGAGTATTCCCGTACTATCTTTCCGAATATTCTGAGTTTGTCTATCTCTTTCTAATGATGTTTTCTCAGTCTAATACTTCTCGAATGTTCCAACTATATCTGTCTCTTTCTACTATTGCTATCTCTTTCACTCCTATTGAAATTTATGTCCTTTTACTGAAGTAGGCTTAATGGCTCATAAGGGGTCCTGAAAACGCCAGAAAACGGGTTTACAGGTTATCGCGGCGTTGGATAGAGGGTAGCCTGAAACGTACTGAAAACATGTTTCAGGCGCCTGAAAACTACTGTAACTTGGGTGTAATTTAGATTTTTTAGTATGTGAAAGAGCTACTTCTGAAACGGCCTGAAACGACGTTCAGCCTGCTGAAAACGTTTCTAAGTCACAGAAAATCACTTTTGAAGTTGTACTAAGCCACCGGCGTAACAATATATATATATAGCCTAGCCCAAAGTAAGCTCTGTAAGGCTTGTGTTATTGGATCTAGGGTAACGGATAGACATACATATATAAATATATTTGATAGAAATATATATTAACAGCCATGACTAAGGTACAAATGCTCGCATTCATCACACAAACATCTGCCTCACGAGGATTCGAACCCGGGACCTTAGAGATGGCGACACCTTGAAACCGGTGTACTAACCACTGAACTACGGAAGTCGTCAATATAAGCTTCTAAATACCAATCCAGCGCAGACGAAGTTGCGGGCACAAACTAGTTCTCTGGTATCCTAAACAAGAACATTGACAAGTCAAATGGACAAGAACTGGGAATTACCGACAAGGTCACGATGTCGGCCAACTGTCCGCTGTCAACGCCGACTGTCGGCGTCGACGTGTCGGCGTGTTAACACGTGCCTGCATTTCGAACATAGAGTTAGGAACAGTACAGCTAGGCTGAGATAAAACAAGTAAATATGGCATCTAAAAAACCAGCGAGGAATACTTAGATGCAGAAAAAAAAGTTTTTGTAATGATTAAGCAGTAATCAAAATTCACTTTATTCAAATATGATTAATAGAAAGCTCTTTTGAATCGTCCAAAGGAGTATGCCCATTCGTAGTATCACCTTTACTCGTCCTTGTGCTTAACCAAACTAATACCAAAAAATAAGTAACAATTTTTAACAAAACTCTGCAATATACCAAGTCGAAACTTCGCCGGAGATAAAATCCACATAATAATTAGTAATCATTTCACTTCCGTTTCATTCGCCGTGTATTTTTATTGATGATATTCTAATTTCATTGATAAATAGTCTCTTCGTTATTGCCATATATTAAACGATCGGACCGATTGGTCAAAAATATATTCGATACGTTCTACTGTCCTCTCGTGAAAGGGTAAAAGGAATACCAAAACAATTAATTTTCTTTAGTCCTTTTTCTGCTTTCTTTAATATTTTAGTCATTATTCTGCTATTTGTAACGAAGACGAATCCGCCAATTAAATAAATTAATCCAGCGCGTTTTTGAATTTATTTTATGTAAACAAAGATGTTTTTTTATGTAACTATATAGAATATGCTATATATAATATTACAAAAGTATGATTCCAATCTGTGGTCTGTATATACATAAATATAAATGGTTTTACATACTTATCAAGCTGATCTCAGAAATATTAGCTTGTATGTATATATCATGTTGCATAGAGGTAGCGTAATGAAAAACTGATAATGCGCAATTGTTTAGGAATCACAATAGATAGGTAGAGAGATCAATATCTGCTACTTTATAATTCATAACCAATTTAATTTAGTAATATTAACATTAAGTCATTTAATCAATTTAAGTTAAACGTGCGATTTATTACAATCGAGTAATAATTTTCACAGTGGTGAAAATTATTATTTTCACCATGAAAATTATTATATCAATGTTGCTAAAACAATTATTTTTAAATTAATTAATTATTTTATATGAATTATTGGATAGTTGTAATATTTATTGGATAAGATAGACTTAATCATTTTATAGTTTTAATCTTCTACAATTAAATAGGCATTATCAAAAATGATGATAGGAGAAATTCGTAATTTGAAAGTCTTTGGTGTTTAATTTCTATTTTACCCATCGAAATAGAGTCAAATAGTTTTTAATAATTGAATCTACAATATATCATAAAAATCATTATGGTACAAAATCATTTTTGGCGATACTAAAGTCCATACTACAATGGGCATTCTCCTTCATTCAAGACGTATTTTTTAGCTGATAAGATGGATGCAAGAAACTTATCAGCTTTTTCAAAGTAATAACAACATTTACAATAAATTATGTCGTTACTGTACAACGTACATATTATAAGGTATTGTTAAATTAAATGAAACACATATATATCATTCATCGCGTAAGTTCTACCTATATTACTTGTGACGGAGATTCATATATTTTTTTTAACAATAGATCTGTTATCGTGATAGAGAACACGTAATCCAATCCACAATTTGACAGTTAGACACATTGCTAATGTCTGAGACCACATATGAAACATCGCTCCCAATCAAATATCACCATAGAGCTACGCAAACCTTACAAAAGACCTTCTTACTTTCCTAAATTCTACCGTGGGTTTGTACGAATAAGAATGGGTTTACTTCCAATAAAAATAGCAGGTTATATGCTTAGAATAATAACAAGTATTTATTTTGAAATGGATGTAACTGACAAATCGGACAAAACTGATGATGCGGATTGAACTGACGAACGAAACGAAACTGACGAAATGAAGGAAATGGACGAAACTAAAAAACCGGTCTAGATGGGCTGACAACACGTACGAAACGGACTAAGCGAACGAAACTGATGAAACGGACGAAGTGGGTGAAATGAAAACATAATTAATTATTAACATGTAAGTCACATATTAAACAATCAATCAATTGAAAATACATTATAATCCAATTGTGCTGCAACCTCACAGGGAGGTCACAGCGCTGGTCATCCGAAGCGCCAATCGCAAGTGCAACCCATGCACGCTGTCGAGCCTCAAATCTATTCTATTGAATGTAAATTATACATTTGGATTTCTCCTATTGTAAGATTAAACTCTCTTGACAATTTATCAAAATCAAAAATTTACTCCTCTAACAGGAATTTTTCCATCACATTTGCACGTCAAAGATGGTTTCATTGGTTCACAAGTCAACGGCGGGAGACCTTGTACTGGAAACAACCAGCAAGGGCTATTTTTTTCCCCCTGTATTTTTACAGAGGCGTCAATTAGAAGCTGGCCTCAAATAAATACCCTGACCCCAACTTCCTTCATAATTTTAAACAGATTCACATTATATCTATAAAAGCTATAGTTTCATTGAGTTATTTACTATAGTCAAAGTATTTGGCAACGTAACTTTTAAGTTATTAAAAATTAAAAGTAAAATAAAACATTTTAAAAATAAGCTTTTATTAAATGCGCTAAAAAGAACAAAATAAACTTTTACATATAAAAGCTTGTCGCGAGATTTACTTACTTATACTGGGTGGCGCAAAAGTACTGGCACTAAAGAAAATACTTTTATTTTTTTTACATGACATTTTCTGTCATTCTGTTGTTGAAAATTGTGTAGTGAACAAATGTAAAATACACTGAAAATAAACATGGACCGTTTTACTCCCCAAGAACGTGGAATAATTGTGTCAATGTTCTTACGGAATAATTCATCAGTGATAAGAACACAACGTGAATTTCGTCGACGATTTCCCCACCGTCCGGCACCGATTGGTCGCACAATTCGACGCTTTGCCACACGCCTTGAAGCAACTGGCTCAACATTGGATAGACCTAAGTCTGGGAGACCAAGAACAGGCCGTTCAGCTGAAAATATCAATGCTGTGCGCGAAGATGTGGAAGAGTGTCCAGAAACATCAACGAGGCGACGTGCCACGCAATTGGGCATTTCCAGACGGACCCTGCAGCGTAATTTGGTGAAAGACTTAAAGATGTTCCCGTATAAAACTCAAATGACTCATCAGCTGCTGCCTGCTGACCACCGAGCTCGTCTAGATTACTGCCAGCGCGTCAAAAACCTCAACCTTGAAGAGGATGATTTTCCTTCAAAATTGGTTATGAGTGACGAAGCGCATTTCCATCTCTCAGGGCATGTCAATAAGCAGAATACTCGGTTCTGGGGCACTGATAATCCGCGCATTATTCAAGAAACACCTCTACACCCACTAAAAGTTACTGTATGGTGTGGCATCTGTGTTGACAGAGTGATCGGACCCTATTTTTTCGAAGACGCTGGAGGCAATGCGATAACTGTCACTGGAGAACCTGTGGTTTTGATACCCAGTTTGGACGAATTGGGGCTGGAGCACATCTGGTTTCAACAAGACGGCGCTACGGCACACACAGCGCGCGACACTATGGACTTAGTGAGGGACGCTTTTCCAGGCCGAGTTATCTCTCGTTTTGGCGATTTGCCTTGGCCTGCAAGATCACCCGATTTGACCAGTCCAGACTTCTTTCTTTGGGGTTTTTTTGAAATCTCGGGTGTAATGTGAACAAGCCACAGACTCTCGCAGCTCTAAAAGAAAACATTCGTCAAGAAATAACGAACATATCGCAGGAAGTGTTACGGCAAGTTATGCAAAATGTCATAAATAGGGCTCAAATGTGTATCAACTCTGGAGGTCACCATTTTAAAAGACATCATCTTTAAATCCTAATGGTACGAAATTTAATGGCACAAATATACATTTAAAAAAACCTAAATCTAGTTTTCTCATTTAGAAAAAAATGTTATAGCTGAACCAAATAGGGTCTTTACTTTTGCGCCACCAGTAGAATACTTTTAACGACAAGCTTTTATATCTAAAAGTTTATTTTGTTTCTTTTTAGCGCTTTTAATAAATCTTGTGTTAAAAAAAATATACTTTTAATTTATTTTCCGACTAAAACACCAAGCTTGGCAAACCCTTTCATTTGATACTCATATTGTAGGGGTGCATTAAAAATAATTGATCCGCCATTTTGGTAATGCCGCCATGTTGGATTTAGAATGACGTCCCACACATAACCATGCATTGTCATCCGACTTACGTGCATGCAAAATTTCAGCTCAATCGGAGACCGGGAAGTGGGTCAAATTAAGATTCCATGATTTTCTTACATAGTCACAAGCGAAGCTTGTAAAATTGAACCCAAGCATTGTTATAACTTAAGTAACTCTTAACTGTATTACCTTTGTCTGTCTCACTCTAACATATTTGTATCTTTTGTTTTTATCCCTTCTAATATAATAAAAGGAAAAACTACTCAATGTATATTAATGAAACTTTTCAATAATATAGCTTACTAGCGGACCCGACAGACTTCGTCCTGTCAAAAATATTTGTACAGTGGCAGTTTTTTGTTCCTAATTTATTTTATAGATAATGTCGCATAGCCAACCAAATCGCAAAAAAGTCTAAATAACCTATTACATTTTGTGGCTATTCAATTTTGGAACGTGACATTAAATCCTCCAACGATGTATTCTGTGCTCCAACGCACGCACGCACACTGTTTTGATAGATATGATTGAATTTCAACTATATGTAGCGTTAATAAAGCGCAAATTGACTCTTTGATGTTTAGGAACACACCTTCATTGCTTAGACAACAGTGAGTGCTTGCAATATGAACTTTATACAATAACAATAAAGCTCAATTCGACTGTACGTTTTAGTTAGAAAAAACGTTTGCATGGGAAAATAAAAGGGCTGTTTTTAGGGTATTTCCGATAATTATTCGAATTTTCCTCATTGTAAAAACCCTCCTTGAACTTCAACGAACATTAACAAAAAAGAATTGGCCAATTGTGGTCAGGCGTTGTTGAGTTATGAGCTTACCAACACATTTTGCGATTCATTTTTAAATATAAGAAGATATATCGGAATAACACATTACTAACGCAGTATAAAACAAAGTCTCTTTCTCTGTCCCTATATCCGGATTTTAATGCGGTTTCTACACTATTTATACTAATAATATAAAAGGAAAGATTTGTATTTTTGTATGTTACGAATAAACTCAAAAAGTACTGACCGATTTTGATAATTATTTTTTTCATTAGAAAGTTACATTAACACTGAGTAACATAGGCTATATTTAGTACTAGATTACTATAGAAATCTTTAGAAATTCTTATTACAGCCAACCGAAGGTGTAAAAAAATTAGCCATAAAATGTCTTTCATCGCATACGCTGCGAAGAGTATTAATGATGGGACAAAAAATGTTCGACAAAATTATAGAATACTAGCTGACCCGTGCCCACTTCGTTGGGCATAATATTAATAATCCCCGAAGCGAGCACGAACGCGAACCGAATTAAGCCCGAAGCCAACGCCCGCCGTCCGCTGCTTTGGCCTTCACACTTATGACGATGAGTTTACTTGTTTTCATAGATTCATAATTTTTTCGGAATATATGACTAATAAATATGACCTAATGATTTGAATTATTTTATGAATATAAAAATTAAATTGTCTATGCTAATGTTAAAAAATATACTTTTTTGTAATTTAAATATAAAAGTTAGACATATGCTGTCGTTGACTTTTTTGTAGGCATTTTCAAGCTCCACATTTTTTCTCTAGAACTCAAAAAATATATATTTCATAGTTAAGGCAGCGTTCGCAAGAAACGCTTTCATTCGACCGGTTTTTTCTTCGATTCACTTTGCAAAACGGGCTACCACATAAAAGCCTTTTTATTTTTCGGTTTTTTATATAACCTATGACACTCAGCAATAATGTGGCTTTCTATTGGTGAAGGAATTTTTAAAATCGGTTCAGTAGATCCCGAGATTACCCTTACAATTTAACAAATATACAAATATACAAACACACAAACTTTACTTCGAGAACATATTTCTAACTATTGTAGTTATGTCACCTCTAACTACTTTTTTATATTTAATTCTGTTTAAGTCTGTCGGGTCCGCTAGTCTTTAATGGATAGTGTTTGAATAGGAAGGTTTATATGTATAACATATACATACAATAATAACATAAGCAACGCACGTGTACTGTTCAATAATATAAATTTTTCAATTGATTACTACCGTTTAAATTTATTTTTTAATTCATTCAATCTTAAAAGCGTGTTTTTTAAGTTTTTAAACTCATATTTTATTATATAAAACGTTCACAGTCTTGTTCGGATAATGTCCTAACTTAATTATTAGGAATGTTTACCCAGATTGATGTGTAAATAAAAGTGGACTGTATATAAGGTACTAGTTATATTATTTAGATATATATACACAAGTCGTGACTTGTGTATATTACATATACGGGGTAACCACCCCGTATATACCAATCGTAAAACCCGAGGACCCAAGGAAGGAAATAAGATAATTTTACCGACGGAACAGGCAAGCAGGGATGCGTTGATTATGTCGGACTCCTGGTGAATCGAGGTGGCTCGATCCAGCCCCGGCCCTAGTGGCCTTATGGCTTGAACGGAATGGTTGGCGCACCCTCAGGAGAGGGCACGTCGGCGCTGCCCTCCGAAGAGGACATATGCGCGAAGGAAGGCTCGGTACGCCAAAGTGGGTCCGGCCTTGAAGTGATGGGGCCTACTCGTACATGTGCAGCAAGCTGCGAAGTATGGACTAACTAAGGGATGGCGCGCAGATGCCGTCTCTCGCAAGGCTTGAAGAGCCAGCGTCAATGAGTCGGGAGGGTCAGAAATGACGTGCCTGGGTCGACGATATTCTGTATTACGCGGATTAACTGGGAACATATCTTTCCTGTGAGAAATTCGAATATAACGCGGGCGAAGCCGCGGGCGGAAAGCTAGTAATTTATAAAGATATGTAAATTGACCAAAATATGACGAATACTAATTCTGCGCACATAAAATCGCAGGCACCAGGCAGTATTTAAATAAAACCCAGTAGCAGAAAATGTACGCACCACGCTCAAGCCCTAGGCTCATTAGGACTACAGCTTTAGGCTGAGTTGGGTCGGTAAGTCGCAGCGGTCAAGCCACCTCGATCGGTCAGGAGTGCGACATCGCCGCCGCATATTAGAATTTAAGTTATGTGTGATATGTTTAACTAGACAAAGTAATTATTTGAAATTTTAAAACAAGAGATTCGTTTATGGGCAAACGTACAAATTTTTATAACAAGATTTCACACAGTGTAGCTGAATTGCCTTTTCATAAGCTTAAGGTGCATGTTAAAAAGACGCCAATGAGTAAGGGCTATTACAAAGTCAATGATTATTTAATTGATGCCAATGCTTGGTGTTGATTTGAAGACATTTCATTCTAAAGTGTAAATATTTGATATCCCGTATATATCGTTACAAGGGCACCCTACTCCATATATATTTTATATAATCCAAACACAATAGGGTACTTCCCTCTATATTATCTATAAGCATATAACTATGATAGCTTACGCATTAAATAGTCGGAACCATCATGTTTAAGTACATAAAATAACGAAAATAATAAAAAAATTAGTTTCACAGTATTCACTTTTTTTAATCTATACGTAAAACAAGAGCGAAACGTAGGCCGCCATGTCGTGACGTCATAAGGTACTGTAAACTTATGTGTGTCAATGTCATTATGAATCATAGTACGTATAAAGTCGCAAAACAATAAAAAAAGTTTGTAGGTTGCTTTTTTAATGTAAGATAACTTTATAAATACGTAAGTTAAATTGAAATCGCACGTGAATCACACTATGGAAAGCAGTTTTGTAAAAGGAGCTAGTACGAATTTACCAAAAATAAATGCATGAATGGTCGGAAAATTCTTTTCTGCAAATCCCGACTTTTGTTCTGCCGAGTTACTGAATATTAAAACATCGATGTCAGTATTACTATTTTATTATTATTCCTTTATTAGTTGTTTATATATAAAAGATAATAACTTATTTTAAATTATGAAATAATAATACATAGCATCAAACATGGAGCTTTGTTTATTATTTACATGCCGTATTGACGTCATCGCTACAGAGTAACGACTCGTGCGGCGCCTTCGTCTAATTACGCGCGAAATTTGAAAATATTAAATTTTAATGCAATTTTTATAGTACTTAATGAGTGTATAAAATTTTTTATATTTTTAGTATATGGTTTTACTGACACGCAAGGATCAAGTTAAGATTCTTTTCAAAAAGAGATTAATTCCCTATTAGTCAGAGACCCCAAGAAGTCCCGATGTAGATGTCTTTGAGCTCCAATCGCGGTGGCGAACAGACAGATCAATCGTTGATCACTAGTAATAAGCCTAGTTATAGTTATATATTGTAATTTCATTAATAAAAGTTAATAATTAATAACGTGTAGTTTTTAAAGACGCCTATCGACGGCCCAAAATCGTAATTAAATTGTAAACACATATATAATATATATATATATTATATATATATATATATTAATATATATATATATATATATTATATATATATATATATGTGTGTTCCACAGTGTTGCTGTATTTATATAACAGTTAAATTTATGTATTTATTAAACCTACAATTTTACTTTTGTAAATTTTTATTATTATTTTTAAATTCGTAGTTGTTGATTGCTTAACTGTAATTTGTTTAATCTTAGTAATAATACATAAATGTCTAGAGGCGAGGGAGCCAGGAGATCTGTAGAGCAGGTTTATCCTTTTTCAGACTCAAGACTCTCACATTAAGGTTAAGTTGTTATTATTATTATTACATAGTCTCCATGTTTTAATATCCCATATCTTGTGTGTACAATAAAGATTATTATTATTATTATTATAGCTTTATATCACGCATTTTTAAAAGACACGATCCTTTATAAGGCGTGCGCGGGGATATAGATTCAACGCGTAGAAGCAATTTAATGAAAGGGAGCGTGGTGTGTACCAGCTGAGTCTAATCTCTATCTGCATCATGAAAAATACGACTAAAGACTATATCCAGTTAGACGCACAGAAGCTATTGTTATTAATGGGGAAAAAGTATGTGGACTATTGCATTTAATTTTGGTGGTAATGAAAACCGGGTTATGGAAGAGAATCCGGTCACCTGCCTTCTCAAAGCCTCCTAATTGATTTAAATATGACAGGTGGTGACTCGCTGCTCACTAAATGAGCACCCCAAAAAAGCAGACAAATATTGATGTGAAGAGAGAAACATTGGTGTGAATGGCTAAGGGTGTAGAGAGGTGTGTCTGCGACAGCGATCGAGACGCCGTCGGCGTTATGACATTATTACACTTCACCCTTCGAGCATCTGCTCTTGCGACTCCACTCCGTCCGACCGGCTAAAAGCAAGGCAGAGGCGGGTGGCATACGACCCCTGAAGCACATCGGTACTCTCAGTGACTGATTGCACTTGTAACAAGGCGCTATATTTTACTCCTTGCCTCCTGGCTGGCTGCCTTGATCATTTTAAAAGGTGTACGTCAAGCGTGAGCTTATTGACAATTTTTGACATCACTCGTACCATTATTTGCTGAGCATATCATATGAAATTGAACAAAATTACAAAATAAATATTAATATACATAATAACAACTCTCAGAGTAATAATAAATTATATTATAAAAACGTTACTAAGGCACTTTTGTGCCTTTTATTTATACCTACTATAGTAAACATACATATTAAGTGACTATTGGTGCCTTTCTTTTAAACACCCAAGTCACCCTGTCACAACCTAGTGCCACACACTGATGGGCATTTATGGCAGTTAAGAGGCATTAAATGCCCCACCAGCGAACGATGGGGTCGTAATTTCCCTACGCACTTATATTTTTGCATGCAGTTATTGAATAGCAAATTCTTACATAAGTGCCAACAGATTGCTCCTCAGGATACAGCAATTATGCGAGAGACAATTACAGTTGGTTTAGCAGGACTGATGATTGGACCATTGTGCCTTGGTTGATTTCTCCCTTACACCAACCATCCCTGGTCTTCCCAGAACGCCAGAAGCTCTTAAAGCTTCTGCGTGTTTCTGGTAGTTATACTAAAATTTGCCCGTTGTTCGACAGAAAATAAAGGCTTTTTTTAGGTTATGCGCATTCTAAAACAGTTTTAACTAAAACACCGCGTGCCGTGTAGGGAGAGGTGTCCTAGTTGTCACAAAAATCATTTTATTGTTTTATTACGAACAAATTAAATGAAACAATCAGTTTAATTATGTTAATCATATATTTGGTATTTCAGCCTTCATTAATTGAATAATAATACTTAAACATCTTTTCTTATATTAGCTTTTATGTTTTGAAAAAATCAACTCTGTTGTGACAAGTTACCCCCGATCTGGGGTAGGTTGTCCCAATGGTAGGTCCATGTTGTCACAGGTCACTCCCGGCATCACTATCCTCATCTGAGTCACAATTTGGACAGCAATAAAATAAATAATTCTTCCCAACGCATTTTCTGTGAGCCCAAAGCTTGCATTTCGTGCATTGTACCCATTCTTTCGTTCGGTTTTGCTTCAGACCATGTTCCGAAGCAACAAACTAAACATGTGTCATCCCCTGAATTATCTTCATCACTCGTATAATCTTTACATTTTCTATTTTTCTTAGACTTTTTTTTTGGTGCTACTTTTGGCTTAATTTTTTTCATTTTCTGTTGCTCGGCTAAGGCGTTTTTTACCGGGTATCCGTCAAAACAGCGCTTGATCTCTTTCTACGATTTGAAGTGGTTTTCTTTTTCAGGAGCCTTCGGGAATGGCCTAATTAATTCAGGTGTTGGTATATTTTGTGCTGGAGTGATCATTTCACTGGGTCCTGCAGTTGGGGATGGAGTTCTGCATGTTTCTAAGATATTTTCTATGATTGGGGCATCACTGACTACAATTTGATCAGGCTGACGATTTTCTTGTTGAGTTGTGGGCCTGTCCGTTACATAAGACGGCGCAAAATCGACATCAGTGAAAATGTTTCGATTAAATGGCCATATTCCACTCACAGCAAAACCAGACATAATATTTTGAGGAGTTATGGCTGATGGCAAACTAACTTTGATGATTGCAGGGATGTCATAAATTGTCATAGTTTTGCCTGGATGGTTCCGCATCCAGTCGTCACACGCAGTGTTTACATATCTCTTCAAAGGTCCATAAACGCTGCGATCTAGCGGTTGTAGCTTGTGTGAGCAATGAGGAGGAAAGGACAATATCACAACTCCATTTTTTTTGCAAAAATCTAAAGTTTTGATGGAGAGATGTGAATCGTGATTATCCAACAACAGCAGCAATGGACGTTCAGAGCTGCAGCGAGTATGGCGTACAAATTGTTGAATGAAATTATAAAAACATTCTTCATTCATCCAACCAGATGGATTGGCGCTGCCAGTTGATCCTGTTGGTCCGTTGTTTACAAAATGGTCTTTGTAATTTTTCTCTTATAATCTTCCCTCGAGGAAGACAAAAAACGGAGGAATATTATTTCCTGTAGCCGATACTGCAATAGCCAATGTTACAAGTGTGCCTCGTTCAACAGAAGACAGAGCACCGATTTGCTTCATGCCTCTTCGTGCAACAATTCTCTGGGGCTTCTGAACCGTGGTAACACCAGTCTCGTCCACATTCCATATGTCTTGACCTTCAAACTTGTATTTGTCTAAAACTTTTGCCAAATTATCAAAGAACAGAGTTACATTATGAGAATTGAAACTAGTTGCTCGTGCAAGGCTAGTAGCTTCTGGTTTTCGAATGCTCAGTTCTCGGTGCCGACTCATAAAACCCTTCAACCATTCTTCGCCAGCCATATTATTGTTTGACCAAGTGTCAGGAAATTTACGGTCTAAGGCACATGCATACTGGAATGCCAATTTACGTACTTCGAGTGGAGTTAGACCAAAATAGATATCTGCAGCTCTTTGTAGGTATTTTGACAAGTTATTTTCTTCGTCGTCCTTGAAAACCTGTCTTACCTTTACGTACCCGACAGTTAGTGGGGCGTTCTCATTATCCTTATGTTTTTTTAAAATATCGAGCAAGTGTTCTGTAATTTATATTATAATCTTTGGCAACACTTCTGATAGAGTTATTAGGCCCGATAGCATTAACGGCTTGCATCATGACATCGGCAGGCGTCTGGCCTCGTTCAGTTTTCCTTTTTCGGTTTCTAGGCATATTTGCCACCTATAACAAAAGTTATAGCTGAATTACACTGAATAACACCATATCAATACCTACTGGGGTTGGTTGTCACAGTGACAACTAGACCCGAAAACATTGAGACAACTTGTACCCACGGTAAGAATCAGTAAATATTCAAAACTAACCTTTAAATGTTTACCAATGTAACCGTTATTCATTACTACGTAAAAACTGACTTATTTTTCTCTCATAATCCCTCAAAACCTTGACAATAACTTACTTAATACCGGAAAGACATAATATACAAAAAGAGAACAAATTTTACTTACCAATTATTATTTTTTGTTTTTTGCAATAACTTTTGCGACTAAAGGCTGGCGGCCATGACACTTTCTAATGTTGGTAGCAATGAGATGCGTTCCGAAACCTCAATAGGTGCGTTCTATTAATTCTTGTATTTAAATAGATATTGACATTGTGACAACTAGTACTTGTGACAACGAGGACACTTCTCCCCTACTGACGTCCAATTACATTCCCTAACTGCAAGGTGTTTTGTGGAAAACTATTTTGGAATTCTCAGTGCTACCTAACACAGCGTTACCTAACGAAGCGAGTTTTGCGTAGCGAAGTGCATGTTGCTTTGATGAAAATTTATTCAGACTTTCCAGTATAGGTTACATGGATGTGCAGGTGAATTTGGTCTTACAACGTAACTGATTCGAATATAGCATTATTGTAAAATATACTTAAATATTGTATTGATAGAACTGAAACTCAAGAAAACCAGCAAGGGCTTTATTATATGCATATCAGCCACTATGGATACATGACAGCATAAAAAAGCAGCCAGGGTTAACGTACCAACACGACTTCTTAATCCTGGTTCATATTTTTAAGTTTTAGTAGACATTTTAGAAAACTTTCATGTTTATTTTTATTTAATGCTTTAGTGAGTAGATCAGCCAACATTAATTAGTAATAAGATATTTGATTTCAATAGCCTTATTGTCAATTGTATTTCTTATGAAGTGATATTTAAAGTCTATGTGTTTCGTGCGTTTATGATGCACTGGATTTGTAGCTAATTTGGCAGCAGATTAGTTATCGCAATAATTTATGACTTTCTCAGAAAAGCCAACTAACTCCCTTATGAGATGGTTGGAGTACACTGCTTCATTACATGTTGCACTTACCGCTTCATAACCTATTTTAAATAAAAATGCAATAAGACGTAAATTGTTTTTAACATTCAATTGACATATATGTCGCAGCATTGCAAAAGACTGTATAGCTGTCACAGCATTTCTTAGATTATATAGCCATCTGATTATTTTCTGGTTTCATATAAAACGTCAGGCAAATGTTTCCTTGGTGAAATCATAGATGGCGTAACTAGAGGAAGTGACGTTTTGTTGACATTGACATTTGATGTAGTGGGGAATTGGGCAGATGTTGCGAAAGGTGGAGACATTATTGTCACAGTTCCTGAACGCATCGGACGTGTCAAGTGAACGCGTGTGCTTACGACAACTTGCGATCGCCACGTTTTAAATCGTCAAACATCTCTTAGATCAGGGTTTCCCAACCTTTATTTCACTGAGCCTCCCCAATTCAAAAATAATATTATCATGCCCCCTTAAGTTTAAAAACACATAATTTTTTTTTACAACTAAATTATTTCTTTGAATTAAAAATTAAAATACAGATATTTGTAGATATTTATGTTTTAGGAATAAGAGAAGATATATGTATCTACACTTGAAAACAATTAATTACTTTCACTTTAGGTAAATATCCTAGTTTTATTTTAATTATTAAATACTAATGAGATATATGAGCTTGCATCTTCTGTACCAGTATGTCGATTCTGGTTCAGTCCCAGGGGGCATGCCCCCCTGGTTGGTAACTCCTGTCTTAGATCATAATCGATTTCGCGTTTATAACTACGAATAGTCGTTGAGTATTTCGTAATTTAACGGTTGTGCTCAATATTTTTGCGACCGAATCTTAAGCGATGGAAAGGTTCGGAAAGGAGATCGATGACGCGACATATATATCTTTAAAATTAATTTAAAAAAATTAAAATTATACTGTGGATACTGTGGATATATGACAGTATAAAAATAAAGCAGCCTGGATTAACCTACCAACGATTTCATATAGAGGTGTTATAAATACTCCTACAGTTATTTGTAAGATGTTGTTAAAATTATTAAAGTTATTTCTGTAATCAAGTTGCTTGATGCATCAACAAATAACGCTACACGAATCTCATAAAAATCCTTCATGACATGAAACGTGTGGTAAGTGAAAAACCTCGAGGTTCCAAAGCACACAATGTTAAGTTATGTTCAAACACGTTTCCGATGTAAAAGAATTTTCGCCATGTTTGCTTGCGTAATGCACAACACACAAATGAAACTGGACGTCTGTCTGTTCGGCGTTTTAAAGAATCAGATAGTGTGCTGTTACAATGTTGAGAATTGGCCATATGATAAATTCCATATGATGAATCCCTAAAAGAATTGTTCAAAGAAAATTAATTTAACTTTAGCTAGTCAATATATATATGATAATTTAGTTTTTGTTATATAGAAACTATGATAAATTCAATAAAAACAGTGATCTACATAATGTGAATACTAGAAACAAAAATAAACTTGCCGTTCCAATGTTCAGACTCCATAAAACTAGCTGTTCGTTCTTGGGGAAATGTATATCTATGTTTAACAAGCTTCCGCAAAGTGTCATTGATTTGCCTTTATATAAATTTAAAATCCATATCAAAAATACACTCATGAGTAAAAGGTTATTATAAAGTAAGTGACTATCTAAATGATCACAGTATTTGGGAATAGGGACACTATTCATAGAGGCCATGTTGGTAACAACATTATTTATAATATTGTATTATTTTTATATGTGTATGTAAACATACATACGACTGTAATCGTATTAGGTATGATTGTATCTTATACTATATTGTATTTTATATTATATTTATAATTATTAACATTGAAAAGAGGAGAT
This sequence comes from Scirpophaga incertulas, assembly GCA_036419045.1. Lineage (NCBI taxonomy): Eukaryota > Metazoa > Arthropoda > Insecta > Lepidoptera > Crambidae > Scirpophaga > Scirpophaga incertulas. The sequence goes on along the minus strand of CM071629.1, from coordinate 40,748,518 downwards.
AAAAAATAGACCTTCAGAGTTTCTTGCCTGTTCTTCTCGAGAAGGCTCTCCCAATTTCCGAACAGATGTCGAGTCAATATATTTTTTTTTTTTTTTTCCTTATTCGTATGTACGGACAAGGGTTTTTTGTTTTTTTTTTTTATTATTTAAGCTTTTTTGTTTTGTTTGTTGACGTCAATAAGTGCCTGTAAAGGTCTATGTTGAATAAATATTATTTTTGATTTTGATTTTGATTTTGAATTAAGGGAGTGGTTATCCTTTTTGTATCCTCTTTTGTAATTTTGTCATTTAAGGTTATCCTTTTGTATTTTTTTAAAAGCTTTTATTTAATTTCCAAGTGTACGTATGTATGTATATAAATCTTTTTTTTTTTGGGAAGGCCATCCCTGTGGTTTTTAGTGGGTAGGCCTCCCCCTTCTGGGGAGGAGAGCCCCACATAACCGCCGGCTCGCCACAGCCGGGGTATGCAATTTAATGCAATTTCCTCAGGGGAACAAAAAAAAATTATATAAACTTACATACGAACCTACACACACAAACATACACATACGTTTTTACACACACAATCGCGTCCACATCCGTATATTATTCCTAGTACCATAATGTTTTCTGAATGATTAGTTTTGTTTTGTCTAAATTGTCGTGATTCCTTATTAATGTACGTATTTTGTTATAACAATTAATTGCGTTAATTAACTACGGATGTTAGTATGACACCTTAACACCTTTTTTAATAAAATCAACTAAAAATTTTAAAATAAATTAACTCAAGTAAAAACTTATAACTACAAGCCCGCAAAACCCGCTTTCTCAGGGACCTTACCAAAAACGGGTCTTAAGCGAGAAAGCGTATTATGCGGGATAAGGAAAATAAAAAAAAACGTACTACTTATCATTATGTATGTATGTTCTAATTTTTATAATTATACAATTATAACGCCGTTCCGATTTTTAAAAGCCTTCAGCAATTTTACGCGCTTTTTCGCGTATTATGGGACCACTTATGGGGCAGTTTTAAAGCTCGTGTTTGATGAAGCCATTCCACTAAAACTTTTTCCAATTTATCAAACTTTCCTAACTTTTGCTTTTTTCTCTGCACACCCCCCAATCTGTACTTTTTTTAATTCCTTCTCTGTTCTTTGAAATGGTTCGAAACGTAGAAACTGGCGAGTGAAGCTTAGCAGCGAACTGGGTATGATTTGTTGTTTGTGATTTTTTATTGAAAACTTTCAATATCTGAAATCAGACGACCTCCATAGTCGAGTGGATAATACACCGGTTTCAAGGTGTTGCCATCTCTGAGGTCCCGGGTTCGAGTCCCGGTGGGGGCAGATGTTTGTGTGATGAATGCCAGCATTTGTACCTTAGTCATGGTTGTTGATATATATTTCAATAAAAATTATTTATATATGTATAATATATGTATGTCTATCCGTTACCCTAGATCCATTGCACAAGCCTTACAGAGCTTAGTTTGGCTAGGCTAATTGGTGTAAGTGTGTGACAAATATTTATTTATTTATTTAATATCTGAATTTTTTCTTGAAGTAACAATGCCTTTCGCTTAATTGTAGTCATATTGTAACAAACAAATGATGCACTTATTACAAAATTAAAAATTACAAAACAATCAGAGCGCAACATGTCAAAACAAATGACGATCGGCAAATGGCAAGCATTTCGCTCGGAGCGCTGCTCGGCGAGTATTAAACGGAATGACGAATCGTATTAAGCGTTAAGAAATGTATGAAATTATATTTTAAGTTGTAGGGACTGTGTGTCTAAAGTGGCGTATTATGCGAGAAATCGTATTAAGCGTGATCGTCTTAAGGTGGATTTAGACTAAAAGAACATAGAGCTAGAGCTAGAACTAGAGCATTCTTCGTTAATATCTAGTGTAAACTAAAGCTTGACGTATCTATTTACATCAAACGAACACCGAACTAGAACTAGAACAAGAATGTTCTTTCTTAATCTTTTGGTGTAAACAAGAGCTAGATCGAATGTTCTTTGCTCACTCGAGTCAATTCTTTTGTTGGTATTGGTAGTGCTTTGGTATGTCTGATTCTGACAGTGAATCATTATTGCAGACTTATTTATTATTTTGAAGCAAAAACTAGAATCTACACCAAACGATATATTACACCTATATTACACCTTTAAGGTGGATTTACACCAAACGACGATGCTCTTTCTATCCCCACTACGTCAACTTCTTCTAGTGTAAACAGGTGTAGAGCATTCTTTCGTTGTTCTTAGTGCGTTCGCAAAGACTCTATAGAATATTCTAAGAATGCTCGCTCGCTCAATGTAAACGGCGCAAGAGCGCGTGAACAGTTGCTTAGAATATTCTAGCGTGTTCGGACGCGCTCGCTCCACTGAGCGGTCTCATCAAAGTGTTCTTGTGTTCTAGCGATTGTTTACGTATCGTATCGATTAAATTATGATTGGTCTCAAGAGAAATGTTTATTAATGATAGAAGCCTACCAAAATGCCAGATGTCTATGGGATCCGACATATGAACACTATAAAAATACAACTTTGTTTCATTGTTTCACCTACATTATCCAGTGTCCTTCGTTGCATTAAATTTGTAACCCACCAACGTCTCTTCCGTCTTTTTATTTTTGAGTTTTTGCTTCAAAATAATAAATGAGTCTGCAATAATGATTTCACTGTCAGCATCAGACATAACAAAGCACTACCAATACCAATCAAAGAATTGACTCGAATGAGCAAAGAACATTCGATTAGCTCTTGTTTACATCAAAAGATTAAGAAGAACTTTCTTGTTCTAGTTCTAGTTCGGTGTTCGTTTGATGTAAATAGATACGTCAAGCTTTAGTTTACACTAGATATTAACGAATGAATGCTCTAGTTCTAGCTCTAGCTCTATGTTCTTTTAGTCTAAATCCACCTTTAAACGGGTTCTACTGTATTTACCTTTTATTCACGCAGAAAGCCTTGGTATAGAGGCCCCTGGCTTCAAATTCTTATGGCCGTTTTCACCAACCTGTCTTAGCTTAGGTGACTCCTAAGTGACATGCTGTCACTTTTGTATTAACTGAAAAGTGAGACAGCATGTCTCTTAGGAGTCACCTAAGCTAAGACAGGGTTGGTGAAAACGGCCATTAGTAGTATAAAAAAATAATAATATTAGAAGCATTCAAAATCCATTCATTATAACTTGGCATCAAACTGCCTAGAATATATATTTGCCTGCCTGTATATTTTGGAAATGTGTAAGTTTTTACGGAAATATAAACAATTTTACACAAAGCCTGAAGACATACATTGTAAATAGGTACTCATTGCGATATAAAAATAAATTAATGGTGCCAACTTCACGAATGAAAATGAGTTCCTCGAATACCCTCAGCTCTTCTATAAAGATATATAATAAATTGCCTAATCAATCAATACATAGTATAAAACAAAGTCGCTTTCGCTGTATGTCCGTATGTATGCTTAGATCTTTAAAACTACGCAACGGATTTTGACGCGGTTTTTTTTAATAGATAGAGTGATTCTTAAGGAAGGTTTGTATGTATAATAAATGCATAATATAGTAGAGAAACACTGATAAATTTAAAGGTTTCTAATGTGATGTCGTAAATAAGCACGTTTTTTTTGCGCTTATATTGCAAACGCTGGCTGAACCCTACGAGATAGACTAAAATAATGTACTACAGTATTGTACAACTTACAAAAATCCACAAAAAAGTCCGCGATGGTATATGTCTATCTCTTAGGGATAACCACCATAACCATTTTTTCACTGCACCCGTGCGAAGCCGGGCGGGTCGCTTGTATATTAATAAATGAAACCAGTGATACAATATTTATAAATAAATTGAAAAATTCCTTAATTAGTAAGTGCTATTACAGTATTAATGAATATTTTAATGATAGTACATACTTTAATTATTCAAAATAATAATGTTTATTAATTTAAAATTTATAATACTATTAAAACAAAAATATGAATACTCAATGAAAATTTAATTCAATTATAAGTAATAAATTGTAATATTAGTTTTATAACTATATATCCATATAAAGTAAAGTAAAAAGTAAAAATTCGTTTATTTGATACTACATTATAAATAACTGACAATGTCGCCCTGCCCTCTGATGTAGCTTGCACTGTGTCTCAGAGAACAGTTCCTTCCCATTTTGTAACATGATTACAGTATGACAATAAATTAACTTTTACAATATAACAAATATTATCTCTAATAATTATTTAGTAAAATTAAAAACTAAACTATAAATAAAATATTTGAAATAAATCGCTGCCGTCAGGCAACGTCCCCATAAGACTAGCAGCATTGCCACGTTGTATGGCGATGCTGATTCGCTGCGCTAGATATGATCCAGCTTTCTGGTCACATGTAGCCTCGGTCAATCTATAGCTGCACTCTTTAAAAACTCTGTGGGCACTTTCCCCCCAGGGCCCCAGAGTTTCCACCCCAAAAGGCTCAAATATGCAACCACTATTTATGTTTGCATACTTGCGCCGTTTGAGTAGTTCAGCCGAGTTAGCAGCAGACCCAGCCCTAACTGCGGTGCCACGAAGATGGGACTGCGCTAGAGTATCAGCACATGTCGCGTCCCAAACTAGTGGTCGTCCCATCCTCCATGGCACGAGGGTCAATAATAATTTTAATATGAATTTAATTATTTTAATTGTAATTTCACTTTCAGTGAATAATATTATATACTTCCTCTCTCTTACCCTTATATTGTACCGTTCCAATGTTCAGACTCCATAAAACTAGCTGTTCGTTCTTGGGGAAATGTATATCTATGTTTAACAAACTTCCGCAAGGTGTCATTGATTTGCCTTTATATAAATTTAAAAACCATATCAAAAAGACACTCATGAGTAAAGGTTATTATAAAGTAAGTGACTATCTTAATGATCACACTGTTTGGGAATAGGGGCACTATTCATAGAACCATATTTGGTAACAACATTATTTATAATATTGTATTATTTTATATGTGTATGTAAACATACATACGACTGTAATCGTGTTAGGTGTGATTGTATCTTGTACTATATTGTATTTTTGTATTGTATTATTGTGATTGTTAACATTGAAAAGAGGAGATAAAAAATAGACCTTCAGAGTTTCTTGCCTGTTCTTCTCGAGAAGGCTCTCCCAATTTCCGAACAGGTGTCGAGTCAATATATTTTTTCTTTTTTTTTTCCTTATTCGTACGTACGGACAAGGTTTTTGTTTTTTTTTTTATTTAAGCTTTTTTTTTGTTTTGATTGTTGACGTCAATAAGTGCCTGTAAAGGTCTATGTTGAATAAATATTATTTTGATTTTGATTTTGATTTTTGCTGCCCGACAGGGTCCATAACATTGGTATTAAATTTGTATTTGTGTAACATCTATGTATTACATTATGGTTTGGCAATAAATGATTGAATATTGGCATTTTTTATTAAAATACATTAACATTTATAAATAGGCATAACATGTTGCTACGGTAACTGCTTCCAGAAAGTCCCACTTTATATCTACCTATCCAGTCACATGCTGATGGAGCGAGATATGAATATGCCGGAGGCTCACACAAGACGTTTTTATTAAACATATTTTTCATATTTTCAGCTTAAACTTTATTAAATTTGTTGAAGGCGCGATATGAGTTTTACCAAATACTTGTTAGTATCGTACACTTGCGGACAAACATTTGGTTCTTACTATGGTTGTGCTAACTATGCTTTAAAGAAAAAGAGGATATTATTTAACTCTAATGTATCGGGTCCGGATTATTAAAATCCGAACTATACAATATACGTAAAAAAAAAAATTAAAATCATAACTTTGTAGTCTGGGTGTGTGGCGATAGATGTGTGGTGTGACAAGGATGTATAAGATAAGGTATGAGTATATAAGAGGAAGCCTGAAAGTAGCGCCAGTGGTAGAAACAGTGAGAGCAAGTAAATTAGCATGGTTTGGACATGTGATGCGGAGAAAGTGGAGCGATACACGGGCAGAGGAAGGCCGAATAAAAAATGGATCGATTGTGTGAAGAAGGAGTAAGCATGTAAATGACGGCTGATAGAGAGGAATGGAAGAAAAAGATCTACTGCGCCGACCCCAGATAATGGGAAATGGGCAAGAGGATGATGAACTTTGTAGTCTGGGTTTTAAATTAAAAAAAAATCATGATAAGGCAGCTGGTACTTACCACATTGAATTGAGACTCGCGAGATTAAGACAAAGACAGACAGATAGACCAGAGATTCTTAAAGTGATCTATATCGACCCCTAGGGGTCTATGACAACCTAAAAGGGGTGTACGTCAGTGAAAATGAAATTTGGGGGTCCACGATAATGGATCTCAACATACACTGATACCCTTTTTTTTGTTCCCCTGAGGAAAATGCATGCGGTTATGTTGGGCTCTCCTGCACAGAAGGGGGAGGCCTACCCACTAAAAGCCACAGCTGTGCTAGCGAACCCGGCGCTGCCTCCTTCTGGAGCATCACTGCTTCACAAAAGGAGGCCACAGCCCTCCAACCTCCCTCGTCCGTCAGCATCGCCGCAATCAATGCCGGCGGAGACAGATCTCGCCCGATCTTTGCGACCAAGACTCGGCGCTCGGAGGCCCACGCGGGGCACTCCGCCAGCGTGTGCTGGGCAGAGTCGAGGTCGGATGCGCAGTGGTGGCAATGTGTCGATCCCTCCCGTCCTATTCGACACAGATACTCACCGAAGCAGCCGTGCTCGGTGAGTATCTGCGTCAATCGGTAGGTGACCTCCTTCGAGGCTTCCAAGCTTCGAGGTGCGGGAGTACGGCATCGACGGCCCGCTGGCGCGCGCTAATCCGTAATTCGAGCTGATACACTGATACCCTATTTATAAAAGTACCTATTAAATTAAAAATGTATTATATATGTTTATAAAAGTTTGTAAGATGTAGGCATTCAATATCAGCTAAGTAGGGGCTAAGTGGGGGGTCTACCCAAACCCGCAAAACAAGGCAATGGGTCTATCATACAAAAAAGTTTGGGAACCTCTGAGGTAGAGGTAGAGGTTTTCTACATGACATAGACACTGGGATTGGGACAGCCATGGGAGAGCCATTGGGAGAGCCATGCTTCGGCACGAATTGGGCCGGCTCGACCGGAGAGATACCACGGCCTCACAGAAAACCGGCGTGAAATAGCGCTGCGCTGTGTTTCGCCGAGTGAATGAGGGTACCGGAGGCCCAATCCCCCTTATTCCCCTTTATTCCCCTCTATTCCCCTTATTCCCCCTATGCCCTTTTAAAAGGCCGGCAACGCATCTGTGACTCCTCTGGTGTTGCGGGTGTCCATGGGCAACGGTTATCGCTTACCATCAGGTGATCCGTTTGCTCGTTTGCTGCCATATCCTATAAAAAAAAAAAAAAAACACATATATACTTGTACATAATGGCAACATTTAATTATTATTATCTCTTTTGATTCTTCGAGTAAAGTGAGCAACGATGCAAGCAAAATAATGTTATCGCAAGCGCATTATTAACAATATATTTTCATATAAGTGAATGAATTTAAGAATATTTTATAACTAACATCGCCCGTAGCTTCGTTCGCGTAATATATAATTTTACGGAAGGAAAGGTATACTTTCCTAATGTAATAATTATCTTTTGTTCTTTTCTGTCTCCCCAACTATCTAAAAATAATATCCCAACTAATATTTTAAATGCGAAAGTAACTGTCTGTCTGTCTGTCTGTTACGCTTTCCCACTTAAACCTCGCAACCGATTTTGATGAAATTTGGTACAGACAATCTTTAGACCCTGAGACAGAACATAGGCTACTTTTTATTTACTAAGAAAAAAGGGATGAAGGGGTTGAAATAGAGGTTGAAAGTGTGTATGGGATTTCTTAATTTTAAAAGATAAAACCATGAAATTATAAGCACTTGATAAGAAATCATTAAACATTTGTTCTAGCATTTTTGAAATTTCGACCGGGTGGGGGTAAAATAAGGGTTGAAAGTTTGTATGCAAGTTCGTCAAATACACGTCATAAGAAACAAAAAATCGTTTGTTCTAGCATTTTGAAATTTTTACTAGTGTGGGGGTGAAATAGGGGTTGAAGTGAAGATAAGACCATGAATCTTGGTACCTTAGACATAAGGGACCAGGATTGACAAAAACTAATTTCACGCGAGCGAAACCGCGGGCGAAAGCTAGTACATTTATATATCATAGTGGTATTCGAAAGATTCTTTTTTTCCTTCTTTTTCTCTCCACACTATAACTTTTATCCTATGTCGTGGGTAATTGATTCTGAAAAACTTTCATATTTTTAATATATATACACCTACCTACATATATATAAAATGTAAAAGATATATGTCTTGGCCAAATCAAGGACGTCTGAGCAACGTTCGAATATAAAACAATGCATAAATAAATATCAACTTAATCAAATAAAGATTTAGATTAGATTTTTGAATTTAGTCATACCCAAATTAAAATCAAGTATATCTAACTTGAGAAAGTTTTTATTCAAAAACAAATATTATCCATATTTGGTGTTAGTGATGAGTTCAGAAACAACATCCCTATAACGAGCGCTAAGTCAAAGACATCTTGAATTAATATCATTTAATAAAATGGTCATATTCAACAAGTTATGGACCCACTTACTTGGGGGAAAATAAAACAAAACTTGTAACAAAAATACTCATTTTCTCACTTTTACTCTATCGTCTTTTAAGGAAAAAAGGGGAGAGGGGGACGCTGTGATTTATGCCATCTAATTTTTAATATTTAATAAATGCCTTGTTATTTCAAACTGTACTTGTATTCTACCTGAGAAGGCCTCGAAGCTGGGACATGTCTATCTGTGGCCGTTGACGGCTTATTAAGTCATACCTTGTATATAAGTTAAAGCGTGTATCTCCTACACGCTTCAGCCTTCGCACACTCAAGATAAATTAAAGTCTGTTTTAAATCCTTGAGACAAAATTGGCGTATGGATTTTCATTTGACATTTATCCTAGATAACATATGTGCGTTATTAGAAACGATCGGTCAATAAATTACAGTTCCGTTGACAATCTGTTATCAATTTGGGCTTTAGTCTGCGCAATAAGTCACTAAGTAAATAATGTCAATTTTTAATAAAATAAATCGTAGTTTCATATGTTATTTCCAAGTAATCATAAAAAGATATATTCATACTACTGTTTACTTACTGTTTGAAAAGCACGTCAAATAGCTGATATATAACTTATGTCCTTGAACTTGAATAATGTATTTGTCTTTATATAAGAAGAAAGTATAATATAAGTCACTAGATACTATGACTATATTTTGAGATTCATTATTATGGACCTCCGTGTTTATTTCATGGACTCCAAATTTTTTTTTCGTTGACGTAGACCCCTTGCAGGTTGTCATAGAATCCTAGGGGTCGATAGAGACCAGTTTGGGAATCACAGGTATATATTGATGAGATATGAGAATAAAATATTTGGATCAAAAAGATTGAATAAGAATTTCGCATGAATACTGGCCACGAATACTCGCCAAAAACACGTTCTTATTTCAAATTGAAAATTCAATACTGCGCAAGCTCAAAGGGGAATGGCAGATCCCCATAGTAACTTTGGCCCAGAACGCACACCTAAAGAATCTCGTGAAAACTAACAGTGGATAATACCAATATTAGATTGGTAAAAAGAAAAATTCAAAAGAACTTGGCATATTTAAATATTTACAATCTAAACATTATATAAACAAAGTCGCTATCCGCCGTCTGTTCCTATGTATGCTTAGATCTTTAAAACTACGCAACGGATTTTGATGCAGTTTTTTTAAATATATAAAGTGATTCAAGTTGGAGGTTTATATGTATAATACATTAAAAAACATTCTGTAGTTAATTTGTATCAGCACTGGATCACTGTGAAGCTGGGGCGGGCCGCTAGTTATTCTATGAAATCTATAAGGTTGAATAAATGATAGTATTTCTATATATTATTTGTGTAAATTACCTAATCAATATATACAAGGGATATATACAAGAAATCGGGAATGCCAAAGAGCACAGATTACTACACATAAAGAGATGAATGGATGGTGTTGCCATTATAAACATAAAATCAATAAGATCAATATATTCAACGTTTAATTTTATTAAAACCATATCCGCTGTTCACGTTAAACAGAACTTTATTTAAAACAGTTAATATTGATATTAAAAATAACACGATTATTATTTATGATTTCATAAAAACATCGAATTTACGAATACACGATTCGTTATTCGTATAACGGAACGGGTAACGATCGCGTAAATAATGGTTTTAGCTACATTTCAGCTAGGTGACAGCATGGTTGCAATGAGACAGCGTGGTCAGCTTGACAACACAAATATTTTATTTTTATCTACTGTATTTATTTAAATAAAATACTGTCATACTTAATTCATATAGCGTCAGCGATGCTGTGGTTACGGCACTGATTTGTTTTTCTAATTAGAATTGGAGGCCTAACAATCAATCCTGCCTGCCGATTACATTTATTTGATGCGCCTAATGAAGAAAAACATTGTCATGTAATAAGTTTCCTAAAGGTTATCGATTCTGCATCGATTATAACAGTTATGTAACGATTTTAATATTCATTACCGGCAACTTAGTTTTTAATAACAACAATGGTCAATTCCGTGGATGTAATCCTTTGAATGTTATTTAACGATAATAAAAAAATGCAATCTTATAGCGATATCTAAATAGGATGAAAAAATTAATATGAATATTTAATAATTTTCTATCGTTTTCAATTTGTTGTGCACTCTGGGCCAAAAATCGCCATTCCCCTTTAACCGTTCGTTTCCAGGAATCGATTTTTTGTTATTTAACATATTACATTTAATTGATAACTAGTGTTGACGCCTACACGTACATTCCTAGTAAAAACACAGAAGTGCTACTGCGGAATTAACTGACGTCGAGTTATCATTTTTTAAATTAGTTGACCCACATTTCAATTATATGATTCGGCTATCGACCGCGATCTTTGCTTGTAATGTCTTTTTACTATTTAACCTTTTAAAGCAATAAAATCATCAAAATGAGGAAATTAAAGCCTAAACAACTAGGTGCAAGTAAATCATTGTAATATCTCTCTATTTTTACAAGTAAATATTTATTAAGGGCTATTTTGCGTTGGTTATTAATATAATATATTTATTGTGTAACTGTGGCTTACAAAACCGTAGAAGTCAACATTCTAAGGTAGTCTTTCACAATTTACCTAAACAGGGTTGCAATATTGACAGACCTCTCGACCTCTATAGTCGAGTGGTCGGTATACCGGTTTCAAGGATCTCTGAGATTCCGGGTTCGAGTTCCAGTAGGGGCAGATGTGGGCCCTTCAATCACATAATTATTTAACCGAGGGATAAATTACTTTGAATCCTCTGCTTGATTTTAATTTAAATTAAGTACTAGAAACTCTGTCTAAGATTGAAAAATGCACTGTAGACGCGTGGTACATTTATTATTATTCACGAATATACCAAGATTGAAACCAACTGCAGCAAGTTCCTTCTTATTTCCTAATCTTGTTAGCGTTATCTCATTATGCGGTTCATATATATATCGTGTGAAACAAAAGCATGCGAACTCATTGACTGTTATAATAATATAATAACTAATATTGTTGGAGAAGTAGAAAGTCAATAATAGAATATTAATTATATTTAATACTTCAGAAGTAGTCATTATATCCGTGAAATCTACAATGTAACCAAATAACAATATTGATTACTCACGAAAACGCGACTTGGCACGAACTAATACTGTAAGAAAAATAAGATAAAGACACCAACAGTGGACCGCAGACAGAAGCTTTTATACGATATTAGAAAAGCTTAACTAAGCTTTAGAACTTATAGTAAGTAAATTCATTAAAACTTAAGTCACATAGCAGCAAACAATCTTCGGAATAGCTTCGGCTCTACGGCGTAGCGTCGTCGCGCGGCTCGTAGCGTCAGTCGTCTACGGGAGCGTGGAACGACCGCACGCTCGCTACGGCGCCGCGATGAACTACGTAACTAGATTCAATTACTAATTTAAGCGTTAAGGTAATTTCGTAGCAAATTTAAAGTTAATTGTTTATTAAATTTATTGGTAGGTTTAATTGTGTCAAATTATTGTGGTTAGTGTCAGATGTTAAATAGTTTGTTGTTAAGTGAGTTCAGACAAATGATCAAGATGCGGAGGATTTGTCACCTGATATTCAGGCTGCTGTTCTTACTAGACGGTAAGTGTAGCTTATTTTAAATTGCACAACTTATGTTAAGTCGTTGAAACGTAGGTACACGTTCCCATTAAAAAGATTAGATATATAAATTTTTCTTGTGTTATTTGAAAAACATGTTATGTATTGTCCTTAACAAATCCTTAATAGTGTTTTATTGTATTTCAAATAATTTTAAAATCAAGTGATTCTTCAACAATTAATTATCGTCCTTTCAACAGAGCCTACAATAATTGAAATCATGGCTATTGTCATGTCATGTCATGTCATGGCATGGCTACTTATCAAATTGACAATCAACTGTAAAGTGTTAAAGATAATGTATAGAGAAGTATATCACCAAAAACTATACACAAAAGAACATATTGACTAAACAGAAAAAAAATGTACAAAATTTCACATGAAACCTTGATTCAAAAGAATCCTCGCGGAATTTGATATATTGCAGTAATTCTCGTGGAAACTCAAATTCAACTATGGAATCGGTTGGTAGTTCCCGGACGTGTGTTACAATACTGTATACATGGAAAATAAATTAAATATTGCTTTGTTAGTTGGCATGGTAATATGCGAAAGTTATTCATGCCGAGAGCTAAATAAATTGGGTTAGCATTTTAGCTACTGTTTTTTGTCGTAACTACCCCAAAGCTTGAAATAATCCATACGAACTTTGAACATTGTATAAGCAGTACATGGTCTATTATTGTTATCTTAATCACATCCTATAATCTCTTATAGAAAGCGCGACTCTACCTTAACTTAGTAAGATAAAAGAGAGTGAGACTATTTGCTGTGAGAGTTGCTTGCCTTTCGGTTTTCTATAGGTTGCATTTCGGAGAGTGTGCGTTGGAATTACATGCATTAATTCCACCCGCTCCTTTCCACCACCGGTCAACCAGACGTAGGCTTAACTACCATCCTTACGTGGTGGACTATCCTCGAACACGTACAAAACGGTTCCAGTCTTCGTTTTTAATACGAACAGCTAAGATGTGGAACTCTTTGCCGACGTCTGTGTTCCCGGAACAATATAATCTTACGGTCTTCAAGTCACGAGTGAATAGGCATTTGCTAAGTAAGCGTGTTCCATCCTAGTCCTCATCGTCACTTACCATCAGGTGAGATTGTGGACAAACGCAAACCTATTCTAAATAAATAAAAAAAAAACTATGCCGGGCAATATGGATTAATTGACTTCATGAGCGACCACACGATGTTTTGCTTCATAATACAAACATAAATTTTTAATTATAATAAACTACTATTGCAAAACAAATTAGTATGCATTAAAATGTAAAAAAAATATTCGCGATGATATAATATTACAGTTACTATACTTTTTGGATAGTCTCAGGTCAGTGTTCGTTGCTGAGAACATTACAATAAGTACTCTTGACTGATATCGACTTATTTTTAGGAAATCTGACTTACACTTACTCCTTCGCTCTTTTGTCGCCCACATACTAAATGCAAATCTAAGATATATAATTTTCTCATGGATAACCTTGTTAAAACTTTACCAAATTTACACGAGAAATACTAACTTTCAAACATATAAAGAATTATCAAAATTGTTCAACCAATTCAACCAATCGAAAGCTTTCAGGTAACAAACGCCAAAAAATACTTTAGACAATTCTAGATCTTAAACTTCATAAAAGGAGGAGGTTCTCAACAGAACCTAATTTCGAAGTCGATTATTAAGTTCATATAAAAATAATAAAAACACATGGGTATATAATTGGAACGAATCCTCGTCCTCAAGAAGGCCACCGAGAGAGATTTGGTCATCGAAATATCGGCTATTTCATCAACTTGAGAATAACCAAAGCCGTCTGGACGAAATGAAACGGAATTTAATTATAAGCAAATTGTGTTCGCGGAAGATAATAATGGTTGTTTGAGACAGAGAAACAAATTACTTTTCTTGCTTTTTAATTGTACTATTGCCAGTATCTGTTTCTTCTCTTGTTGTTTTGAGTAGGCGGATTTTATTGTTATTTCTTCATAAGCTTTCAAACGTCTTCATACTCTTGAAAGAAATATAATAATATATTCAGAAAACAGTATTATATGAAAATGAACAAAATATTAGGGGTATGAAATTGCTGCTTTTTATGGATATTTCAAAGAATGTAACAATCAAGAGAGTAAACTACGAAATTTACACTCGCGTCAATAGACATTAAACTAAGTAATAACATAGTTTTGAAGCCAAGAAAATTATTCGTTATAAAGTTATAGTGAATAATATATAAATTTCTGACGTAAAACAACACTAGGTACTTTTTTATAGATGTTTTTGAATTTAAAATGACCTAATTTGGAGATATAATTGTAACCAAAACTTGCGCTATATATTGTGCAAAGTCTGGCTTTCTCTGTCGGTATATATTTATATATGATTAAATTGTTTAAACTACGCAATGGATTTTGACATGGTTATTCTTAATAAATAGAAGGGTTTATATGTATAATAACATAACATACAACATACAATAATAACATAAGAACCTCACGTGTTTTGTTCAATAATATCACAGTTTTCAATATTTTAATTCAATCAATCACGTTTTTTTTTTTGTTTTTTAAGTTATAAAATTTACTATATGTAACGTTCACGCATTTTTTTTTGTAGTGTATTTATTTTAGTATCAGCTTTGCATCCGTACGAAGCCGGGACGGGTCGCTAGTAAACGACAAATCGTAATTTCATAGTTAAGGACGAATTACGTCATGCATTTTTAATTTTAGAATTTTGTTATTAATACTCGACGTGGATTGAACTTTGATAAAAAGCTCCAAATACATTGCTAACATCTAATTGGAAGTTCCACAGTTCCATTCTATCATGTAATGCAACATTGCAATAACAGAATTTCAGAAGTACACTTATTCGATGCTCTCACATTGAAATGAAATATAGAGAGGCAATCGCAAAAATGTGAGTTTAAAATTCAATCATCTATACTTAGATAGAAAAGACCAGTACCCATTGAACAGGATTTATACAAGTTGTGATATAAGACTGTTCTGCACTAAAATAAAAATAAGCTTGCCGTTCTGACATACAGGCTTACGTACGTACAGGGAAAAGGCATAAGTTTTTACAACAAAATACTACAAAGTAACACTTTTCACCGACTTGTCTTTTCGTAGATTTAAATCTACTGTCAAAAATAATTTTCTAAGAATTAATTTTGATTGGAAATGTAAATAACTCAATAGTGACATATACAGATGTTTTGAGTACAGTAAATAACACTATTAAACTAGTTTTGTAGATATAACGTCAGTATTTATCTGACGCCATCTTCTAATTGGCGACTGTGAAAACATAGGGAAATATTCTTTTGCTGTTTTTCTGGTTGGTAATAATCTGATTTCTCATTAATATTATATATTAATGAGAAATCAGATTTCAAGTTTAAGTTTTTTTACACAAATTATGATTAAAAAAAGATCCTTTATATATAATTAAAACATACTATTAAAAAAACCAAAGGTACGAGTATTAAAAACTTATTCTGAACATGCTTCGAAACATATTGTATGCTTCGTGCCATGAAGCAACAATGTCATTTCATGGCTCTGTAACCAATTGATGACTGCGTAATCAATTGATAGCTGCTTAACCAATTGATGGCTGCTTAACCATTAGACTACTGTATACCCAAATGACAACTCTGTAATCAATTCACGTCTCCGTAACAACCCGAAGATAGAAAAAAATAGTGGTAGCAGATTTTCTGATTGCTTATTCCTTCCAGCAGCCAATGGCATTACGGTCTTGTATTAAATTATCCCCATTCATTTATCAATCCCACATAGAATATAAATTCGATTTACATTGCAATGTTTAAGGTTTTCCAAGTTTTATTGTCGTAGTTGCAGAGAATGAATGAAAACAGACCACTTCATGAATGTTCAACAAAACGATAAACACAGGTTCGGATGACAGTGGACAATCGCCAATATCGGCCAACGAGATTTATAGCCGCTATCTCGTATTCGTCAGATGGGCACCGTATGAATTAACTAGGGGCGCGATACTTTGATAAAACGACTGCCACGTTGATAGCAGAGACCAAGCTCGATAGCTCTAACCCAATCGTTTTGCTGACGAGTTTCACTGACAATCGAAAATAGTGACGCTTTTCGAAATCGGTGCTTATTACAAGGACGTAAGAGAAACTTTACAATAATGTCCCAACTAATATTATAAATGCGAAAGTAACTCTGTCTGTCTGTTACGCTTTCCCGCTTAAACCTCGCAACCGATTTTGATGAATGTTGGTACAGACAATCTTTAGACTCTGAGACAGAACATAGGCTACTTTTTATTTCGAAAAAAGGGATGAAGGGGTTGAAATAGAGGTTGAAAGTTTGTATGGGATGTCTTGATTTTAAAAGATAAAACCATGAAACTTTATATTTAAGCACTTGATAAGAAATCATTAAACATTTGTTCTAGCATTTTTGAAATTTCGACCAGCTAGGGGGTGAAATAAGGGTTGAATTTTAGTATGCAAGTTCGTCAAATATCACGTCATAAGAAACAAAAAATCGTTAGTTTTCTAACATTTTGAAATTTTTACCAATGTGGGGGTGAAATAGGGGTAGAATTGAAAATAAGGCCATGAATCTTGGTACCTAGATATAAGGGCTGGTCCCTTGTGACAAAAACTAATTTCACGCAGGCGAAGCCGCGGGCGGAAGCTAGTAGCTTATTCATCAGAATAACACATAGGCTAAAAATAAACGTTTAAGTTAATAAAATCCTTGCTTAAGCACATATAAGCAAAAAAAAAATTACACTTATTCTGAAAATGTGGGAGTCTTCTTGAGAAGGACAGACAAAAAAGTTTCTTTTTGTTACCTCCTTTAAATCTTCATTTCAAATATTGTCAATATTCGCTGTATGTAAACAAATTATGTTTTATTGAACCTGGCTCCATGAATACTGTATCTAATTTCATATAGTATTATCATTTGTGTGTGTTTTGTGATGTGTTTCTCTAATGTGTACGTGATTTTCTTGCGATGTAACTCCAAATGAAATAGTCCAACATACATGGATATTGTTCCATACACAATTCACATATAACGATCAGAAGGAATATAAGAAATTAAGGCACAGAATATCTCTAAATCTACATTTAAAAAACAATTTAAATTATTTCTTTTGGAAAAGCAATGTGTGGGTATACAAAATGGTTACTTGGTGGCGGATCTTATTATGTACTTCTCGATCGTTTTTGGGGCGTGTTGATCTGGTGACTGGGGTTCTCTATATTATATTATTAATTATTTTATATATATGTATTTATTTGGTACACAGGCATCACTTGTTCGCTTGTTTACTCAACAATTTAGCTGTTGTTCATGGTTTCATCCACGGTTAATATAGATGTGGTTTGATATAGTATTATATATTATCTTATTAATTTACATTTTCATTTAGTTTTCTTCCTGTCCTCATCCTCTGGTCTGTAGCAGAATACCAGTGCTTTGCTCTTGAAGCAAAATCAGTCGCTGAGCTATCGCTTTTTTGTATCTCTGCAGCACGCATGTATTGTATTATTATTTAGTAATAAGTATGTAGTAACATGGACTGAGGTGAGTTGGTTGCTGGTTCTATGTATACGTATTTAACTCGTCAGAAGTTAGCAATCCATCCTTTCCTCGTTCAATTGTTAGTTATTAAGTTTGATTTATTTTGTTTTATGTCTGTTTTTGTGTGTTGTGAAATGATGCAAATAAAGTATTCATTCATTCAAGAACAGACAAAAAAATTTAATAGTTTATTTTTGTTACCTCCTTTAAATCTTCATTTCAAATATTGTAACAATATTCGCTGTATGTAAACAAACATAAATGTATTTTTATTAACTTTACTTTGTTTTATTTTGTAAATTAATTTATAGTTTATATAAACCATGTCTGTGACTATAGTGGGAGAGGCCACTGATTCCTAAGAAACAGTCTTTGACTAGTTTAGGAGTCAGAGACTTCATTAATCTAAATTGTAACCTTATTAGCAACTAGCTTTCTGCCCGCGGCTTCGCCCGCGTGGATTTCGGGATTGGGTGTATAGAGGGTTAAGGGTCATAGCTTTTGCCCACGGCTACATATACGCGGAAGTCGGTTTATGGTGCGAAGATTTTATCGCGCTTCCCGTGGGACTATCCGTTTTTCCGAGATAAAAAATGCCGCAAAACTCCTCAAGAATCACTCTATCTATTGATGAAAACCGCATAAAAATCTGTGCAGTAGTTTTTGAGCGAAGCCTTTATTGCGCATCCCGTGGGATCTGTCGATTTTCCGGGATAAAAAGTAGCCTATGTTACTCGGGGAGAATGTAGCTTTCCAAAGGTGAAAGAATTTTTGAAATCGGTCCAGTAGTTTAAGCGTGAAGAGGTAACAAACAAACAAACAAACACACTTTCGCATTTATAATATTAGTTGGGATAGTTGGGATTGAACCTGGCTGCATGAATACTGTATCTAGTTATCATTTGTGTGTGTCTTTTTGATGTGTTTCTCAAATGTGTACGTGATTGTCTTGCGATGTAACTCCAAATGAAATAGTCCAACATACGTGGATATTGTTCCAAACACAATTCACATATAACGATCTTCTGATCGTAGAAATATACAAGAAATTAAGGCACAGAATACAAGCGTTCACAATCAAAGCACAGCATATTATAGAAGTATAAGCACAGTAGATGTAAAAACAAGTTAACAGTTTGGCGTAAATAGTAAGCAGAAGTCTCAGACTTAGAGGCCCGCGTAGTGCATAGGATCTCGACTGACTGGGAGGCTGCGCGCGCGCCTTGTGTTGCGAAACCTGCGACAGTAGAAGCGGTGGAGAGGCGGAATGAAGAAGAAGTGGGCGCGCCGTAGCATCCGATAATTTAATCGGATTGCTTTATCAATATTTATTTATTTTTAAGTGTATATTTTATGTATAAAATTATTTATCATAGACTAGTGAAGTTTCCATTTAATTATTAAAACATGTTTAAAGTAGGTGGCTGAAAATTTTAAGTAATAAAATAGTATTTAAAACAACTAACATGGAGCGCTATGAGTCACGGATGATAGCACGAATACTGCTGTTAAATTTATCGATATTTATCGGAAAAAGACCGACAGATCCAAAATTATTGTTATAAAAAGAACATGAACGATCGCAAACAGCGTTCTTACAATAATTTGTTCGTCTGAGTGGGAGATGAAACAACGACATACTTCTAAAGTTCACTCGAGGGCATCTAAATGAAACTTGATTTAATGAAAATAGAGAATTTAAGTGTATTTTTTATGTATTAGTGAAAATATGTAAAGATTAAAAGTAATTCAATTACATTTTGATTTAGTTTATTCACAATGGATAAATATTTCCCCAAGGACGAAGCTAGGTTTAATGGAGCCAAATAGCTCCATATAATTTTATATTATTTGAACTACGAAACTTATTTCACACATTCATTCGATAATTCACTCCTCAAGCGTAGAACACTACACGTACCCAAAGTTAAAACACCCGACTAAGTTAGGGCGCGCCCAATATTACGGCGAAGCGAACGAACGGCCTATAATCTCTTAATAGGCGCATTATACCTCCCAGCTTATGTTAACTCGTAATGACCTATCTCCGAAGATTGAGAAACACTAATACATAGCAATCTCCCGAACAAGGCGCTCCTGTACAAACAAGGTACGGCGCAGGCGAATATATGCTTAAGCTAACGGAAATAAGGCACAGAATGTAATGGGATGGATCATGCATAGTGTAGGTAGACGTGGTATGTGAAAAATATTAAATTTATCAAAGTTTTCGATGGCACATTATTCTTTAATGTATACAGTATTACGTAAACAAATGTTACAATCGCGTTTAAGTCTAATATTGTAAAAAAATATTTTGGTTTCAATACTTTCATATTCTATATTAATTTATTTGGATTTATACTGTAGGGAAGTTTCGCTCACTTAGATGTATTTTATTCCTTTGTTCTTTATGTTTTTACTCAAAATACTAATCCAGCGCAGACGAAGTCTAGGGCACAAGTGTGTATAAAATAATAATAAAAGCCGTCTTCATCTGAACTTTGTCTTCGTTTTACATATATTGCATTCTCTATATATTTTTATGGTTTAGTTCTTTAGCACTCCGAATATTTTTTACGTTATCTTTGTGTCTTTCTTTAAATCTTTGTTTTTACCTATACGCCCATAAAATATCAGTCTTCTGTAGTACTTAATAAAATAAGATTTTATATATATATATATTACTACAGATACAATAATGCCATAGATAAACTATTTGTAAATACAACAGATCTCTTAGCATTACGAATCAGATACGGAAAATGAAATGTCGAGAGCTTATGAAATGGAAATTTAGTATATAATGTATTTGTTACACTGATATTATTTGCACTGTGTGTGGAATCCGCCCGAAGGCCGCCCGGTCCGAAATTCCGAAGATAGTTCAGCTCTCTCTAAATGAATTCGTCATATTTATACAACCCTAACGAGTCGATGGCCCTGCTTACTTTTATTAGATAATCAAATTGGGACTGCCCTTATTGTGCAGAGGAAGGGTGCTTTGCCGCTTCGTTGAGCACGGCCAGAAAAGTACCTTTCTGCAGATCATGGAATCATAAAATCTGACTTATGATTGTAGGAATAAGGTCGGCAACTTGCGAATAATTAATGTGAGCGTTGCTATTTCATTGGCTGTTGTGACTCTATCACCACAAAAAAATCTGGCATTGCAGATCACCTCAGAGGTAAAAGAGTGATATCATAGCGAATATGTCAGTTTAATTGTTTATAGGTCAAGATATATGAACATCGCTAAGGAACTTAAGAATCAACGTTCGTACTTGTTTTAATTAACTAATAGCAACAGGGTCAAGGGATAACAAGATTAACCATAAAACATTTGTAAAAAAAATTGTTCTCAAAATATATTAGCCATAAATGTTAACCAGGAATCTTATATATATATATATATATGATATATGATATATATAGCGTTTCCTTTAGTCATATCAAAATCAAATTAATCTTTATTCAATATACGCCTTTTGTCATAACAGTCCATATACATTTATTTTGTTTTGACACAAAATAGAATACAGTCGATTATAGATTCAATTTTCTCATACAACATAACAGAGCAGATTATATTCCTAGGTGTGTGTGTACAACATGAACGACACATAACTAGAGCAGTACACATACAACAATATAAAACTTACATTTTAAAATGAAACAACATAAAATACTGTAGAAGATACGAAAAAAATATGCCTACGGAGGGTATAAAAGCGGCATTGCTGTCCGACATTTTTGCGTGCTATCGCTGACGAAAAACAGATGGCGTTACATGTGCTATGTAGCGTTCGAGCGACGAAAGTTGAGCTTCTTTTGCATAAGTTAAGTCAGAGCCTTAAGCATCTAGTATTTTGTAAAAAGTTACGTTATTCTCTTAATAATAGCGTGGTCTTCTTACAATACAATATATTATTAGTCACGTCTTAAATGATACGTTCATCGCGCTCTTTTTGCATTTTGTGAGACTTTGTCTTACCATATTTAGGTATTGTTTTGTGATGAGTTTTAGAGACATCATTGTATTGACTCCATCCCCGTTAGGCACTCTAGGTTTGATATTAATGTTTAATGAAATGCAATTACGCTTACCTCGTGCTGTAGGGAGTAGCACGAGGTTATGTTGAACTCTCCGCAATGGTAACGCGGCCTACCGACTAAAAGACTACGGTGCATCCTGTCTTCACGCCTGGTGTGCGGGGCTACGGGATCCGACAAGTATTCTTCCGCGGCCCCGATGGCGTCAGCTCGCAAGCAAGCCTCTCCTAATAACTCCCTAGTCATCTTATGGGGAGCCGGGCGAGAGACACAAGCCTACCCTGCCCTACGTTAGATTAGGGCCTTAGACAACCAGGGTGGCCCAGGGAGGATTATACACCTTTGAATTTCTTTGCAAGTTAGGAGGTTGCCTCACGATAATTTCCATCACCGCAGAAGCGTCAGATAAATGTACAAAAGTTCAAAAAACCGGTCAAGTGCAATTTTTTTTGTCTAAATATACGGTTTTTGGTGTTTTTTATTTACTTGTGCTACATAACATTGTATCTTGCCAAAGTTCACGATTCTAAGTCAACGGAAAGTACCCGTTTTGATAGTATAGGTTTTAAATAAACGGCCATATTTTTTATTGCGTTGATTTAGAAATTTGATTTTTTCATTGCTTTGAGAGATAGGAGACCTGACTATGAGATATTAATTCAGCTTGATATCTCGACGTGTTTCTGAGAAAAAGTTGTGACTTACGGACAGACGGACAACAAAGTGATCCTATAAGGTTCCGTTTATACCTTTGGAGCTACGGAACCCTAAAAACAAAAGTAGTATATAGCAGGATCGATCTCAAGCGCCCGAATCTTAAGATTCGTAGATCAGCGCAAAGACTAAATCGTTATGAATGCTAGGAAGGAAAAGAAGATATGTTGACTTCTTTAGATCTTCTTAGATCCGACATTAGCATATTTCTCCACGCGGCTGGCAAACTGGAGTCCACAAAAACCGAGTTACTTCTTATATATTATTATTATTTACTAGCTTTTGCCCGCGACTTCGTTCGCGTGGACTTCAGGTTCGTCCCGTCTAGTCTAGTAATAAGTAAGAAATACGGTAACTAAGCACTGCAGAGCCCTAATCATAGGCCTATAGGTAGCTACTGCAGTATGCTCCTATAAACTACATTTAACGATCTTTTTCCTTTTGTGGGTTATTCCTAAGAGATAAACATATACCATCACGGACTTTTTTGTAGACCTTTTTAAGTTGTACAATACTGTAGTAAATTGTTTTGATCTATCTTGTAGGATTCAGTCAGCGTTTGCAATGTAAGCGCAAAAAATGTGTGTTTTTTTACGACCTCACATTAGAAACTTCAAAAATTGTAGCCTATGTGTTATTCTGATGTATAAGCTATATTGTGGTAAAGTTTCATTCAAATCCATTCAGTAGTTTTTACGTGAAAGAGTAACAAACATCCATACATCCATACTTACAAACTTTCGCCTTTATAATAGTAGTAGGATATATTCCTTGTAAATGTTGTTATTACTTTTGATAAAGCTGATAAGTTTCTTGCGCCCATTTTTCTTATCAGCTTAAAAATATATCCT
Source organism: Scirpophaga incertulas (assembly GCA_036419045.1). Taxonomy (NCBI): domain Eukaryota; kingdom Metazoa; phylum Arthropoda; class Insecta; order Lepidoptera; family Crambidae; genus Scirpophaga; species Scirpophaga incertulas. The sequence continues at coordinate 40,724,989 of CM071629.1, read as the reverse complement.
GAAAAGGTGGTAAGAAAAAAAAATTGGACAATTCAAAAGAGCTTTGTATAAAGTCATATTTTAATAAGTTAATTTTGATTTTGATTTTATCACCCCTAATTTCTTCTGAATAACGTTGATCTTTGGCACATGTTAGAACCACGACGAAAACAATAATTATATTTGTCTATCCAACCCCATATAATATTATTAGTACCGCAACATTCTAATAGTTGTTAGCGCCCCCACACCCGTCACCCCGCGACAAGAAATTATGGAGGTACGATCATCCTTAGAGCAAGAGCTAGTAGTCTTATGTACTGCGTTAGGGGCGGTGGCGAAAATCACAAAAGTAACCACCAGGTATTAGTTGCTAAGTACTAGTTTTATAAACGACTAGCTTTCTGCCCGCGGCTTCGCCTGCGTGGATTTCGGGATTGGGTCTATAGAGGGTTAAGAGTCATAGCTTTTGTCCGCAGCTACATATGCGCGGAAGTCGGTTTATGGCGCGAAGGTTTTATCGCGCTTCCCTTGGGACTATCCGATTTTCCGAGATAAAAAATACCGCAAAACCTTGCTCAAGAATCACACTATCTATTAATGAAAACCGCATGAAAATCTGTGCAGTAGTTTTTGAGCGAAGCCTTTATTGCACATCCCGTGGGATCGTTTTTCGGGATAAAAAGTAGCCTATGCTACTCGGGGATAATGTAGCTTTCCAAAGGTGAAAGAATTTTTGAAATTGGTCTAGTAGTTTCGGAGCCTATTCATTACAAACAAACAAACAAACAAATCTTTCCTCTTTATAATATTAGTATAGATATTATGTATGAATATTTTGATTTTTGTATATGTACGCGTGAGTCTCCGATGAATGGAATGTACGGAAAAATCCATCGGACTTATATTACATTCGCCGAAATCGTTTATGTAATTATGTAATGGTTTTGTTAAAACAAATAAATAATAAATAATAATAAATAACATTTTGAGAAAAAAACTGATTTTTTTTAATAGCTCCGTAGTAGAGTGATTAGTGTCCCGGGTTCTAATCCTGGTGGTGGCAGATGTAGGTGTGATCAATGCGAGAATTTATAGCTAAGTCATGGTTAATATATATTTCTACCAAATATATTTACTTATGTATGATTGATTTTTTATTTTATTTTATTTTATTTATTTAGAACAACAAACAATTACATAATTCTATTACAAAAATGAGTTGATATAAAACAAAGTACTTATTATGTAATCAACAACATTGTCCGCAGATAATACATAGAAACATTAATATTTTTTAAATGCCCAGCACTGAGAGACACAACAGAGTTTACCAGTAATGAGATAGTGAATTAAACTTAATTATAAAAATAATACATACATACATACACTCACGCCTTTTTATGATATGATTATTTTTGAGCTTTAAATAAATTTTGTTTTTAAATTGGCCAAGAGACAAATTAAATAAGTCTATATCAGCAAAATGTTCATTATAAGAGTACATCAGTCGACGAAGGCGGTGCGCGTTGGCCCGCTATAGTCCTACAGAGTCTGGGAGCGAATACACCGTGTGTACGAGTATCGCGAATGCGCTGGGAGCGACTGGGCACTTGATAGTGTATGTGTTGGTTAGTGGAGTACAGTCAAGCTGATTGCCGAGGATTTTATACAATTGTATCTGATCTAGGAGTAATCGTCGAGATTTTAATGTTAACAGAGAGTATTTCTTAAGAAGATTATCGTACGAGGATTTAGCATGAAAATATTTATAATTAACTGAGCGTATAAATTTCTTTTGAACCATCTCAAGTTGGTAAATATATTTTTGGAAAAATGGATTCCATACTACTGAAGCGTACTCTAACTGCGATCTGATTAGTGATTTGTACAAAGCTAGATAAGAGGAGGCATATCTAAAATCTTTACAGGTGCGCATAACAAACCCATACATTTGATACGCTTTATCTATTATAACATTAATATGCATATCTAGGTGTAGTTTAGCATCCAGGAAGATACCCAAATCTTTAATAGATTCAATGTTTTGCAGTTTTGTACCACAAAGCTCATAATCCATATTAACTATTCTAACCTTTTTTGTAAAAGTGATTTTATTACATTTAGATAAACTCAACTTTAATTTATTATCGATACAGTATTTTGAGAAACGATCAAGGTCATCCTGAAGAGCGAAACAATCATTAATGTCATCAATATTACGATATATTTTAAGATCGTCAGCATATAAAAGATAGTCAGCATTTCTGAAGCAGGTATCTATGTCATTGATGAATAAAACAAAAAGTAGAGGGCCCAAAATAGATCCCTGGGCCACTCCAGATGTTACATTGATTTCTTCTGTAGAAGTGTACCCATTTACAACAACCCGCTGAGATCTCTTAATGACATAAGAGGAAAACCAGCGCCAGAGACTACCGCGTATTCCGTTATATGCAATTTTCTGAAGTAATAACGCATGATCCACCTTATCAAATGCTTTACAAAAATCGGTATAAACAGCATCCGTTTGACGTCCTTGATCTATACTTTCGAATAAAAAGGTTGTATAAAGCATAAGGTTAGTAACTGTGGAACGACCTCTTACAAAGCCATGTTGCTCAGGTATTATAAGCCTGTGTAGTTTAGGATATATTGCATTATACACTAATCTCTCCAAGACCTTCGAGAAGATAGGGAGCAGTGAGATGGGCCTGTAGTTCTCTACCTTATTCTTAGACCCAGACTTAAGGACGGGGGTGATGTTCGCAGTCTTCCAGCAACGTGGAAGAATCCCTTCCCTCAAGCTACGATTATATAAATAAAATAGTGGAGTACTGATTGACTCAGCTACTCTTTTAATAAAAAATGGTGGAATCCTATCCGGGCCAGGGCCTTTAGCAACATCCAACGACCTTAAGGCGTCCACTATAGTGTCTTCTGATAAATGTAAATCTGCCATTATTTCGGCGTGTTCAGACAGCTGAGTGGAGTCAGGTTGCAGCTGAGACTCATTCATATTGCTCTCTTCATATACTGAGGCAAAAAAATTTTGATTGTTTGATTTTGATTTATGTATGTTTAGTTATGAAATCCTGGTGGGTCCCTTAGTCATGGCTGTTATTATATATTTCTAACAATAACATGTACAATATTTGCCTTGCTTGGTATGAACATTCGCTGCGATCTGAATACCAGAGACTACATCGAGTCCGTCATAACCACTGGTTCAAGGAAACTCGGTGTCCTAAACAATGTGCGACGGTATTTTTCCCCGGACCAACTCTGCCTGCTTTATAAAACTCAGGTCAGGTCCCGCGTGGAATATTGCTCGCACCTATGGGATGGCTTCGCCCAATACCTTCTCGAAGCTCTGGACAGATTGCAGCGGCGCGCAATCCGCATAATCGGTGATGTAGAGGCAACCAACACCCTCGAGCCTCTACAACTTCGTCGTGATATCGCCTCTCTTAGCGCCTTCTATCGGATGTTTCATGGGGAATGCTCTGAAGAACTCTTTAGCCTTATCCCTCCCTCTCCTTTCCTTTATAGAAACACATGCAAGGATCTTCGGAGCCATCCGTAGACTACATCCCCGAATACCACACCGCACTAAGAAATTCCAAGATTCCATCTTCTACCGTACTTCCTGCACTTGGAATTCTCTGCCTGCGTATGTGTTTCCTACATCCTACAACATGGGTTCCTTCAAAAGAGGCGTGAAAAAGCATCTTTTGGGCCGGCAGGGATAGGGCAGGTAGGAGAGTGGAGTAAAGTCACTATCCTATCTGTCATCTCATTTGGGCCTCTTTCACCGCTTACCATCAGGCGGGAGGAAGTCATCTGCCGGGCCTAGCATAAAAAAAAAATCATTTAAATAATCATTGACTTTGTAATAGCCCTCATTAGCGTCTTTTTATCATGTACCTAGAACTTATGAAAAGGCAATTCAGCTACACTATGTGGAATCTTGTTATAAAATTTTATACATTTGCCCATAAACGAGCCTCTAGTTTTTTGTAGCTTGTACGTTGGAACGGCCAGTTTATTTTTATTTCTTGTGTTTAATTTTGAAAATTAGTATGAAATGTGTTACAATTTTTGTAAATATACTGGCCCGCAACTTTAAATAAATCTCTCTCGAGATTTATTTAAAATACTCTTGACAGATGAGGTAGTCAGTTTTATAACAGCTGAAATAGTGTAGTTATCTATCTTTCTCAAATTTCCCACATGTTAAAAATAGCTTAACGTAGGTCTCAGGCCTTCTATCTCCAAGTCCACGCTATTGTGTTTAAGCTTGTATCTGAGAACACGATATATTCATAGTTGCAGACTACCTCGAGGAAACACTTTGACAAATTCCTTGGTTAACTGGAACATCTTTGAAGAATAAGGCTGTGTTCACACCGCACTGATTGGAGATCATTGTTTACAGTTCTATTATGACCAAAGACAATGCATTTCCACGTCAAATTTGCTACGGCATTGGTTCACAATCTACGACGGGAGAACTTGTATTGGAAAAATTAATAAAAAAAGTAGACAATTATAAAGTGGCCTCAGATAAATAGTCTGAACCCAAGTTCGTATACAAGTTTAAATCTATAAAAGCCATCGTTTCCTTGCTATAGTAAAAATATTTGCCAACGTAACTTCAGAGTTTTTAAAATTAAGCCCGAGCATTTCTCATAACACTATTTTTGATTACTATTTATAAATAATTAGAGATAAAAATATAACTATTGTCATTGGCTCATGTGAACGCTTCCTATCTCCATATGCTTAGAATGAAGAATCTCCTTAATATGTATATAGAATATGTATCCTATTCTATTTGTAACTAAGTTTATATTAAAGTTTGAATATTTGGAGGTAACATTCTGTGAATCAAAAGGCACAAGTAATTATCAAGAACGTTCCCTTACGTTACTACTAAATTGGTTCTTTATATCTAAGTTATTAATTTAAATATTACATGACTGTTATAGTCTGTGTCTTTAAAATATACTGGTTTAATGGATGGATATATGTATTTCACCGCAATCACACAATAGATTTAATATTAATTCATTTCTTTATTTATTTATATACACTTTATTGTTAAAACAAAAATTTAAGAAAAATTTGAAACTAAATTAGGTTTACAATTGGCGGACTTACCACCAATAGGGATTTCTTCTAGTCAACCCATGGAAGTGTTAGTATTAGCATCACTATCCTAATACTTTCTTCTTTTTGACGACCACCATAGTCGAGTGGATAATACACCGGTACAAGGTGTCGCCATCTCTGAGGTCTCGGGTTCGAATCCCGGAGGGGGCAGATGTTTGTGTGATGAATGCGAGCATTTGTACCTTAGTCATGGTTGTTGATATATATTTCAATAAAAATTATTTATATATGTATAATATATGTATGTCTATCCGTTACCCTAGATCCCATTGCACAAGCCTTATAGAGCTTAGTTTGGGCTAGGCTAATTCGTGTAAGTGTAACAAATATTTATTATTATTATTATTTCTTTTTTCTTCTTTCTTCTTAATACTAACACTTCCGATACTAAAGTGTACTGAAAACTATACAAAATTATTAATTTATATCATTAACTATACAAAATTATAAATTATGTAAGAAAATACATAAAATATACTTGTAATACATTAAAACAATACATGTAATACACAAATCTATACTAATATTATAAAGCTGAAGAGTTTGTTTGTTTGAACGCGCTAATCTCAAGAGCTTCTGGTTCGAATTGAAAAAATTTTTTTTAATTGAATAGACCATTTATAGAGAAAGGCTTTATGCTACATAATATCACGCTGCGACTAATAGGAGCTGTTATATCTGGGGATTGTTCCCCTTTTGCCGAAATAGCTATTTTATGCTAGCTCAGCATTAATTTGCCTTTATAAGGTTCGAGACTGCCTCTAGCGAGCCATGCCAGCGAGCGTGGATGGCATATATCAACAGAAGAGCCCAAAAACGACTGGAGGCCCAACAGGCACTGGCACTCCGAACAATAGCAAAGGCCCCGCGCTATGTTCGGAACAGCGTCCTACACAGAGACCTCAAGATGAGCACCATCCGGGAGTACTCTATCAGGCTTGCCCGTACCATGTACGAGAAGGCTGCTAAGTCAGCGCACCCCCTTATACGGGATCTAGCACCGCAGCACGCCAGGCCCCGGAAGGCAGGCGAAGGATGCTGCCGAGTGACATCCTGTCAATAGAAAGTGATTAAAAAATACAATGAAGCCACAGAAGTCCCTCACCTATGAAGGCGAAGATGAGAAGCCACAAGGCCTTAAAACGGCCTAACCCAAAGACCCACCCGTCGTTACGGGTGGCGTAGGATCCCACCGTAGAGGACAGTGTCCTGAACCGGTTACCCCAACCAAGAACTGGTTGAGACGAAGGTTGCGATTGATAGCGAGCCAGTCTACCCATATCCTCCGCGCGTGATCTTGCTTCCGCGACAACATCCAAAAAACCTAATTCTATTGTACTCTTTCACTATCGTGTAACCAATAAAATTCTTTTTTAAAAAGTCTTTTAAAATCCCAATCATAACAGAGCGAAGAAATAATGAAAAATGTGGTACTATCTTTTAAGGTTAACTCACTAGAATCGTTTTTATGGTAATTAAATTTGGAAGAAAATAAAACTAAAAATATAATTTACGCAGAATTACTAAAACTAAATTGTCTAAGATAATAACAGAAACTGACGCGGACAAAGTCGTGGGTAACAGCTGAGGTGGTTGTTTACAAAAATAAATATGATGCTCAAAATAACTATTCCACGTTTACGAAGTCGCGGGCACAGCTATAATAAATAAAGCAAATAATTAAAAGATAATAAAAATAAATTACTTGATAGACGATATATAATATGATATCCATACTATCCATACTAATATTATAAATGCGAAAGTAACTCTGTCTGTCTGTTCCACTTTCACGCCAAAACTACTGAACCGATTTAAATGAAATTTGGTACACAGATAGTCTAAAGCCCGAGAAAGGACATAAGCTACTTTTTTATACAAAATAGGTTGTAAAGGGTTGTAAAAGGTTGAAAGAAGGGATGCTAGGTTGTATGGAAAAATTGTTAAAACTACTGAACCGATTTAAATGAAATTTGGTACACAGATAGTCTAGAGGCTGAGACAGGACAGAGGCTACCTTTTAAAGCAGAAAAGGGCTGTAAAGGGTTGAAAGGAGGGGGTGAAAGGTTGTATGGCAGTATTGTAAAAACCACTGCACCGATTTAAGTAAAATTTTATACACAGATAGTATAGGTACCCCGTATATACCAATCGTAAAACCCGAGGACCCAAGGAAGGAAATAAGATAATTCTACCGACGGAAAACATATCCTTCCTGTGGGAAATTCGAATATAACGTGGGCGAAGCCGCGGGCGGAAAGCTAGTAAGTTATAAATTGCTTTGCAAGAGGTGATACCTCTTAAGCTGACGCTTGAACGAATTTATGGTCGGACAGTTTTGTATGTGTTGGGAGGTTATTCCAGAGTTGAGCGGCGCGAAAAGATGATGATGATGAAAGATGAATGAGTGAAAGAAAAAGCGATACTTGGAGAAAAAAATCTAGACAAATGCAACATACTAACTTTCTTTATGTACCGTCTGCTGCGATTAATTACCACCACAATTGATATATTGTTTTGACCAATTGACGTGATTGAGATAGTTGACAGGATGGAGAGTAACATAGGCTACTTTTTATGTCAGAAAATCGACAGATTCCACAGAATGCGCAATAAAAGCTTCGCTCAAAAACTACTGCATAGTTTTTCATGGTTTTGCGGTTTTTTTTTATCTCGGAAAAACGGATAGTCCCACGGGAAGCGCGATAAAACCTTCGCGCCATAAACCGACTTCCGCGCATATGTAGCCGTGGGCAAAAGCTATGACCCTTAACCCTCTATAGATCCAATCCCGAAATCCACGCGGGCGAAGCCGCGGGCAGAAAGCTAGTGTTAAATAAATGTATCGGCTACTACGTAACGCATTTTAAAATTAAAGTTTTTAAATTTCGCGCCTTTACTACGTATGCTGCAACTGCAGAACCTATTGTTACGGTACGATAATGTCGAGAACATTCTAGGTGTGAGATAGAAAATATTCCCAAACTCGAATATCTTAGAGCTCTCTGAATATATAAGAGGTCGGTGCCGCCTGCCAGAGTTAGTTCGATTTGAACAGCGAAACAAGCGATTTCGAAACGAAAAAGAAAGAAGTTATCTGTGAGCCGATGGCGGGTTCAATTACCGCGCGTAATAGATACTTTTTATTGCCTACAAACCTTATTTATCCCGGAATCTAAGTGCATATGAGATTATATGTCTGTGACTGCACCAACGGCACAGAATAAAAATCGTAGTGTGGGGCGATTATTATTTGAAAAAAACTTATTTTAATTAATTCCGTCTTACATTTAAAATTATTATTTTCCAAGGCTTAAAAAGCTCTTGAAAGTATGTTAAAAAATACTATTTAGAGGTTCAAAGTTGGACATTCCTAAGAGTTATGTATGGCACGGGAGGTAACACGTCACCGAACAGCTTTTAGTTAATATATCTTTATACATATATACCAGTATCGAATCTTTGATTAAACATGCTTGGATGTAAATTATGCGATATATAATTTGAATGATTCTATAGTAAATAATATTTTTGTTTTGTGACGGAAATATGTATATTTGTTAGTTGTTTTAACTTGTATCGGAGGTTGGGTTCAGACTGTGTATCTGAAGCCGGCTTCCAACTGACGACTCTGTAATGATACAGGGAGAAAAAAAAATGCCCTTGCTGGTTTTCTTGCTGGTTCTTTCCAGTACAAGGTCTCCCGCCGTAGACTTGTCATTCAAAAGTGATTGTAAAATCCTATTTGAAGAATAAATTTTTGATTTGATTTGATATATACTTCATATTAGTGTGATTTGTGTGTCAAAACCAATACGCCTCCAGCGAGGTGTCAGACAGGGCGATGTGATTTCGCCGAAACTGTTCACAGCTACGCTGGAGGATGTGTTTAAGCTTTTGGATTGGAGAGGAATGGGCATTAACATCAACGGCGAGAACATGACGCACCTTCGTTTTGCTGATGATATCGTAGTCATGGCCGACACCATGGAAGACTTGGGCATAATGCTCGAAGACCTCAGTAGAGTTGCACAACAAGTGGGTCTTAAAATGAACATGGACAAGACGAAAATCATGTCGAATCACCATGTAGCACCCACTCCTGTGAAGGTTGGAGGCTCTACGCTGGAAATTGTTGACGAGTACGTTTACCTGGGACAAATAATCCAACTAGGTAGGTCCAATTTCCAGAAAGAGGTAAATCGGCGGATCCGACTCGGCTGGGCAGCGTTTGGGAAGCTACGCGGCATATTCTCGGCCCATCTACCGCAGTGCCTCAAGACGAAAGTCTTCGATTCGTGCGTGTTGCCAGTGATGACATACGGAACAGAAACCTGGCCACTCACAATGGGCCTTATAAGGCGGCTCAAAGTCACCCAGAGGGCAATGGAGAGGGCTATGCTCGGAGTTTCTCTGCGTGATCGAATCAGAAATGATGAAATCCGCAGAAGAACCAGGGTCACCGACATAGCCCGAAGAATTGCGAACCTTAAGTGGCAATGGGCGGGGCACATTGCTCGCAGGACTGACGGCCGTTGGGGCGGAAAGGTCCTGGAGTGGCAGGCATATGCTGGACACCGCAACGTTGGTAGGCCTCCCACAAGGTGGACCGACGATTTGATGAAGATCGCGGGAAGGCGCTGGACGGTTGCAGCGCAGGACCGATCTGCGTGGAGATCCTTGGGGGAGGCCTATGTCCAACAGTGGGCGTCTATTGGCTGAACTGAACTGAACTATGATTATATTTATTAAACGGACTTTGAAGATTACTAGTACTCGCTTTATTGACGCCTTAAAATAATTGTTCTGTGCTTTTCTTGATTGCTATCGCCATGCATGCATTTTTACCGTGGGAGAGCCATGCCTCGGCACGAATTGGGCCGGCTCGACCGGAGTGATACCACGGCCTCACAGAAAACCGGCGTAAAATAGCGCTTGCGCTGTGTTTCGCCGAGTGAGTGAGGGTACCGGAGGCCCAACCCCCCTTATTCCCCTCTATTCCCCTTATTCCCCCTATTCCCTTTTAAAAGGCCGGCAACGCATCTGTGACTCCTCTGGTGTTGCGGGTGTCCATGGGTAACGGTTATCGCTTACCATCAGGTGATCCGTTTGCTCGTTTGCTGCCCTGTGCTATAAAAAAAAAAAAAAAAAAAATGCGGCTCTTTTTCTCGCATTAGTGGCTTTTTATCTGTTCAATTTGTAAAGCTCTCGTCACTCAAAAAGGTGGTGGCTGAAAATCGGTGATTTGCTTCAATTAGGCAAATAGCCGAGCCACGGTCTTTTGCTTTCTGCAGCACACTAATATTTATTCAAATGTATGTTTTCTCTCTCGATTAGTTTCATTGTTGTGTTACATATTCGTCCGCTCTAGTCCTACGAGCAATGTGTCCTACCCACTGCAAAAGATTCGCAATTCTTCAGGCTATGATGTCAGTAACCTTGGTTCTTCTACGGTTTTCAATATCGCTGATACAATCACGCAGGGAAACTCCGAGAATAGCCCTCTCCATTGCCCTTTGCGTGACTTTCGATTCGATTCAAACGAGAATAAAAATGAAAATATTTTCCACGACTTTACATACACGATAAAACGCAGCGCATATACCAAGAGCGCGTTTTACGAGTGAATCGCTGACTCGGCAAATATAGTATGGGGTGAATAAAATAAGATGTAATTCCCATGAACATTATCGGGTAGGTGGCTTTATTTTACGACAACCAACTTTTTGTCTTGCGTCTCCTTGCTACTGATTTTCAGGGTACCTTTGGTGCGAAAGTTTTTCTCTTTAATTTTAGTTCCAAGCCGTGACCATACATAGGGAAATATCTTTATACTAGCTGACCCGCGCCCACTTCGTTGGGCATAATATTAATAATCCCCGAAGCGAGCACGAACGCGAACCGAATTAAGCCCGAAGCCATCGCGCGCCGTCCGCTGATGATGATGATGATGATGATGATGACACTCAAAAATAATGTGGCTTCTATTGGTGAAAGAATTTTTAAAATCGATGATGATGATGATGATGATGACACTCAGCAATAATGTGGCTTTCTATTGGTGAAAGAATTTTTAAAATCGATGATGATGATGATGATGATGATGACACTCAGCAATAATGTGGCTTTCTATTGGTGAAAGAATTTTTAAAATCGATGATGATGATGATGATGATGACACTCAGCAATAATGTGGCTTTCTATTGGTGAAAGAATTTTTAAAATCGATGATGATGATGATGATGATGATGACACTCCGCAATAATGTGGCTTTCTATTGGTGAAAGAATTTTTAAAATCGATGATGATGATGATGATGACACTCCGCAATAATGTGGCTTTCTATTGGTGAAAGAATTTTTAAAATCGATGATGATGATGATGATGACACTCCGCAATAATGTGGCTTTCTATTGGTGAAAGAATTTTTAAAATCGGTTCAGTAGATCCCGAGATTACCCCTTACAATTTACAAACACACAAACTTTACTTCTTTATAATATTAGTATAGATTATACATGTTTATTTTTAAGACTTTAATTTAATTATTTACTGGCGTTTTCCATATTTATTTAGTTATTTTAGATTTATAATTTGTAGTAAATTTCGAGTCCAAATAACATGTAACTCTATCAAAACATCGATCTAAATAATAATACTTTTAAACTAATAACGTAAAATTGAAAAATTAATGAAAAAAAATTGAGCTGTTTTATTTATTTTTGCTATAAAGATAATCGGTTATTATCGGTATAATTCAGTATAATTATCAAAAAAAAAACAATCTTTTTTAAATTTAATTTTATAGACGACAATCTTAATTTTAAAGTTGAGAAAGATGTTTTAGTCAGACTGTTATTAACACATAAATCTATTTTGAAAATCTATATATGTAGAAAGAAAAAAGATTAGAATATATGTAAAGACTATAATAATTTGGAATCAAAATCAAAGTACTCTTGAATCAACATAAGTTTTTATAGGCATTTGATTGATAATAAATCAAATTTCAAATTTAGGTAACAAAATAACTACGTTACCTTGTATGCATGGAGAAAAACAGCATAATTTCCTACATGGAAAACTATGGATAACCAATTTAAAACGGCTGCTAAATCGAATATAGTTCAAGAACCGATGAATGATTCAGCGGATATTCAACCAAGGTAAAATTGCTTTTTCCTATGGCCACACCTGATTCAACAAGTTCACGAACAGAAAACTTAAAAATGCATTTTATTATGATAATACAGTGTCCATAAGCTCCATATAGCGAACTTCTATTCAAAGAAACACTCTTTAAAACGTAGAATTTGTTAAGATTTGTTTGGTTTATATTGTTGTGCTAATATTGCCACACTCTTTATAGCGCAGCAACCACTATCAATAGCGAAACAATACATCGCTATTTGGATCCCAACAAACATTTATTACTCTGACCTTTAAACACATTACTGGTGCAAAGTCGTCAATATTTCATTTATGAGCACTTAGTTCTAACAGGACTTCCTTCTGTCGACGATCTCATTAGCAGACTGGTTCGAATCCCGGTGGGGGCAGATGTTTGGAAAATCAAAAACCGCGCTGGTCGACGGTAGCAAACACGGGTCGAAACGGGTTTTTCAATCCAAGATGGCGGCGACGCCATTTTGTTTTTTCGCACTTTGACAGCCGCACCGCATCACTGTCAGAGATAGGAACACGCCCACCAAACGCCATCAAAAACGGAGCAGATTTGAAAAAGTTGAAATTTTGGCGCCGGTCGCCATTTTGGATTTCAAAATCCCGTTACATCGGAAAAAAAATATAATAAATTCCACCTTAACATCAAAACAACAAAAACAACCTCTACACACCCCAAAATCACCCCTGATCAGTGATTGAGTGGTAATCGAGCTTTATATATATAGGAGATATCTCTATCTACCGTATGTCTATGTTACCGTAGTTCCCTTAACACAAGCCTTACAGAGCTTACTTTCGTACAGGCTAATTGGTGTAAGTTTAAGAAATATTTATTTATTGATAAGGGTTAACTTATCGTTTTGTATTGGTAGTTGCGTTTGAATTTTTGAACTGAAACATGGCGAGTAAAAAGAAGAGTGCGTGTATTGATGTAAATTCGTGTGTGCATTGTAACGATTCAATCCATCTACGAAGAACAAAGAAAACATTTCTACAAGAATTTAACGAAGACGATCTCACAATATCTCGAGATATTATGAGATCATAACACAAAGAAGGATACAGTTAAAATGTTGGCATAGAAAAAACCACAAAAATAATAGCTTATTGAAATGTCACTTAATTATTATTATATCTTTTTTTTACAAAATATCCGGTCCCTTCAATTTATTTGTATAGAGTTTACATATAGCTTATATATTATTTTAAACAATAATATTATGAGTACCGATAACAAAATTTATATAGATAATGCGAAGACCTTTCCAATAGTTGTAAGAACAGTACGGAACCGCGGACACCTATCTCTAACATGTTTCAATATCCCCGCGTCGTAAAGTGCAGGGTTTTATTCCCAACCCCTCCCCTCTCCCGGTCTTTATGAAGTTATTGAAAATGCCTGGCCGGGCCGGAAGGGATGTCTTAATCCGCCTTTTTCGGGAATAGTTCTCGGGTTTCTTTCTAGTTAAAACTTTGGAAGATTTATACGATACTGTTATTACTTACAGAGGGCTTAGAATTTTCTTCTTGTTTCAAATTTTGGTCAGTAAGATACGGCTGAAGGTAGAAGCATGCATCACCAGGATTGAGGAGCTGGATGTTACAAAATCACTTGTTGGTACAAAACGGAGGCGTCGGAGGTCTGCTGGAGCTATGGTCGTATTACTGATCGATGAATCGGATTCGCGGGGACCGGGGTTTTGTTCGTTCCTGCTGTTCGTTCTTGGGAAATGTATATCTGTGTTTAACAAACTTCCGCAAGGTGTCATTGATTTGCCTTTATATAAATTTAAAATCCATATCAAAAAGACACTATGAGTAAAGGCTATTATAAAGTAAGTGACTATCTAAATGATCCCACTATTTGGAATAGGGACATTATTCATAGAGCCATGTTTGGTAACAACATTATTTATAATATTGTATTATTTTATATGTGTATGTAAACATACATACGACTGTAATCGTATTAGGTATGATTGTATCTTATACTATATTGTATTTTATATTATATTATTATAATTATTAACATTGAAAAGAGGAGAATAAAAAATAGACCTTCAGAGTTTCTTGCCTGTTCTTCTCGAGAAGGCTCTCCCAATTTCCGAACAGGTGTCGAGTCAATATAATTTTTCTTTTTTTTTCCTTATTCGTACGTACGGACAAGGTTTTTGTTTTTTTTTTAAGCTTTTTTGTTGACGTCTATAAGTGCCTGTAAAGGTCTATGTTGAATAAATATTATTTTGATTTTTGATTTTTGATTTTGTTAGAAATATCAAGTAATCTGCATATACCTGCGAAGAAATTCAAAGCTGTATAAGTTGTATGTAGTTCAATTCGCACTAAGCCAGCGTGGTTGATGAAGGCCTAGTCGCCCTAACATAGTTTTTTATTTCTTATTTTTTATGTGGTTGTGAAGATTAAATCAGCCTTTGTAAGTCACTGTGACCTTTGCAGATCTATTGGGACATCCCCTTGTCAAATTACAGTACCTCTCCAAGTCCGATCATGTAATTCACGATGGCCTTAGGGGAGTAGGTTCTAACCCCATCTGGAGAGATCAAATGGCCTTTAATGTGCCAGCTTCTGTACTGGTGCAGAGGCTTACATTCGCACAGTATAGGCATTTCTTCCCTGTTGCGACAGAATCTGCAAATGGCGGTTTCGTTAAGGCCCAAGGTATGTACGTGGCTGTTAAGCTTGCAGTGCCCGCTGAGGGTTCTAGTCCAGATCTTTAACTCTGTTCTGTTCTGCTGAGTTGTAACGCTTCTTCAGTAAATTTCCTACTAAAGTCAATTATTAGCTTTGCCCAAGGATTGTTTTTCAGAGCTTCGTAGCCTGGTTATGCCCCTGGGTTATTACGACTCTAAGTTGTATTTTTAGAGGGACTTTAGTAATTATATAATATTAGTTACTCACCATACTAATTCTGTGCAGTTGAATCGCTAGCCAGTATCAGAATAAATTGACACATCTATTTTATTCACCTCTATAAATATTGTTAAAAAATGCAAAGTAACAAAAAAAAGTATTAAATTGGGATTGTTTATCTGTGGACTAACTCAATAACAAGATCAAAGGATCGAACCCTCCACTTATCGGAGTTTTTAGATATTATTAATGTCACGTACTATTATGTAAGCTTGGTCAATTATTTGAATTTTAGTCATATTTCTACTAGCTTCCGCCTGCGGCTACGTCCGCGTGAAATATTTTTTGTCAATCCTGGTCCCTCATGTCTAAGGTGGTACATGGTCATGGCATGGGTGGATTCATGGTCTTACCTTCAATTCAACCCCTATTTCACCCTCACACTGGTAAAAATTTCAAAATGCTAGAACAAACGATTTTTTGTTTCTTATCACGTGATATTTGACAAACTTGCATACTAACTTTCAACCCATATTTCACCCCCTAGTTGGTCAAAATTTTCAAAAATGCTAGAACAAATGTTTAATGATTTTTTACAAATTTTTACGCTTAAATATAAAGTTTCATAGTTTTATTTTTTAATATTAAGAAATCCCATACAAACCTTCAACCTCTATTTTAACCCTTTCATCCCCTTATTTCGAAATAAAAAGCCTATGTTCTGTCTCAGGGTCTAAAGATTGTCTGTACCAAATTTCATCAAAATCGGTTACGTGGTTTAAGCGGGAAAGCGTAACAGTCAGACAGACAGACAGACATACAGAGTTACTTTCGCATTTATAATATTAGTTGGGATAAAAAAATCTATATATGTGTAATATATGTACGTCTATCATTTACCTTAGATCCCATTACATAGGCCTTACAGAGCTTTCTTTGATGTGTAAAAGAAATATTTATTTTTTTATTTATTTCTTAAGCTTTTTGTTTCCTGAAATTTAATATTTATTTGTTTGACGGCAATAGGTACTTGTAAAGGCCTATGTTAAATAAAGATTATAAAAAAATTAATATAGATTACTTACTTTTTTGTTTAAGTTTTTATATTTAGGTAAAATTCATTTCGAAATAAATACTAATATTCAAATTACTAATATTACTAAGAATGAAGTAATGAAAACGAAGCTTTAGGACATAATTTAAAGTTGACCTTAATTAGTTATCAGAATAACACATATCAGTAGAGCCGCCCCTAACAGTTAATAAGCGCCAAGTTTAACGGCAATCTAAGGAGAGTTCGATTTAGTTCGAACCCTATTAATCTCATACTCGCGAACTCAAACAGGCCCTTCGTTCGCCGCATAATCTTAACTACCGTTATGACCCGCTCTACAAGACTCTACAAATTAATTATTATTATCGCTAAACCTAAAATACTGTACCCAAACACTCTACATTTATTTATATTGACTCTACATATTTACAAATATATATAAAGCTGTGTAGAGTGAAGTAAGTAAAATCTAGAGTAACTAATCTCCGATAAACTGAAGTCAATAATTGGTAATGTATTTTATTTTATTTTTATTTATTTGGGATAACTTTTGGGACAAATTATATTACTTAGTAGTTACATTCTATAAGCCATTATAGTTATCCACGGTTAAAATATTTATACCAAGCTATTTTATTATTATTATAGCTACAAACTACTACATTGTAATGTAAACAGCATTTCTTAAATTTTTACATTTTCTAAATAATTAGAACAGTTAAAATTTGTATATTGTAAAATGTAATAATTTGTATAAATGTACCTATATAAATAGGTAATTTTAATTAAGAATTGGAATATCTATATATATATGTGTGTGTGTATTAATTATTTATAATTTTGTAATTATAATTTCACAATTAATCAGTAGGAAAATATGCTGCTCACAGGCTGAGGTTAGTAAAAAGTTATGTTAAAATTAAAAAGAAAAGAAAAGAAAGAAATACGTTTATTTGGTAAGCAAAATACCAAATAAACGTTTTTCTTTCTTTCTTTTCTTTCTAATTTTAACAATTAAAAAATATCTAATCAAAAAGTTGTTAATCTTCACAATCTAAGAAGCCCTTTTTGTCAGTAACTTATGCTTATTGATATTACAAACGCGAAAGTTTGTAAGCATGGATGAACGGTTGTTACTCGTTCACGTAAAAGCTACTGAATTGATATTAATTAAACTTTACAATAATATAGCTTAACATCAGAATAGCACAGGTTACAATTTAATTCAGGTCTCCCTGAAACCCATAATTTATTTATTAAAAACAATTATTTTTGACGTGACAACGTCTATTAAATGGTACGGCGTGGAGTCATTCTTGAAAACACCGCGCACCGTAACGGCCGAATCTGACGCCACACGGAGTCCACGAACGGCGTAACGGCCGATCTGACGCCACACGGCAACGTAATAAAAACATAAATGTTATACATTACTTTATTTTAAATAATTTTTCCTGTAAGTTAACATATTGAATTATTATTCGGAATATTCGAATTCATTTTGGTGTATTAAATATTGTTAGTGTTTATAGATAAAATTGTTAAATAAGTCAATTGACATATTGCTATTAATTATTAATTCATTTTGTCCTTAAGATTTTGAATTAACATTTGGATTATTCAAATTAATTTTGTTTATTTGATATTATTTTTGACGTGACAACGTCTATTAAATTGGTACGGCGTGGAGTCATTCTCGAAAACACCGTAACGGCCGAATCTGACGCCACACGGAGCCACGCACATTACTCATAATAATTAATGTATGTATAACTTCAGAAGCAGAAAATTTAAACAAACTATTAAATAAAATATAAATGTTATACATTACTTTTTTAAATAATTTCACTGCACCCAAAAAAATTACCATGTAATAGACGTTGTCACGTTCAAATATCGGCAGTAGACGGAGTTCTACAGACAACCAATTTTTTTTTAAAGTAGGTTAGTTTTGTGATAAAATTAATTAAAAATTTCAACTCTGCATCCACGGGAATATAGGAAGCTGGTGCAAATGTTAAAATTACACTACACTTTGTACATACTTACTGCAAATAAAGATTTCCGTGTAACAGTAGCCACCCGCTCCCGATAAAAAGCAAGGAACATCCCTCCCGATCGCCAGCGGGGCGGAAACACGGATTGATTACCGCGCTCCTGATCGTGAAGGCATTCGTAATAGCCTCAAGCAGACCCGACACAATTACTGAACAAAACATTTGTTGAGCAAAATCTAGCGCGTAAAATATGCTTTATAACCGTGCGGATAAGGTATTATTTACTAGCGTGCGTTTTATTTTATCTACAAATTGATTGAGGGTTCTTATAACTTATTTTTCTGCATTAGTTACGTACTGATCGTATTCTAAAATCAAACTCAAAACGCTGCTTGAGTGGAGAGAGGAAACGGATGGTGCTATTGATTCCACATAATGCCATCGCTTTCTAACTGCACTCGATTCCTGTGATTAAAATTCAGGGAAAGATAATTGAGCAAGTGTATGAAACGAAGAAGTAAGAAACCTTAGTTAAAAGGTCCGAATATTACTGCGAATCATTAATATTATCAAACCTTAATAATGGAGACTTTGTATATAGTCCATGTCTGCAGTCGAACTCATCGTCTCAACGACCACAAAATGCATGTTGTCGCTTTTGCTTCAAAGTACCTAGGAGTCGGATTTCTCCATATTAAATGAGACTTCAATAGGGAATATGTAGTTGGGGTTTCCAGATCAGAGATCTGGAATACTTACTATCCTATCCAGCATGCTGTTGCGATGCAGGAGACGGAATGAATGACGTCCCGTCGTTCTCGAATGGAGCCTATATAGTTAGACGATGACATTACGTCATTGTTTTGCTATTCAATATAATTATTACAATATAATAAAATATAATATATACAAACTACTTGTTTTATTTCCCTATGTTTGTTAAAGTCGTCACCACTTCAAATTAATAAGCGACTAGATCAAAAGTTACATTATATGACAACGTGTCTTCTAACTACGACTGATATCATTTAGTGAGATGATAAATAAGACATTGATCTGGGTTCCGATAATAAACTAAAAATCAGAAATACAGTAACATATTAAAGGTACTGTTCAAAGTTCACTTTTGGGTTATTGGTTATATGAATAGTGAACATTAACTGTAATTGAATAGGGGGAATAATTGGGGGGAATAAAGGGAATAATTTCGGGATCTCTGATCTGGAAACCCCAATTATTCCTTACTGGCTTCTATGCTGAATATGAGCTTTAGGAGACATCTGCGCCTTTCTTGCTTGGTGATTGATGCCTTGAAATGTGGAAAGCCGACGTATTTCTTTTCGTAACTTAAAGCATGTAAATATCATTTGGAAAGTCATTTTCATAAAACTGCGACTTTTACTGGCAGTTTTCGCTACCTAGCAACTAAATGTTGGAACAACATACCTCTTCCTTTGAGACAAGTGACATATATATATATATATATATATATATTATATATATATATATATATATATATATATATATATATATATATATATGATAATAGTAAGTACGTATAAAAGTTTAAGTAGTTAGGCAAAAAAATACAAGCAAAATTCACCAAAAAAAAAATTCTTTTTTGTGAAATAGCTACAAATTTACCGTTTTCAGAATTTTTTCTTTACTTGTGCTACTCGTACATGACATTGCTTCTTGCCCAATTTCATAATTCTATGTCAACGGAAAGTACTCTATAGGTTTTGATTCCCTTGCAAATGTCAAAATATGCAATATAAATGGAACATAAAATAAACGGCCATATATTTTTATTGCGTTGATTTAGAAATTCAATTTTTTCACTGCTTTGAGAGATAGGAAACCTGAGTATGTGATTTTAATTTCAGCTTGATATCTCGATGCGTTTCTGAGAAAAAGGGTCTTGACAGACGGACGGACTATAAAGTGATCCTATAAGGTTTCCTTTTTAGCTTTGGAGGTACGGAACCCTAAAACCAAAAATAGTGCGCTAGACTTGACCTCGACATCACACAGCACACATACACATACCACACCATAAACAGCAATCAATTTTATTATTTTATATGTTTAAAATTAAATAAATAAAATAAAATACATGTATGAACATACAAATAAACAACATTTGTCTCAAAGAGATTGTCTCAAAAGATAATTTTCTATACTGCCTTTCATATCACGTTCACATCGCATATTAAAATTACCCGCTAATTTTCGCTTGTTTCCACATAGTTGCTATTCCGGGAAATCTCAGGACGAAGATCAACAGAAGCGTCCTTAATGGCATTCGGGAGATGTTTTCGCGAACGCCTGCCTTCTGTGCGGAGCAAACATCTTTCAAGAATGTAGGCTCGTGGATGTAGTGCGAACTTGTTACGTTACCGAAAAAAAATTGATTGTCTGTAGAACTCCGTCTACTGCCGATATTTCAACGTGACAACGTCTATTACATGGTATTTTTTCTGGGTGCAGTGAAATTATTTAAAATAAAGTAATGTATAACATTTATTTTTTATTACGTTGCCGTGTGGCGTCAGATCGGCCGTTACGCCGTTTCCGAGTATGCCTTCGGGCGCTCTAGGGTGGGGGTAAAGTAGGCGTGGACTCCGTGTGGCGTCAGATTCGGCCGTTACGGTGTTTTCGAGAATGACTCCACGCCGTACCAATTTAATAGACGTTGTCACGTCAAAAACTACTATGGGAAAATGTCTGATTCCTGTGGGAAAATCTGATAAAAACAACTGAACGTATTCTAATATAATTTGGTACGGAGATGGTTAGACTTTCAAAGCCGGAAAGATGTCTTTCTTCAGACAGACAGACAGACTTCACAGTATTTTTTTATTTAATTTTAAAACATAAATCTATCACCAGACATCAATATCCTATCTTAACATCTACTGAAGATGTTAAGACAACAATTATTATTATTATATTAACAACAAAAAATTATTTAAAATAAAGTAAGGTATAACATTTATATTTTTATACGTTGCCGTGTGGCGTCAGATCGGCCGTTACGCCGTTCGTGGACTCCGTGTGGCGTCAGATTCGGCCGTTACGGTGTTTTCGAGAATGACTCCACGCCGTACCAATTTAATAGACGTTGTCACGTCAATACATCAAAAAGTTACCGTGGCATACTTATATTTTCTTTCACTCGTATTTTGGATGGAATATGGAGTCAAATTAGTACAAAAAACAATATCTGTACATAACGGTCATTTCTTACGAGAGACCTGCAATTTATCTCATAACTTATTTATATAAGTAAAGTATTTAGTTTAAGTGAAGGGTAGAGGCGAAGTTTACTAGGTATTAGGGGTTGCAGTATGAAAAAAGTCAGGCAACAAAATTCGGTACGTAACAATATCATGTAATTCCCGTCATCCAATTTATATTGATTACTAGCGGACCCAGTTCAGAGTCGCTCAGCGGGCTATGGAAAGGGCTATGCTCGGCGTTTCTCAGAGGGATCGCATCAGAAATGAGGTGATACGTCAGAGAACCAAAGTCATCCACATAGTCCACAGGATTAGCAAACTGAAGTAGCAGTGGGCTGGCCATGTTAGCCGTAGAACCGATGGCCGTTGGGGCAAACGTGTTTCTAGAGTGGATACCGCGAAACGGCAAACGTAGTGTAGGACGTCCTCAGGCAAGGAGGAGTGATGATTTGCGCAGGACGGCTGGCAGGAGCTGGATGCGAGAAGCCGAAAATAGATCTCAGTGGCGTACACTCAAAGAGGCCTATGTCCAGCAGTGGACGAAGAGGGGCTGATGATGATGATGATGACTAGCGGACCCGACAGACTTCGTCCTGTCAAAAAGATTTGTAAAGTGGCAGTTTTTTGTTCCTACTTGAAATGACATATGATGACATTAATTTGTTTGACAGAACTAACGTCACTTTTTTGTCTTGCCAAAGGTTCGAATTGGCTTTTAAGTATTAATACAAAATTGTTTGTATAAAAATGTTGACTTTACACTTTTTCAAATTTTATTTTTCTATTTTCTCTACGTACAAACCTTCTCTGGACTTCTACGAATAATTCAAGACCAAAATTAGCCAAATCGGTAAAGGCATTGTTGAGTTATGCGCTTACCAACACATTTTGCGATTCATTTTTATATATAAGATGTAACACGAAAGTTTGAAAGTTAGTAATGCAGTATGAAATTATTGCTTTGTCCATACAAAAGAATCAATAAACGACGAGGTATTAACAACCAAAACTCTCCAGAGCCTCGAACATCGCCGCCAAGTCTCGTGTCTGTGCGTTTCCCCGAAATATAACCTGTAGAAGATTATATTTCGGGGAGTGTGCTCAGGAATTGCATGGATTGATTCCGCCTGCACCCTTCCACCATCGGACGACGAGACGCGGCCAGGGACATCTGTATGTGGTCGACATTCCACCTCTTCGTACCTCTCGTTTCGCTTCGTCCTTCATTATGCGAACCGTCAAGGAATGGGATTACCTACCTGTGTCTTTGTTCCCCTATACTTATAATAAAGGGATTTGCAAGGCAAGAGTAAATAGGCACTATTTGAGTTTGCGTGTTCCACCGTAGGCAACATCTTCACTTAACATCAGGTGAGATCGTTGTCAAACGCACTGAAATTCGTAATAAATAAAAATGTGCTTAGCTGTGCGCTTTGGTTGAAATTAAAAGTTCTTGCGTTTAAATTGACTCTGTTTTAAGTTGTACCGACTCAAATCGCTATTGCAAACGCTGCCGCTCATAAGTTGGGCCAGATCCGAGACATCGTACGATGCCTACGTCATCACGATGGCCGCTATTGTTTACGCAGAGTAAAAACCTGCCGAGTCGCACGCGCAGCGCGGATACGCCAAATACACAAGTATGGCTGCGGACTAGGCATAGGTTATAAAGTGGCACCGACGGATTGTGGCGGCCTGGCGTGCGCAGCTCGAATTACGGAGCTGCGCGCGCCAGCGGGCCGTCGGTGCCGTACTCCCGCACCTCGAAGCTTGGCTCCACGGGAAGGAGGAGCTCACCTACCGATTGACTCAGATACTCACCGGGCACGGCTGCTTCGGTGAGTATCTGTGTCGAATAGGACGGGAGGGATCGACACATTGCCACCATTGCGCATCCGACCTCGACTCGGCCCAGCACACGCTGGCGGAGTGCCCCGCGTGGGCCTCCGAGCGCCGAGTCTTGGTCGCAGAGATCGGGCGAGATCTGTCTCCGCCGGCATTGATCGCGGCAATGCTGGCGGACGAGGGAGGTTGGAGGGCTGTGGCCTCCTTCTGTGAAGCAGTGATGCTCCAGAAGAAGGCCGCCGAGCGGGGTCGGGAGATGGCCGATCCCGCTCGAAGAAGGCGGCGCCGGGCTCGGTAGCACAGCTGCGGCGCCGCCGCGGGTCGCCGGCGGGTGCGAGGGAGTCGCGACCGCTACGGCGACCCGGGATGGACCACGCCCCTTCCGTGGCCGGGGGGCGTCGTCGGTGGAGGATACCGGGGGAGGTAGCGAACCTACCCCGAGGAGGGCTCCCCTGTATCGGCGGGGGAGCGAAGGCTGGGGGTTCCTGGAAGTGGCTTGATGTTCCCGGGGCTCCCTACATGCCTGAGGAAGGCCATCCCTGAGGTTTTTAGTGAGTAGGCCTCCCCCTTCTGGGGAGGAGAGCCTCACATAACCGCCGGCCTGCCACAGCCGGGGTATGCAATTTAATGCATTTTCCTCAGGGGAAAAAAAAAAAAGGCATAGGTTATAAGCTTCGGACGGGCCGGCAGACACACACTCCGCTTTAGCTTCCAACGCTATACCTCCTTATTGTTTGATTGCTTACGCTTGCTTAAGTAGCTGCATTTCTTATTGTAATTAGCTTCAGTCATATTTTTATTAAAGTCAGTTAATGTGGTCAAGGTGTTTACTTCCAAATACATCTACACGCCCAACATCTACAAAGTGAATACAATTTATGCTGTTTGCAATCTAACGTGCGAATGGACGCAGTTGGAGATGAGGGACCCAACGCCCTCGTCATTGGTCAGATTCAGATGACATGTCATCACACGAAGTGATGAGCCGTGTTCCGACACTAAAATTTTGCGTATTTACTTAAAAAACAAGAGAGCAAACTTTACGAACGTTTTACACATACATCAATTCAATACATCAAAAAAATCCTAAGTAGCATGATTTACGAAAGTGATTTTGTTTTTAATATTACTGTGTTTGCTTGAGGGTCTAAATGAAGGGAAAAATTGCTAAAAATCACAATATTTATCCATACTAATATTATAAATGGGAAAGTGTGTCTGTCTGTAAACATACATACGACTGTAATCGTATTAGGTATGATTGTATCTTATACTATATTGTATTTTATATTATATTATTATAATTATTAACATTGAAAAGAGGAGATAAAAAATAAACCGTCAGAGTTTCTTGCCTGTTCTTCTCGAGAAGGCTCTCCCAATTTCCGAACAGGTGTCGAGTCAATATATTTTTTCTTTTTTTGTGTTATTTGTTGACGTCAATAAGTGCCTGTAAAGGTCTATGTTGAATAAATATTATTTTGATTTTGATTTTTGTCTGTTTGTCCATCTTTCACGGTAAAACGGAGTGACGATTTTACGTGGAGATAGCTGAAGGGATGGAGAGTAACATAGGTTACTTTTTCCCGGAAAAATCGACAGATCCCACGGGAAGCGCAATAAAGGCTTCGCTCAAAAACTACTGCATAGATTTTCATGCGTTTTCATCAATAGATAGAGTGATTCTTGAGCAAGGTTTTGCGGTATTTTTTATCTCAGAAAAACGGATAGTCCTACGGGAAGCGCGATAAAAAATTGAATTAAATTTACACTTATTTCTAGAATCCATAAATATATTTTTCATGTGAGTACAATCGCAACGCACGTCAGTAGAGGGTAGTACTTGTACACCTGCCCGGGCTCTTTTAGAAGGTAAGTATTGTAGTATCTTATCGACTGTTGGTGCTGGGTCTACCCCCTTTTATTTTTTGTTTAATTTCGTTGACAAGAATATTATACAACAGTAAAATACGTACAGCCAACCTATAAAGAAACTTATGGTAATGTGAACATTCGGTTTAAAAGAATGGTATCAAAGTTGAACCTCTAGGTTATTAAGGATAATAACATAGTTTTAAAGGCAAGAAATTTAGTTTAATGTAGAAAATTTTTATCAATACATCAATCAATACATAGTATAAAACAAAGTCGCTTTCGCTGTATGTCCGTATGTATGCTTAGATCTTTAAAACTACGCAACGGATTTTGACGCGGTTTTTTTTAATAGATAGAGTGATTCTTAAGGAAGGTTTGTATGTATAATAAATGCATAATATAGTAGAGAAACACTGATAAATTTAAAGGTTTCTAATGTGATGTCGTAAATAAGCACGTTTTTTTGCGCTTATATTGCAAACGCTGGCTGAACCCTACGAGATAGACCAAAATAATGTACTACAGTATTGTACAACTTACAAAAATCCACAAAAAAGTCCGCGATGGTATATGTCTATCTCTTAGGGATAACCCACCATAACCATTTTTTCACTGCACCCGTGCGAAGCCGGGGCGGGTCGCTAGTTTATTTATATACAAACACGACACGAGGGTCGAGTGTCGATGGCGCTGTCTTGTTTACGAATCAGATGATTTGCGGGGCCAAGGACCTTCCATCTTCCAATGTGTTTTTTGTTTTCTCACCATGATCTGATAAATTATTACATAATTTACTTTTATATAGTCTACAGCTTCTCATAAAAACACAGATACAATATTAATTTGTAGAAAGCTTGCTGCAGACTACAACGTGTAAATATTTTGTCAAAGCCCACGAATTATTAAAAATCAACGTTAGTATCGAGACCAAACAATAATGCGATTGTTTCAGATTATTTCAATATTGCAAATACACTGTTCGCTTCCCAGCGGCGACGCTCACATCCATTTCATTAACAGCTCGATGTAATTAAAATCGAATAGAATTTCAACACTACAAAACTGCATCGCGAAATCAGCTGTATCTCAATAACAATGTAACTCATTATTCCAAAGTGATTGAACCATGTTAAGGTTTCGCTTAACTGGATATTGGTATAATTGCAGGAATTTTCACGAATATGTCGCCATTGTTTATCGACAACTGATTAAAATTAATATTGTTCGTTCATTTTGGTGTCGTGGTGTGAATTTGGATTCGGGTACAGAAGCCTTTGCAGCCTACTGGTGTGGAAAACGCTGATTGTAACGAAATATGAATCGAATCACCATATAGCACCCACTCCTGTGAAGGTTGGAGGCTCTACACTGGAAATTGTTGACGAGTACGTTTACCTGGGACAAATAATCCAACTAGCTAGGTCCAATTTCAAGAAAGAGGTAAATCGGCGGATCCATCTCGGCTGGGCAGCGTTTGGGAAGCTACGCGGCATATTCTCGGCCCATCTACCGCAGTGCTTCAAGACGAAAGTGTTCGATTCGTGCGTGTTGCCAGTGATGACATACGGAACAGAAACCTGGCCACTCACAATGGGCTTTATAAGGCGGCTCAAAGTCACCCAGAGGGCAATGGAGAGGGCTATGCTCGGAGTTTCTCTGCGTGATCGAATCAGAAATGATGAAATCCGCAGAAGAACCAGGGTCACCGTCATAGCCCGAAGAATTGCGAACCTTAAGTGGCAATGGGCGGGGCACATTGCTCGCAGGACTGACGGCCGTTGGGGCGGAAAGGTCCTGGAGTGGCAGGCATATGCTGGACACCGCAACGTTGGTAGGCCTCCCACAAGGTGGACCGACGATTTGATGAAGATCGCGGGAAGGCGCTGGACGCTTGCAGCGCAGGACCGATTTGCGTGGAGATCCTTGGGGGAGGCCTATGTCCAACAGTGGGCGTCTATTGGCTGAAATGATGATGATGAACGAAATATGAAATACGAAAACATATATGATAATTATAAAGAGATAATATATCAAAAACGACCGTAGTCGATTGGTCAATACAGCGGTTTCAAGTTGTCGCCATCTCCGAGGTGGGGGTAGATGCTTGTGTGATGAATTTTATGCCTTAGTCTTTATATATGTATAATATATGTATGTATGTCTATCCGTTACCCTAGATCCCATAACACAAGCCTTACAAATCTTACTTTGAGCCTGGGGTATTTGGTGTAATCGTAAGAGACATTTATTTACCAGCTGTGCCCACGACCTCCTCCGCATGGAATCTTAATCTTAGGTAGCATTATTAAAGTGGCGGTAGAATCGCGAAAGCGCACCCCGCCACGTAGGTAGGCCGGTACTCTACCGGAGAGTCCCACTCAGAGCCGCGCCTAGCCAGCGCGGTGACAAGGTGCAGAAGGTGCATTTTCCCCTCGAAAAAAAAATTGGTTGTCTGTAGAACTCCGTCTACTGCCGATATTTGAACGTGACAACGTCTATTACATGGTATTTTTTTCTGGGTGCAATGAAATTATTTAAAATAAAGTAATGTATAACATTTATATTTTTATTACGTTGCCGTGTGGCGTCAGATCGGCCGTTACGCCGTTTCCGAGTATGCCTTCGGGCGCTCTAGGGGTGGGGGTCAAGTAGGCGTGGACTCCGTGTGGCGTCAGATTCGGCCGTTACGGTGTTTTCGAGAATGACTCCACGCCGTACCAATTTTATAGACGTTGTCACGTCAAAAACTACTATGGGAAAATGTCTGATTCCTGTGGGAAAATTTGATAAAAACAACTGAACGTATTCTGATATAATTTGGTACGGAGATGGTTAGACTTTCAAAGCCGGAAAGATGTCTTTCTTCAGACAGACAGACAGACTTCACAGTATTTTTTTTTAAATTTAAAAACATAAATCTATCACCAGACATCAATATCCTATCTTAACATCTACTGAAGATGTTAAGACAACAATTATTATTATATTAACAACAAAAAATTATTTAAAATAATGTATAACATTTATATTTTTATTACGTTGCCGTGTGTCGTCAGATTGGCCGTTACGCCGTTTCCGAGTATGCCTTCGGGCGCTCTAGGGGTGGGGGTAAAGTAGGCGTGGACTCCGTGTGGCGTCAGATTCGGCCGTTACGGTGTTTTCGAGAATGACTCCACGCCGTACCAATTTAATAGACGTTGTCACGTCAAAAACTACTATGAGAAAATGTCTGATTCCTGTGGGAAAATCTGATAAAAACAACTGAACGTATTCTGATATAATTTGGTACGGAGATGGTGAGACTTTCAAAGCCGAAAAGATGTCTTTCTTCAGACAGACAGACAGACTTCACAGTATTTTTTTTTAATTTAAAAACATAAATCTATCACCAGACATCAATATCCTATCTTAACATCTACTGAAGATGTTAGGACAACAATTATTATTATATTAACAACAAAAAATTATTTAAAATAAAGTATGTAATGTATAACATTTATATTTTTATTACGTTGCCGTGTGGCGTCAGATCGGCCGTTACGCCGTTTCCGAGTATGCCTTCGGGCGCTCTAGGGGTGGGGGTAAAGTAGGCGTGGACTCCGTGTGGCGTCAGATTCGGCCGTTACGGTGTTTTCGTGTTTTCGAGAATGACTCCACGCCGTACCAAATTAATAGACGTTGTCACGTCAAAAAAAGATAGCATTATTAATGTCTGTGAGTGTTATAAGACGTAAGAGTAGACAAATATAATCAGAAAGCTTCGAACTGCTAAGCTATCGGGAGTTCCACGTGTTATTGCCGTCGTGGGATATTAAGGTTGCACACGCGACGGAAGCTTAAAAAAGGAGTAACTTCTCCCGTTTTCCCAACATTTCCCTTCACTGCTCTGCTCCTATTGAAACAACTCGGGAGTATGAAAAATAATTGTACCAAATTTCGCTAAAATCTGTCAAGTAGTTTTTGTTTCTATAACGGTTATACAGACAGATAGACTTATAAGAACAGTATATATTATAATTATATACTATTTTATTTATTATTCTTATGATTATAATCATAAGAACATTAAAAACATCATGATATTGTAAATAAAATATAGTCTGATTTGAAAAGCTATCACAGTTTTTGTCATGTAAAGTTTTAAGAAATTAATTTACTTAACAATGTTCATGTCTAATGTAAAATGAAGCGCTAATTTGAATGTTTGTAAAATTTAATAGTTGCTGTAAGTCGTTAAAAATCGTTACCCTCGACGCATCACGAGCAAATTGTCTAACATCGCACCCCTCTTTAATCTATATCTAATATTAATATTGATCGGACTTCACAAAAATCTCAAAAATATTATTGCGTCTGTGACACAGCCTTCTGCTAACACAAAAATATGTTTCACTTTTCTTTAACTGTTTCTTTCATATACATAAAGTTTATTAACGAAATTACTTTTTACATTAATTCAACTAAAATCTACAAAACCGTTGTTTCCCGAATTCTAGTCCCAATTTACATCTGGGATATCGGAGGGAGTATACCGCTAAAAGACTGTCGGTAAACTGGATATAGCCTTTAAAAGACAATTGTTAATCAAATACCGGGAGGATCCAACAGCGCGTTTTAATTTTAATATCTGAAGCCGCAAACTTTGCTACTAGTCCAGGACGAGGGTCAACCCCGAAGTTTGCCCATAATTGAGTTTACTCGATTGTTAACTCGAATTATTCACTCGCAGGACATTACATGTTACTCGAATAACTCGGGGTGCGCATATGGCATTCAGATATTGTTTACGACGAGTTACGAGATTTAATTTGCTTTTTAATGCGTGGTAACAACGTTAAAACTATTTTATTGGTGAATTTTCAGCAGTAAATATATTTCGAGTGTTGTAAATTACACATACATACTATGTAACATAAATTAATTTATATCCTGCAAAGCCTATAATTTTTACGAAGTCCAGTTTATATAGGAAACGAACAGGTTTAACTCTTTCACGTAAAAGTAAAGATTATAATAAAACTTTACAATAATATTAGCTTGTACATCGGAATAATACCTTTTTTTGGGTGGGTAATGCGATCTTATGCACCATGACACCGCGCTGGTTAGGCGCGGCCGTGTGTCGGGGGAGAGGACGTGGGCGCTAGTGAACTCCTTCTGCGCCGACGTCATGACGCAGAAGGAGGCGGCGGAGCGGGCCAGGGAAGGCTGATTCCTGCTATTCAAAGGTCGCCGTCAGCCGACGATCCCCTGGATGTCCCGGGGGACGGCCCCCCAGCACAACGGTTGGTGAGAGAGGCTCGCCGCGGGCTCGCCAATGATGCCGACGAGGTCGTGGAAGTGTACGTAAGTGTTCCCATGACCTTGTCAGGCAGTGATGCTGCTCTCCTCGTCTGATGAGGGGGAGGATGCGTCGACGATTGATGCGCTCCTGCCAACGCGTCCCTGAGGGACGCGTTGGCAGGGGACATAACCCCGCGGTGTTCCCGAGCCGCGGGGTTATGTCGTAACGCATTTTCCAGACATTAATAAAAAAAAGGCGCGCCGTGTGTGGGGCTCTCCGGTCTGAGAAGACCGGCGTACCCACTAAAACCCCCTCGAGTTCTCTAGGCCCATACGGGGCACATGGCGGGGTGCGTACATCAGAATAGGCTAGGCTATAATTTAAAAATATACACGCCACACACGTTATAAATAATAAATATTTGTTACACTTACACCAATTAGCCTAGCCCAAACTAAGCTCTGTAAGGCTTGTGCTATGGGATATAGGGTAACGGATAGACATACATATATTATACATATATAAATAATTTTTATTGAAATATATATCAACAACCATGACTAAGGTACAAATGCTCGCGTTCATCACACAAACATCTGCCCCCACCGGGATTCGAACCCGGGACCTCAGAGATGGCGACACCTTGAAACCGGTGTATTATCCACTCGACTATGGAGGTCGTCAAACGTTAATATAAGTTACTCGAAATACTAATCCTACGCAGACGAAGTCGCAGTTTCCTTAATTAAAAAGAAATATTCTGAAATAAAATAATTTACTAATGCTTATAAATAACGTTATTTGTAACTTATAATTAACTAGCTTTCTACCTACGGCTTCGCCCGCGTGGATTTCGGGATTGGGTCTATAGAGGATTAAGGGTCATAGCTTTTGCCCACGGCTACATATGCGCGGAAGTCGGTTTATGGCGCGAAGGTTTTATCGCGCTTCCCGTGGGACTATACGTTTTTCCAAAATAACAAATACCGCAAAACCTTGCTCAAGAATCACTCTATCTATTGATGGAAACCGCATGGAAATCTGTGCAGTAGTTTTTGAGCGATGCCTTTATTGCGCCTCCCGTGGGATTTATCGGTTTTGATTCATAAACAAATATAATATATATAACCTTCTTCAAGAATCACTGTCTATTGATGAAAAAACCATTCAGTAGTTTTTGAGCGAAGCCTTTATTGCGCATCCCGTGGGATCTGTAGATTTTTCCGGGATAAAAAGTAGCCTATGTTACTCTCCATCTCTTCAATTATCTCATCGTAAAAATTCACGTCATATCGTCGCTCCGTTTTGTGTAAGACGTGAAAGACGGACAAACAGACAGACACACTTTCCCATTTATAATATTACTAGCTTTCTGCCCGCGGCTTCGCCCGCGTGGATTTCGGGATTGGGTCTATAGAGGGTTAAGGGTCATAGCTTTTGCCCACGGCTACATATGCGCGGAAGTCGGTTTATGGCGCGAAGGTTTTATCGCGCTTCCCGTGGGACTAAACAGATAAAAAATACCGCAAAACCTTGCTCAAGAATCAGTCTATCTATTGATGAATGAAATCCGCATGAAAATCTGTGCAGTATTTTTCGTGCGAAGCCTTTATTGTGCATCCCGTGGGATCTGTCGATTTTTCCGGGATAAAAAGTAGCCTATTATTTAATCCGGACTTTTATCTTTACGTCTGCTAAATTTCAAAGCAATCGGTTCAGGAGTTACGGCGTGAAAGCGGAACAAACAAACAAACAAACTAACTCACTTTCCGATTTATAATATTAGTAAGGATTACACTGTTAGTAGCCCGCCCGTGTTAATTTAGATCCCACGGGAACAGATAAAAGGTGTCCTATGTCCTTTCTCGTTCCGCAGACTATGTGTACGCAAATATTAAATATTATTAAATAATTATATTGTTATTTCTTGCCCGTGGCTCCGCCCGTCGTTGCTCCGTCCGCGTTAATTTCGATCCCACGGGAACAGTAGCTACTTTCTTCCGGGATAAAATGTGATATCCTTCCCCGTACCACAGACTATGTGTATGCAAATTTTCGTGATGATCGGTGCAGTAGTTTAAGCGTGAAGAGGTAACAAACAAACAAACAAACAAACAAATAAACAAACAAACACACTTTCGCATTTATAATATTAGTTGGGATTATGGGTTGCACTTTAATTTCCTATACAACCATGACTAAGGTACAAACGATGACACAAACATCTGTGTCATACTTGGCTACGGAAGTCGTCGAATTGATTTGAAATTTATATCAAATTGTTTATTAGGTCATGAATACATACATACATACATATATGTCACGGCTTGTTCCCAATTTTGTAGGCAGAGACCACCTCTCTCCACTCGCTACGATGCTGGCACACTTCTCTTGCTTCCTCCACTTTCATGAGCGTCTTCATGCATGCTCGTCGGTTGCGAGTACTCTTGACTTGGCCTTTCTTTAGGACATCTTCGATTTGATCGAGACATGTCCGCCTAGGTCGACCTGCACCGATTCGTCTTATCATTCTTACCTTGTGTATCTCTTGCGTTATTTTTCCTTCATTCATTCTTTCAACATGATCGGTCTTTCAACATGATTCTAGGTCATGAAGAACGGTCGGAAGAATCAGTCGATTCAACTGACAATTGCTGAAGTGCATAAAACTGATTTTAAACTTATTAACTAATTAAATCAAAGTAATTGTAACTGGTTTGATTGTAATAGAGCCTTATTTAATACACTCGTATAGAGTTCGATCTTTATTTATGATGACCCGTGCCCACTTCGTTGGGCATAATATTAATAATCCCCGAAGCGAGCACGAACGCGAACCGAATTAAACCCGAAGCCATCGCGCGCCGTCCGCTGCTTTGGCCTTCACACTTATGACGATGAGTTTACTTGTTTTCATAGATTCATAATTTTTCGGAATATATGACTAATAAATATGACCTAATGATTTGAATTATTTTATTAATATAAAAAATTAAATTGTCTATGCTAATGTTAAAAAATACTTTTTGTAATTTAAATATAAAAGTTAGACATATGCTGTCGTTGACTTTTTTGTAGGCATTTTCAAGCTCCACATTTTTTCTCTAGAACTCAAAAATATATCTTTCATAGTTAAGGCAGCGTTCGCAAGAAACGCTTTCATTCGACCGGTTTTTCTCCGATTCACTTTGCAAAACGGGCTACCACATAAAAGCCTTTTTATTTTTCGGTTTTTTATATAACCTATGACACTCAGCAATAATGTGGCTTTCTATTGGTGAAAGAATTTTTAAAATCGGTTCAGTAGATCCCGAGATTACCCCTTACAATTTAACAAATATACAAACACACAAACTTTACTTCTTTATAATATTAGTATAGATATAGATATAGTTGTTTTATGAAATGTATACGTCTAATATTATATTACTTATTTAAAATCTACACTAATATTAAAAAGAGGAAAGATTTGTATTTTTGTATGTAACGAATAAACTCAAAAGTACTACACCGATTTTAATAAATCTTTTTTCATTAGAAACTAAATTATCAGTGAGTAATATAGGCTATATTTACTAGATTACTATTTAGTACTAGATTACTATAGAAATCTTTAGAAATTCTTATTAAAACCAACGGAAGGTGTAAAAAAATTATGTCTGTCATAAAATGTCTTACATCGCATACGTTGCGAAGCCGGGACGGGCGGGCGGTTAGTATTAAATAAAAAGCGATAACATTGCCAACTTAGATATAAAATAGCTTCTTTGACTTTCATTTAATAAAATAATATAAATAAGACCTTAAACTAATATGATATTTAAAATTTTTCTTACACTTACACTTGTTAGTCCAGCCCAAAGTAAGCTCTGTAATTATCTAGTGTACATATATAAATATTTTTGATAGAAATCTACCGTGTCTGTATGTGTGTATCTAAATTTGATAGAGATCTACCGTGGGAGAGCCATGCTTCGGCACGAATTGGGCCGGCTCGACCGGAGTGATACCACGGCCTCACAGAAAATCGGCGTAAAATAGCGCTTGCGCTGTGTTTCGCCGAGTGAGTGAGGGTACCGGAGGCCCAACCCCTCCTTCCCCCTTATTCCCTTTTAAAAGGCCGGCAACGCATCTGTGACTCCTCTGGTGTTGCGGGTGTCCATGGGCAACGGTTATCACTTACCATCAGGTGATCCGTTTGCTCGTTTGCTGCCCTATCCTATAAATATATATATATATATATATATATATATATATATATATATATATATAGCATAGAAAGTATTTTTGTTCTTCAAAAAAGAGCAGTCCGCGCTATTTATAAATTACGAGCAAGGGATTCTCTTAGAGATTTATTTAAAGAGATTAATATAATGACTTTAGCGGGCCAGTATATTTATGAAAATTTGATTTATATGTATAAAAATTGTAACACATTACATATAAATGTTCAAATGCATAATTTCAACACAAGAAATAAAAATAAACTTGCCGTTCCAACGTACAGGCTACAAAAAATTTGAGGTTCGTTTGTGGGCAAATGTATACATTTTTATAACAAGATTCCACATAGTGTAGCTGAATTGCCTTTTCATAAGTTCAAGGTACATGTTAAAAAGACGCTAATGAGTAAGGGCTATTACATTACATTCTAAAGTGGAAATATTTGTTTCCCCTATAAATTGTAAACACATAATAAGTTTATTGCGCCCATTCTTCTTAGCAGCTAAAAAGAACGTGCTGAATGGGAGGTAGGAAAAAAATGTATTAAGTTATATTTGAATTAAGTTAATTTTGATTTTGATCATTAAAAGAGCTTAAGAGCGGTAATAAAAGAAAACAAAATTTTCTACACCTAAAAAAAACGCAGACCGAGTTTTACAAAGAAAAATGGCAGAAGCACCCTGTCCCCAGCGCTACGGCGACAAAGATACGTCAACAAGGCTCGGCCGCTGTTTTTGCGCCGTCGCTCAGATTCATTCGTCAAAACAGATTCCGAATGCTTGATAAAGAGATCTGATTTATATTTGACGTTCGGGCGACGCAGGATACATTTTTTGTGGATGTCGCGGAAGATCCTTGTCTCGCGGGAGTCGGAGACGTCGGGACCAGTTTTTTGTATGTCGGCAGCGTGTGAAACCGTTCATGTTGCGTTATGGATTATTGGATAACTTTTTGTCGGGAGACTTTTTCCGATACTTATCTACTCGTGAGGCTTGTCTCGTGTTTGCTGCGATTTGTACTGTGATACTGTAGTTTTGACAGTTTCAAGAATAGCTTTTGTGTGTCTTCTAAATTGTCGATTCGTTAGAAACGAATTAAGGAAATAGTCTTCAATCTATATACAGCATGGATTTATGTTGGTCCTAACGCTTAT
Organism: Scirpophaga incertulas; assembly: GCA_036419045.1. Classification (NCBI taxonomy): domain Eukaryota; kingdom Metazoa; phylum Arthropoda; class Insecta; order Lepidoptera; family Crambidae; genus Scirpophaga; species Scirpophaga incertulas. Next base: position 40,689,105 of record CM071629.1, on the reverse strand, counting down.
GTATTGCAGAAGGATAAAAGCAAGATTAATTCAGTTGGAATGAGAGCATTGAGAGGAATGGCTAAAGTGACAATGTGTGATGTGAAAGAAGGTATAGTGACAAAAATCGATAAAGAATTGCTTAAAAAAAGAGTGAATGAAAAGCGACTGACGAAATGAATTCATAAGGCAAATATGAATGGATCAGTTCGTAGGGGACGATTTAGACGAATACACGAGGACTTCATCGAAAAGGAGGTATCTTGATTGAAGGTCAGGAGACGTATTTTTGAATCATTAGATGTGAATTTGGAATTCGAATACGAATACAAATCGTACGCGAAATTATTTACCCTCTGTTTACAATTTTATAGATTTTTAAATCAGTCGAATTCAGTGTTGTCATTAAAAACAAATTCTTAATTAGATTCCATTTCACGTAGAAGAATTAAAAATCACAACAACAAAAACAAAAAACCAGCGATGACCCACACGTGATACGAATCACTGTCAACGTCACTTCAGCTTTGGATATTCTACTAGTAGAAAACAAAAACGAGTGGGTTGAACCACTCGTTGCACAAACGCACGAAATGAAAGTTCAGAAATAGTGAATTCGGTAATTCGTATACGAATCTCACGATTTTGAATGCGAATTGGTTTTCAAAAGAGTCAATGTAGCAATTATGTTCATAAAGAGTCAATGTAACCATTATCTTTATAAATAACCAATATAACCATTTTTTTTTCTTCTTACATGGCTCAATATAACCTTAAGAGTTAATGTAACAATGTAATGTAAAGAGTCAATGTAGCAATTATGTTCATAAAGAGTCAATGTAACCATTATGTTTATAAAGAGCCAATATAACCTTAAGAGTTAATGTAACAATTATATTCATAAAGAGCCAATGTTACATTAACAGTCAATGTAACAATTATGTTTATAAAGAGTCAATGTTACATTAAGAGTCAATGTAACAGTTATGTTTATAAAGAGTCGATATAACATCAAGAGTCAATGTAGCAATTATATTCATAAAGAGTCAATGTAACAATTATGTTTATAAAGAGCCAATATATCCTTAAGAGTTAATGTAACAATTATATTCATAAAGAGCCAATGTTACATTAAGAGTCATTGTAACAATTATGTTTATTAATAGTCAATGTTACATTAAGAGTCAATGTAACAATTATGTTTATAAAGAGTCAATGTTACATTAAGAGTCAATGTAACAATTATGTTTATAAAGAGTCAATGTTACATTAAGAGTCAATGTAATATTAAATAATTGTTAATTAGGTTTATAAAGAGTCGATATAACATCAAGAGTCAATGTAGCAATTATGTTTATAAAGAGTCAATGTTACATTAAGAGTCAATGTAACAGTTATGTTTGTAAAGAGTCGATATAACATCAAGAGTCAATGTAGCAATTATATTCATAAAGAGTCAATGTAACAATTATGTTTATAAAGAGTCAATGTAATATTAAATAATTGTTAATAATGTTTATAAAGAGTCGATATAACATCAAGAGTCAATGTAGCAATTATGTTTATAAAGAGTCAATGTAACAATCACGGTCATAAAGTATTTCTCATGTGCCGAATTATTATAGCCAGTTGGTACGTGGAGTGCACAGGAAAAATCAGCATATACAACAAAATAAATTAAAGTCTCTTGTTCGCGACCAATCCTCGGCCGGGATACGGGCGGGGGTCGGAGGCAAACTCAGAAATCTGTCGCCAAATGAGTTCCGGCTGAAGAGCAAACAGCGATGAGGGTGCTTGAAGACCGGATTGTGTTTGTGTCTTGTACCTTCGAGACTTCGGCTTTTCGAGAGCACTGTAGGTTTTTGACTATAGGTTGTTGCCGATCGAGGAAAAGAATTAGAAATTTTACTCGAGTTAGTTTTTATATCGTATATATTTTTGCGTGGTCTTTTTTCTAGTGCCTCAAACTATCTTTATACTTGTACTAGCGGACCCGACAGACTTCGTCCTGTCAAAAAGATTTGTACAGTGGCAGTTTTTTGTTCCTAATTATTTTATAGATAATGTCGCATAGCCAACCAAATCGCAAAAAAAGTCTAAATGACCTTTTACATTTTGTGGCTATTCAATTTTGGAACGTGACATTAAATCCTCCAACGATGTATTCTGTGCTCCAACGCACGCACGCACACTGTTTTGATAGATATGATTGAATTTCAACTATATGTAGCGTTAATAAAGCGCAAATTGACTCTTTGATGTTAGGAACACACCTTCATTGCTTAGACAACAGTGAGTGCTTGCAATATGAACTTTATACAATAACAATAAAGCTCAATTCGACTGTACGTTTTAGTTAGAAAACGTTTGCATGGGAAAATAAAAGGGCTGTTTTTAGGGTATATCTTAATAAATATAAATAGCATGGCGTTATAACTATGCTGGTTATGGTTCACAAGTCTACGGCGGGAGACCTTGTACTTCCAGTACAAGGTCTCCCGCCTACAACCAGCAAGGGGTATTTTTTTGTCTCTGTATTTTAACAGAGTTGTCTCTTAGAAGCTGGCCTCAGAAGTTGAAATATGATACATTTAATTATCATTTTTTTTGTATAATAGTTATTAAGCCTTATGCTTAAGAGAATATAGGACCATATACACACCTATTCAGAAATGATTTGTTAATTTATAAAACAACGTTAACAACAACTGAATGAAGTAACCACAGATAAAATATAATGTACCTACTTAACTGTAGGTGGCGCTAGTTGTACACGTAGTTTCTTATTATTTTTATATAATTAACATTAAGAAACTGGACTGTGGCGTTAAGGGAATCAATTAAAAGAAAGATTCATCTTTCTTACGCACACAAATTTATTGAACGAGTCGGAGTAAGGAACTCACAATTCCTTTATCTGGTGGAAGGTAGATTTTTTTTTATTTTATTTTATTTTATTTATTTTTATTTTTTATTTTTCTCATCAACAGGTTTCTACAGCATTTGTGACAATAAATATATAAAACAATTAACACTTAGACAGTGCTTCAGCCAATTACAGAAACCCACTTTGTATTCTGTTAAAAATTTGCAAAAGGGTCAGGGGTTGAAACTAATTTCACATTATAGACATAAAAAAACTAAAAAACAAATACTTATTTAAAAATTACAAAAAAACGTAAAAATAATATTATAGTTACTGTAGGTGTGTGTTTTGTGTGTGTGTGTGTGTGTGTTTGATGTAGTGTATGTCTGCGTGCCGCGAGTGTCATTATTCCGTAACGTAAATTTGTCAGCCGAAAACAGTGATCGAGATTGTGAGCCAAAGCTAGCGCGCGCAGTTGGTTCGGTAGGCAAGAATACGGTATACCCACATGTATTCACAATTTCGTGAGGTTTGGTTTACATGGCGACCGAAACAAATGTACAAAATAATTTTAATAAGATTCAGAAATAAATTATATTATTGAATTGTATTAAAATTGTACTAATTATTGTATTAATTACAATATTAAATAAATTATTTTCCTTCTGAGTATAAAAGATATTTAAATTGAATCAAATTAAATTATGATTAATAATGAATTATTATTTATTAAGTAATATACTCTTACGCAAAGCAGTTTTGAATGCATTTCTAGATAGATTGAAAATGTCAATTTCGGGAAAATGTCTGTTGTACGTTCTAGGCAGCCTGATCGTCATGTCATTAGCTTCGTAATTAGTTCGCGCTAGTGGTACGTGAAATAGTTGCGTGTGTCGCGTTCTTTTTACGGGTGCACTGAGGGTGACCATGCGGTTCGCCAACTCTGTACAATCCAACTTTCCAGTACAGATATCATGCAGAACCACCATGTCTTGTGATATTCATCCATAGATTTGCCTATTACTCCCCTGCGACGAAGTCCAAGAATGCGAGGAGTGGCCGAGGAGTTTCCAGGTCTTCAAAGCAGAAGGAGGACGTCCAGGTAGTTCAGAACAAGGGTTGGCCAACCGTGTATTTGGACCCAGAAATTTTATAATTCACCGTGTCTTATATATGAAGACAATTCGCTCCGTATGATTGTGACCACTAGCTGCGCATGAAGAAGCATAAGCAGGTGAGGATGAGGAGTAATAACTAATTTACTAGTGAATGTGGCTAGTATGATAATATCACAATCAGAGCGGAGGTACATAAAATATTATACAAAAGATGAGTCTAAATTATAATAATGAATAATGTCCGCTAAGATACATATCATTAGCGTAATTATATATAAAAACAAGTAAATAAATGTATGGCTGGTCTAATGTTTTAGCTACATTAATCACTAACGGTAAGAAAAGATCTTATAAAACGCTCAACACTTACCTAGACAAGTAGGGTTTACCACATAAAAACTAATATTTATAAAAACTATTTTTGATGATAGTAATAAGCAACGATCGCTATTAAAGGAACGTTTATAAAATTTAAAGTTGACACGAGAAGAACGTAACGTAGGTCTCGTTAAGTGTCAGGAATGATTCTGGCGACCGTTACCGGCCGCCTGCTTATTCGGCAACGGAGCGAAAAAAAAACGGCAAAGGAATGCGGTGCCACAGTATAAAATAATATCTGTGAACCACAGAGCAGACTTAGCGCCAGTTGAACAACGAGACGTATACATCTCTTTTAGAAAAATATACGTTACAACGTTACAGGACTTTGAGTTTGTATTTTTTCCCTTAAAATTAGCTATCTGCCTATACTATGTTGAAGAGGGAAGTTAAATCGTAAAAGGTTGCAACATGAACAAGAGACGCCATTAAAATCTGTGTAAAGGAATAGTAAAAGTAATTTAAAAAATAAAAAACGTCGCCTTACACTAGGATTTTATCCTGTGTCGTGGGCGCAGTCACAAACATACAAATCTTACATACAGATACACCCAAACCGGAACAAATTTTTTTAATAGTGTCCTGCGGTTTTTTTTTTTCTTTTTTTTTAGTTGTGCTAATTTACACGGGTACCTGTTTTTGGTAATTTGTATCCTTTTGTGGCTTAAGGGTAGTCATACTCTCATTAAAATCTCTTCGGCAGTGTCGTGTGAGGCGGGTCGTTACGTTCCCTAAAACATGGTTGAGCGAAGCGATGGCTGGTTCATGCGTCATGCTCGTGAACGGGTGCTGCCAGCGGAGACGAGTCTGCTCTTTGCTATACTGGGTACTACTCGTATTTATTATACGAGTAATTTTAATTTAACTTTAATATATTCTTTTAAAACTGTATGACACGGCATTCCAAATATAGGCATGTTTTCAAATTATATTTTTATTAGTTGTATTTCCTATATCCTAATATAGGAAATACAACTAATAAAAATATAATTTGAAAATATAAAAATATAATGGAAAGTGACTTCATGAATTATCCATATTGAAGTCATTTTCCAAATTGACGAATCTGTATCTATTTAATACAGGGAAAAAAACAGCCCTTGCAGAGTTTCTTGCCGGTTCTTCTCAGTACAAGGTCTCCCGCCGTAGATTTGCGAACCGGTGGCGTAGCTTTTCGACATTCACAAGTGCTTGTAACAGCCCAGACTGAATAAATGATTTTGAATTTTGAATTTGAATTTTTTAATACAAAATATTTGTCCCGTGCGGGAATTGACACGAATTGACACGACCCGCGACACGTCGCGTAGAAGCCGATTACTCGACCACTGCGATATTATAAAGCAGTTACAAATTATTAATGAAATTAATACAAGGAAAATGTCAAACCGTTACGAAGCTCACCTCTTAAGGAAACAGACAACCCCTTACTTCGACAAATTAATTAAGAGAGCAGCATAGGTTCTCCAAACAAAATTTATCCGAACGCTGCGGCAGCTCCTCGCGAGCGAAATAAATTAAGCAAATCCATTAAAATGATTTCGTCTTTCATGTAGCGATCGAGGGTGAGAATAAATTTTATTTTAGGACACGTAATTGCTAAAGCTGCGAGCGTTCCGCCAGTTGTGTTTGCTCTTGAGGAGCTCCAATTCATTCGCTGAAACAGATTTGAGCTTTGTTTGCAGAGCAACCATTTTAATCTTAACAAATAGAATCCTAAGGTCTTCTTTAATGCGATCCAAGTGTTTGCACAAGGAAATTATGGAGACACTCTATGTTGATGATCGTCTGGTATTCGCATGGGCGCGTAAGCCGCTTTACGCAGTTAGATTGATTTTGGTAACAATAATATAGACGAAACTAATCGCGGGTTCAATTCCCGCACGGAACAGATATTTGTATGCAGTATTTCCAAACCGATGCGATATCGAAACCTACACAAAAGAGCATATTCCCATTTATCATTTCATTCTTCATTCATTTTTCAATTCATATTTGAATAGAGTACTAGTTAATTTTAACTATAATCACTCTATGCATGTTGATTTATTCGTGACAAAACACAATTACTTCGTTACAATAAAATCATTAGGTACTATTAGTTGAAAACTGCATAAGGCATGATTGTTTCCATATTTTTAAGTTCTACTTTTTTGTAACAAATGCTGTTTGTTTTCCATGAAAAAAAAAATTGGTTGTCTGTAGAACTCCGTCTACTGCCGATATTTGAACGTGACAACGTCTATTACTTGGTAATTTTTTCTGGTGCAATGAAATTATTTAAAATAAAGTAATGTATAACATTTATATTTTTATTTATAGTTTGTTTAAATTTTCTGCTTCTGAAGTTATACATAAATTAATTAATATGAGTAATGTGCGTGGCTCCGTGTGGCGTCAGATTCGGCCGTTACGGTGTTTTCGAGAATGACTCCACGCCGTACCAATTTAATAGACGTTGTCACGTCAAAAAAATCTAATAAATCGTGTGCTGATTTTCGGTTCCTTATTTAGACGTAATAAAACAGGGTTTGAAGAGGTTTATTGCCGGTGATGAAAAGTAGATGACGTACGATACAAACGTCCGAAAAAGATCGTGGTCAAAATCCGCTAAATAGTTGGACTAGGACGTTTGTTCAATCAACGTTCAGCCTAGTCATTCAATTAAATGTCGTCATTCAATGAACGCACTAGTGGTACAATCAAATAGCAGATTCAACCAGATGACTGCGACATATCCATATATCCCTTATACTTTCAGAGTTTCGCCTATTTTTTCAAAGTAGAGTCAGATTTATGTCAAGCCTGCCAAAATTAGTTTTCGTAAAAAATACAAAGATATTTCTTCCCAAATTTAGTATGTTAATTAAATAACAAATTTTTTTTCTGGGTGCAATGAAATTATTTAAAATAATGTAATGTATAACATTTATATTTTTATTACGTTGCCGTGTGGCGTCAGATCGGCCGTTACGCCGTTCGTGGACTCCGTGTGGCGTCAGATTCGGCCGTTACGGTGTTTTCGAGAATGACTCCACGCCGTACCAATTTAAAAGACGTTGTCACGTCAAAATTTAAAAGGCCGGCAACGCATCTGATTCTCCTCTGGTGTTGCTCTATGGGCAGCGATTATCGCTTACCATTAGGCGATCCTTTTATTTATTTATTTATTGATACATACAAGCAAGCTTACAGTTCATAACCAATACGCTTACAAGTTAGTTGTCATACAAAATATTATATATACCCTAATAAGAACATATACATGTTTGTCAAGAAATTTAAGTTGTGAACAAACACTTAAAACATAATTAAATAGAATTAATAAGAATTATAGTCACCATAATTTGTCGATTACATCTAAAAATTATGAATAGTAAAATTATACAATTAAATAATGTCAAAATCTAAATATTAATATGTCAAACAATTTAAAATTATATGTCATTAATAATTAATTCGAAACAATTGATAAGACGCCTTGGTAAATGTGCAAATATGTCAATACTACAGTGCTGCGCAAGTATGTCACTTATCAGACTTAGTGCGTAGTTTGTTGGTGCGTGAGCTGTTCGAACAGTGCGTGTAACAGACCTATGTCGGAGCCCATTACAGATAACGTTCGACACAGGGTCTCTCAAACTATAATTAGTGAGTTTTTGTAGGCTTTTATAAGATGAGTCGCAGCTCAGATACTTTGAGAAACATTGACTTATTTCTAGGAACTTATCGTTAACAACTTGCAACTTAAGATAGTGTTGAGTTTATCTCAGAGCACTTCAGGATATCCCGATATCCTGAAGTGCATCTTGAGCTAGGGGTGATAACTCGTAGACACACGGTGCGCCGTACATGCGTGGGAATATGGATATATAACACCTCCCTTTGAATAAAGATTGGGCTGAATTGGCCGATCTTTGAGTTGTTGCGGAGTCGTCGTCGGAGCTGGAATTCGTAGCGACTGCTGTCATCGGGACGACGGTGACACGGTTGCGACGGTGCGATTTGCCAAAGCAATTATTGAATATATATAGGTATAATATGCATTTGTTCTGGTGTTACCAGGAGCCGATGATTTCGCGCGCGGAGCTAGCGCTCCATCTTGATTGCATGGCATTCTAGTTGGTACTCTTAGTCCAACTCTACCCAAAATTGTTGGACTATCTTTTGTTGCAATACAGATAAATAAAATTTTATGACCGCCATTATTCATCTGAATTTGAGGGTTACATTGAAGGATACAAGTAAAAATAATACCCATACTTTCTCTTATAAAGCCAACGAGCAAATTTCCGTTGAACCCTCTCTATAAGTAAAATATACTTTTCCTCGTATGGCTGCCAAACTACAGCTGCAAATTCCAATCTACTACGAACGTATGCGTCATATAATGTTTTTGCCACTCTTAAGTTTTTGAAATCCGAGGCAGTTCTAATGACAAAACCTAATGTCTTATTAGCTAGCTTACATGTTGTTGTCATATGCCTATGAAAGTCTAATTTAGTGTCCAATATTAATGCTAAGTCACGAATGTCATTTACTCTATCAATTGTGATGTCAAATAATTTATAATTTACACTAATAAATTCAAATCTAATTCAAAATCATTTATTCAGTCTGGGCTGTTACAAGCACTTGTGAATGTGAAAATGAAAAGCTACGCCATCGGTTCGCAAATCTACAGCGGGAGACCTTGTACTGAGAAGAACCGGCAAGAAACTCAGCAAGGGCTGTTTTTTTTCCCTGTATTAAATAGATACAGAGTCGTCAATTTGGAAAATGACTTCAATATTGATAATTCATGAAGTCACTTTCCATTACATAATATAATTAATCAATCAATCAATCAATACATAGTATAAAACAAAGTCGTTTTCGCTGTATGTCCGTATGTATGCTTAGATCTTTAAAACTACGCAACGGATTTTTGACGCGGTTTTTTTTAATAGATAGAGTGATTCTTAAGAAAGGTTTGTATGTATAATAATGCATAATATAGTAGAGAAACACTGATAAATTTAAAGGTTCTAATGTGATGTCGTAAATAAGCACGTTTTTTGCGCTTATATTGCAAACGCTGGCTGGACCCTACGAGATAGACCAAAATAATGTACTACAGTATTGTTCACCTTAAAAAGTTCAACAAAAAAGTCCGCGATGGTATATGTCTATCTTTTAGGGATAACCTACTATAACCATTTAATTACTTTTATTTATATAAACATTGCACCCGTGCGAAGACGGGGCGGGTCGCTAGTAAAAATATAATTTGAAAACATGCCTATATTAGGAATGCGTGTCATACAGTTTTAAAAGAAAATATTAAAGTTGAATTAAAATTATAATAAATACGAGTAGTACCCAGTATAGCAAAGAGCAGACTCATCTCCGCTGGCAGCACCCGTTCACGAGCATGACGCATGAGCCAGCCATCGCTTCGCTCAACCATGTTTTAGGGAACGTAACGACCCGCCGCACACGACACTGGTGGACAATAGGGAAAATGTCATGGTTTTACATTAACTGCGATTTGCTTTTTGATCGTTTGCTGCGCTATCCTATAAAAAAAATCTACAAAAATTATTTCCGGTCTGCGTGTTTACGTATGTGTGATTTCTGTTTGTAAATCCTTTTGTGGGGCGATGTTTATTAAAAATAAAAAAGTGGCCGGTATAATGAACTGACGAAAAACTTCTGCTAATTAATTTGATTTATTTTGCACTAGCGATCCGCCCCGGCTTCGCTCGGGTACAATGCTGATACTAAATACACTACAGAAAAAATTTGTTTTTTAATGTAAGCGGAAAGAAAAATAAAACACCTTTTAAAAAAAATTTAAAAACACGCTTTCAAAAAAACCAGTAAAAACTGCAGACTAAAAAGTAAGAAATAAAAAAAAGTTTAAAAACTGAAGACTTTAAAAACCTTACAAATTTGCGCACTAAAAAGTAGGAAAATAATTTTTTGACACCCTCCAAATGAATCCAAAATTGTTAAGACTAAAAAGAAAGCGTGGGGCCCTCATCATACTTCTTAATTCATACTGTCGTAACATCTTTAATTTGTTAAATTATAATTTATTTTATTAATTATAATTTATTATATTAAGTCTACTGAAGTCTACGTATTTGAACTTTTATTCGCTATACACCTTACTCGAACTAGTTATGGATGGTTAACAACGTATATATTATTTTATTAAAAAGTTTGTGTCCTCTGTTATCTTTACTAGTTGTTTTAGTTTTTTGGAAGGAAAATTACATACTTTTGTAGTATTTATACTTAGAAATATTTCATTTGAAAATTCGGTGACCAAATTTTAATCTTTCTATTTCATTTTGATATATTAATGTATATTGAAATAATTGCATGACTTGCGCTTACATGAGCCAATTGCAGATGATACATTAGAACGATTCGTGATGTAACTTGCATGAGTAACAAAGATTTTTGTGCTACTTTGCGTATTAAAGTCGGTTTTGTTAATATTTTTCTCTCAGCCTACATCACTTATTTTTGTGTCATCACAAGTTATTTGAATCAACTACTTTAGAAATACTTGAAAGATATGGTTGAAGTATGATGAGGGCCCCACGCTTTCTTTTTAGTCTTAACAATTTTGGATTCATTTGGAGGGTGTCAAAAAATTATTTTCCTACTTTTTAGTGCGCAAAATTTGTAAGGTTTTAAAGTCTTCAGTTTTTAAACTTTTTTTTTTTTTCTTACTTTTTAGTCTGCAGTTTTTACTGGTTTTTTTGAAAGCGTGTTTTTAAATTTTTTTTAAAAGGTGTTTTATTTTCCTACTTTTTAGTCTTGACTGTAAAAAAATGTGATGTAGAGCAACCACCTGTCTAATTAATAGAGTAAAAGTTGATTAGTTACACTTCTATTGAAGCAATTAAAATTCATTGACTTACTTATTCAATGATTTTTGCAATGATCAATAGAATTGAAGCGTCTTCATGAAGCTGTATGCATATGCATTTAGAATTTTTATGCGGTCATTTGGTGGATGATGATGAGTTTGATGTTCGACGCCAATCAGCGAATGGCTTAAAGCGTTCGAACCCGTTCCACAACCACATCAAGTAACACCTATCCGCCTCTCTATGTAGCTTGGTAGGTTTCCCTGATGCAATGTGCGAAATTTGGCTTTTGCAAATCATCATCACTACAGTTGGGGGAAAAAAACAAATATTTCACTCAGTCGTAGGGCGACGTCCTTTTCTCACCATAGAGTTTTCATATATTCAAAACCTAGAGTATTTCCCGTGTATTATTAATTTTCTTGTGTATTATTAACCTGGTGTATACCCAATTTCCACGTATGGAATCGACTTTTCGCATCTACATAGGATACTTTTTACCGCTGTAAAATACCTCTCCCACGGGAAAACCTGGTAACAACAGCTAACCCATATCATGGGGGGCATTTGAAATAGCCAATCCGCCATCTTGGATGTCCGCCGTTTTGGATTTAAGTCACGTGACTAACTTGTTCGTTTTCCTGACAGCAAACCCTTTTATTGATACCCATATCATGGGGGTGCATTTCAAATAGCCAATCCGCCATCTTGGATGTCCGCCGTGTTGGATTTAAGTCACGTGACTAACTTGTTCGTATTCCTGACAGCAAACCCTTTCATTTGATACCCATATCATGGGGTACATTTCAAATAGCCAATCCGCCATCTTGGATGTCCGCCGTGTTGGATTTAAGTCACGTGACTATCTTGTTCGTATTCCTGACAGGCAAACCCTTTCATTTGATACCCATATCATGGGGGTGCATTTAAAATAGCCAATCCGCCATCTTGGATGTCCGCCGTGTTGGATTTAAGTCACGTGACTAACTTGTTCGTATTTCTGACAGCAAACCCTTTCATTTGATACCCATATCATGGGGGTGCATTTCAAATAGCCAATCCTCCATCTTGGATGTCCACCATGTTGGATTTGAGTCACGAGACTATTTTTTTCGTGTTACTGACAGAAAACCCTTTCATTTGATATCCATATCGTGGGGGTGGATTTCAAACAGCCTGTCCGCCATCTTGGGGAGGCCGCCATATTGGATTTGTAATGACGTTTCTTAGCTAGGTCGTGTATTGTCACCGAAACCAAGCTTGTATGCAAAGTTTCATTTAATTCGGATAAGAGGAAGTGCTCGAAAAATTGAAAAGAAAATTCCACCCAGATTACAAAACAAACAAGTCAACTCTATAGAAAGCGTGTAATATTTACGACATCACATTAGAAACATTAAGAATAACAGTATTTCTCCACTAATTAATGGATGTTATTAACAAAATCAAAATTAATTTTATTCAAATATGACTTCATAGAAAGCTATTTTGAATCGTCCAAATTTTTTTTCCTACCACCCATTGAGAATGTATTTTGTAGCTGATAAGAAGAATGGGCGCAAGAAACTTATCCCCTTTATCAAAAGTAATAACATTTACAATAAATTATGTCGTTATCATACAATGTACATAATGTGTTTACAATTTATACGGGAAAACAAATATTTACACTTTAGAATGTATCCTCAAAACAACACCAAGCATTGGCATCATTTAAATAATCATTGACTTTGTAATAGCCCTTACTCATGAGCGTCTTTTTAAGATGTACCTTGAACTTATGAAGAGGCAATTCAGTTACACTTTGTGGAATCTTGTAATAAAAAGGAGATAATTTTTTCTTGTATGGAGAATAGACCCACTACAAAATGTAACGTTTATTAATGAGACATACGTTAAATAATTTCTTATTAACCCTAGATATTATACGGAACATTAGCTTGTTTTTATCTAACGGGAATATCGAGAAATCAATTAAAACATGAAGATTAAATAACCTAAAAATTCTTAGTAGTTAGTAGCTTTATTTGATTTGTGTATTCAAATTGTTTTTTACGTAAATGCAATTTAACACTTTTTTATTCTTGAAAAATACAATCTTCTTTGGCCACTACCAAACGCCCGAACTCGTATTATTTTTTGCACTCTAAATACTAGATACGGGAAAGAAAACGAAATGAAGCCGTTGGAAACGTAAACACAGAATTCGGTTGAAAACAAACCGACGTCAATTGGATGTCAGTGTAGGTACCATTCTGTCGCTGTCATAAATGATGACGTGTTCCGTTTCACGACGATACTGGACTGACGAACTAATAGTTAAAATAATCTAAAATAGTATTAAAATAATTATTGAGAGTTCAATACTTTTATATAAATAAAAGAAATAATACACTATTCTTATCTATTATTATATTTATATATATATTAAATCATCTTTCATTTTGATTTAAAAAACGTTAGTTCCTTTACCTCAAATGTCAAAAGTCATTACTAAGTTTAATTAATTGATTTTATTATTCCCGTTTCATTTTTACTCATAATATCGTGCAATTGTTTTTAATAATAAATTGATATTTTAGAGTTCAATAATATCAATAAACGTTGCCGTTTTCTAGTGGGCCTAAAAAAATTATCTCCTTTATACATGTAAACCTTCCACTTCACTCTATCTATTAAAAAACCGTATCAAAATCTGTTGCGTAGTTTTAAAGATATAAGAATACATAGGGATTTAGGGACAGAGAAAGAGACTTTTTATATTATATAGTGATGATTAATGTCACTGTCATCTAAATATATAAGAACAAAACCTAAGCACCCAAGCAGGCTTAGCCTTAAAAATAAATTGCGCAAACTTTTCTGCGAGGGAAGTCTTAGGATAGAATGTGATATTAGGCTATTATGTAATAGTGTTATATATGTTTTATTTATATACTAGCTTTCTGCCTGCGGCTTCGCCCGCGTGGATTTCGGGATTGGGTCTATAGAGGGTTAAGGGTCATAGCTTTTGCCCACGGCTACATATGCGCGGAGGTCGGTGGGACTATCCGTTTTTCCGAGATAAAAAATACCGCAAAGCTTGCTCAAGAATCACTCTATCTATTGATGAAAACCGCATGAAAATCGGTGTAGTAGTTTTTGAAGTTTTCATCGCGCATCCTACGGGATCTGTCGGTTTTCTGGGATAAAAATAGCCTAAAACTTTCCTCGAGAATCACATCATCTATTGATGAACAACACATGAAAAACCATGCAGTAGTTTTTGAGCGAAGCCTTTATTGCGCATCCCGTGGGATCTGCCGATTTTCCCGGCATAAAAAGTAGCCTATGTTACTCTCTATCTTTTCAACTATCCCTAAAAAATCACGTCAATTCGTCGCTCCGTTTTGCCGTGAAATACGGAAACAGACAGACAAACTTTCCCATTTATAACATTAGTTTGGATAAAAAAATGTTTATAAATTATATATATATATATATATATATATATATATTATATATATAATAATATATATATAAAATAGGGCGAATGAAAGTCAACACAGGAATAGTTTGAGAACTGAAGAAGAGTATACGGCGACAAAAACAACTTGTTGGGTTTGATGTAAATTACGAAATCATATAATTTAAGAAATCTTTGACCTTGTAATACCCTTTTTTCATTAGAGTATTTTTAATATGTGCTTTAAATTCATGAAACGATGAAGCAGTAATATTTACTGGAAGTGTTTTATAAAAAGTTCACATTTCCCTAAAAACGAATCTCTAGTTTTTTGGCAAGCCTATTTTTATTTCTCGTGTTAAAATGATGAATTTGAATATTTGTATTAAACGTATCGTAGTTCTTATAAAAATATATTAAATTTTCATAAATATATTGACACGCTAATGTCATTATATTTATTTCCTTAAATACGCCATGCTAGTATAAGGTACTCGAAATACTAATCCTGCGCAGACGACTTTGCAGGCACCAGAACACGATAACATTAAGCGATTTTAATGACCTTGTTTTTATGAAAGAGATTCACGAACTATTAAATTAAATCAGACGATTCGCTCACTTCAGGTAACGCGAGGAGTTAAGCGACACTCGATAGCGAACCAAACAGAAGCCAGATAACGGAGGATCATGTCGCCTTGACACGCACCGCATAACGCGTCGTTTAACTAATCCACGATTTAACTTTATGCGATTTTAACGTCCTGTTTGCTACTGTTGACGCGTAAGCGACAATCCAGTAAGCACGAATACGCAATTGACTCTTTGGTATTCTAAAGCTGTATGTAATAGCGTTCTAAGGTAACGCTTTGGTGGTAATCTCTTTATTGTATTGTTTGGAATAAGCAAGCTAGTTTTAAGGCTATGAGTATTTTTAGCAATAGAAGTCGGCAGAAATCGACATTTGTTGGAAGCCAGAGAAATGAATACTCATTCCTCTAGCGCAGTTTCCGGTTTCAAGGTGTCGACATCTCTGAGGTCCTGGGTTCGAGTCCCGGTGGGGGCAGATGTTTGTATGATGAATGCGAGCACTTGTACCTTAATCATGTTTGTTATATACGAATATTTCTATCAACAATATTTATATATGTATGTTTTTCCGTAACCCTAGATCTCATAACACAAGCCTTACAGAACTTACTTTGGACTAGGCTAATTGGTGTGAGTGTAAAATCAAAATCAAAATCAAAATAATATTTATTCAACATAGACCTTTACAGGCACTTATTGACGTCAACAAACAAAAAAAAAAAAAAGTTTAAAAAAAACAAAACAAAAACCTTGTCCGTACGTACGAATAAGGAAAAAAAAACAAAAAATATATTGACTCGACACCTGTTCGGAAATTGGGAGAGCCTTCTCGAGAAGAACAGGCAAGAAACTCTGAAGGTCTATTTTTTATCTCCTCTTTTCAATGTTAATAATTATAATAATATAATATAAAAATACAATATACTATAAGATACAATCATACCTAATAAGATTACAGTCGTATGTATGTTTACATACACATAAAATAATACAATATTATAAATAATGTTGTTACCAAACATGGCTCTATGAATAGTGTCCCTATTCCCAAATACTATGATCATTTAGATAGTCACTTACTTTATAATAACCTTTACTCATGAGAGTCTTTTTGATATGGATTTTAAATTATATATAAAGGCAAATCAATGACACCTTGAGGAAGTTTGTTAAACATAGATATACATTTCCCCAAGAACGAACAGCTAGTTTTATGGAGTCTGAACATTGGAACGGCAAGTTTATTTTTGTTTCTAGTATTCACATTATGTAGATCACTGTTTTTATTGAATTTATTATAGTTTCTATATACAAAAACTAAATTATCTATATATTGACTAGCTAAAGTTAAAATATTAATTTCTTTGAACAATTCTTTTAGTGATTCTCTAGCCCGTAAACAGTAAATAGCACGAATCGCTCTTTTTTGTAAAAGGAAAATACTCTCAATGTTAGCCGCTGATCCCCATAGCAGCAGTCCATAGGACATAACACTATGAAAGTAGCTGAAATAAACAATTCTTGCCGTTTCAACATTAGTTAAAGTCTAATCTTTTTTACTGCGTACGCCGCTGAACTAAGTTTGATTGCCAAAGTTTCAATATGTGGATCCCACTGTAGTCGTGAATCTAACGTAATGCCTAAGAATTTAGTATTATTTACCAAGTCAATGACATCACCATTCATATTTAAACGAGTATCAACCTGCCTTACATAAGAAATATAAATTGATTAATTATGATTAAAGGTTATAATTCTAAAAAAATATTATGCTAATATGATGTAAGTAGATCGAAGTATATTTGACACTCCGTTCACCCATCTCAATTTTGACCACGGTGAATTTTCCTTAACTTATAAACAATGCGTCGCTCACCAAAATTTTAATATACATATATATTGTATGTATTGTATATATTATATAACCAATGGCTACGTCAATTTGATTTGTTTTTAATTCAACCGTGAGTATTACATGCAGTGCGATTACTCTCTGAGATTCTTACAGGATATTCAAAATAATTTTAACATATGACTTCATTTCGAATAGTTTAAACTATGCTATCTTTGACTAGAAGTAGAGGAAAAGAAAGCAAACATCGAAAGACCCGGGTCGGAGAGTAGCAGGTATACAAATAGCTGTGAATTAATAATAAAAATAAAGGTTCTCATTACCACCAAAATAGAAATGCCACAAACCTTTTGACCATTGATGGCAATAGTTTCTGTGCATCTAACTGTTTATAGTCTTTAGCTGCATTTTTATGGTGCAGATGGAGATTAGTCCCAGTTGGTCACTCCACGCATACTTTCAATAAATTTCGCTTAAATGGCCTCTACGCGTTGGATCTCTATTCCCGCGTACGCCTTATAAAGGACCGTGTCTTATAAAGTCGCGTGATATAAGCGACAATAATAATAATGGTCCACATATGTTTTGACCATTAATAACAATAGTTTCTGTGCATCTAACTGGATATAGTCCTTAGCTGCATTTTCTATGGTGCAGATAGAGATTAGACCCAGTTGGTACCCTCCACGCACAATTTCATTAAATTTCGCTTAAACGGCCTCTACGCGTTGGATCTGTGTCCCCGCGCACGCCTTATAAAGGACCGTGTCTTATAAAGACGCGTGATATAAGCCACAATAATAATAATACCTTTATTTCAGAGTCCATACATTTTAAGTGCTAGTAACAATTTAAATAATACTAATAATAACACCAGGGCCCGCTTGGATACTTCCCTCTTACCTCTTGTGCCTTAAAATATCAGTGTTCGCATCGCTGTATTGCAGAATGAAGGGTGAACTTTCTGTAATAGATTTAATTACAGACATTCCTCTGTTAATGATAAATTTTCTGTTGATATAGATCATTGCTTTTTATATGGAGTTAGAAAGTATCCCGTCCAGGTGGAGAGTCCCCTGTCCGGCGGATCCCATAATTGATGTAGCCTATAAATCCTGCTCAGAGCGCACACCATTTAGACCACCCCCCCTCCCCCTCCCCTTGCTCTCAGAGCACCGCTGGCAATAAAAGCGTTATTAACCTATTAAAATAGCCAGTAGCATGGAGTGGCAGTAAATTTTTATTATTAAAATTAAGCGTCGACGTCGATTTTATTCTCGTTTGATTGTTTTGAGGAAAATTGATAGATACATTCGTTTATGCCATACTAGCTGTCCCGCGACTCGCGTTGTATCGGATTTTCCAAAAGGAAACTTATATTTTCCCGTAGTGGGAATTATCTTGTTTTTGCCTGTGTCTCCAACTACCTCAATAGTAAATTGCATCAAAACCTTTCCACTTGGTTTTTTCATAGTTTCCCGCAGGAAAAATATATATTCCAGTACTAAAAATTTTCTTATATCCTTAGCAATGGCTTATGAATCTCGTGTTCATTTAAATCAAATTTAAAAAAAAAGTTGACATTAATAGTATTGAAGATGATGAACTTTCGATACTAAGAATCATATATTTTAACCCTTCTCAGCCCTTTTTTTTATCAAACTAGCGACCTGCCCCGGCTTCGCACGGTGCTGTGCTGATACTAAATACATTACAGAAAAACTGTGAACTTTGTATATAATAAATTAAAGTTTAAAAAATAACATAAAATTGATTGAAGTCAAAATAAAACTGTCGTAATCATTTCATAAATTGATATTATTGAACAAAACACGTGGGGTGCTAATGTTATTATTAGAGATCGGATAATCGGATGCATATTTATCTAAAGTTAGTTTAAGACAAAGTATGGAAACGGCTTTTTATTGTTTTGTTAAATAAGATTTTTCTCCATTTTGTTTTTTTATTCAATTATTTAATTGATAATTGTTTTTGTCAAACTAGCTCACTACTTTCGTATAACACTCTTCATGTAATAAATCGTACATTCACAAATCGCACGGGGAACTGAAACTAAACTTCATGTAAATACGTATGCATAGTTGTATAAATGAACCCGGAGTCTCGGTCTTTTGAAAATAAATACCACGTGCTAATTTAGTAATTTTCAAACAATATCACTACGTTAAATTTGCAGTCCCGTATTTTCCCGGATTTTTATTTAACAAAATGTATTTTAAAAAGCCGCTTCCATAATTTGTGAGCCAAAAATTAACTTTAGGTAAATATGCATCCGATTATCCTATCTCTAGTTATTATTGTATGTATGTATGTTATGTTTTTACACATATAAACTTTCTTCTTTAATCACTCTATCTATTAAGAAAACCGCATAAAATCCATACATAGGGATATGGGGACAGAGAAAGCGACTTTGTTTTATACTATGTAGTGAAAGCCTTCTCTTTGATCGGGCTCCAGACTAATTGTGTACCAAATTTGATTTACAATTAATCCAATCAAAAATTTATTCTTCAGATTTGGATCTCTTTTGCCATTGGTTCACAAGTCTACGGCGGAAAACCATATATTTAACTGTCTTGTCATTCGACGATCTCCATAGTCGAGTGGATAGTACACCGGTTTCAAGGTGTCGCCATCTCTGAGGTCCCGGTTCGAATCCCGGTGGGGGCAGATGTTTGTGTGATGAATGCGAGCGTTTGTACCTTAGTCATGGTTGTTGATATATATTTGTATAAAAATATTTATATATGTATAATATATGTGTTCAGTTCTTTGTATGTCACCGAACACCGCCACTGACGTCACTCGCTTGACTGTCGCCGACGGCGTGCATATTTCATTGAGTGCATTCGCAATCATCAGCGCAACCGGGTGCATTCTAAGCAATTATTGTTATCATAAAATTCGTTATCATTTATCAGTTAAGTTTAATATATCATTATCAAATTATCAGTTGTTTTATGTTCCTAACCCGAACATAAATTGGTCCTTCGAGCCGGATATGTATGTCTATCCGTTACCCTAGATCCCATAGCACAAGCCTTATAGAGCTTAGTTTGGGCGGCTAATTGGTGTAAGTGTAACAAATATATAATATATATATATATATATGGTTAAAGTAGATGATACTGTTTATATGGCCAAGTGGTTCTCCTGGTCGAGCTGAGCAAAAAATGTAATGGTCGCAAAGAAAGCAAACTACGCATTTTCGCTAGGGGGCTCTGAAGTCTGTATTAGAAAATCGTGGTTTTCGGCAGAATCAGCAGATTTTGGATATGTTGTTCTCCTTGACGAGCTGATTCAGAATATTCACTTTTAGAAAAAGTTAACGACGCATTTTCGCGCTAGGGGGCTCTGAAGTCTATACTACAACGGTAGCAAAAAGGCTTACGGCCTGCCTGATGGTAAGCAGTCACCGTCGCCTATGGACGCTTGCAACACTAGGGGCATCACAAACGCTTTGCCGACCTTTTTAAAAACCTATTTACTCCCTTTTTGAAGAACCCCATACTGTAATCCCGGGAAAGCCTCAGCAGGGAGCTCGTTCCACAATCGGAGCGTGCGCGGAAGGAAATTTCGTTGAAACCGCACTGTGCGTGACCATTTAGGCTCCAGCATGTGAGGATGAACACCCTGCCGATGGCGAGCGGTGCGATGGTAGAATGTGGCCGTGGGCATCATGTCCAACAATTCTTTGGAACATAACCCGTTGTATAAGCGATAGAAAACACACAAAGAGGCACAGTCTCTTCTCAGACTTAAGGGCTCAATACCGCATGTGAGTATGGGATCGTCAACGATACGCTCAGCGCGTCTTTGGACCGAATCAAAAGGATCAAGTTGGTATCGAGGTGCTCCCGCCCACAGGTGACAGCAGTACTCCATATGGGGCCTGACTTGCGATTTGTATAATAGCAGTCGTTGCCTCGGAAGGAAGTACCGCTTAGCTCTGTTAAGCACACCTAGTTTTTTAGAAGCCAACTTGACCTTGTCATCTAAGTGACTTCGGAATTGAACGTCACTGGAGATGTTGACACCGAGGATCCCAATACTCTTCGAGATGTTCAAGGTTGTGTTGATTTCCTAATTCAGATTTCAGAGCCCCCTAGCGGGCAAATGAGTCTTTAACTTTTTTTGTGACTATTACATTTTTTGCTCAGCTCGACCAGGAGATCAACATATCCAAAATTTTAATCTGGATACCGAGAACCACTTGGCCATATAAACAGTATTATCTACTTTATGTAATTATTAAGAGATAACAAACAGTTACAATATATAAAATATAATTTAGTTTACTATATCTATACAAGCCAATACTGCAACCAACAACGTTATCCACAGATTAATAAAAACAAAAATACTGCGCTAGACTCGACTTCGGCACCACACAGCGTACACACGTACACAAACACACACACACAGACTCACATATACATAAAACACATAAATGTATATACATTATCTATACTATAATATAATATTATAAAGAGGAAAGATTTGTTTGTTTGTTTGTTTGTTTGTTTGTAATGAATAGGCTCCGAAACTACTGGACCGATTTTAAAAATTCTTTCACCTTTGGAAAGCTATATTATCCCCGAGTAACATAGGCTACTTTTTATCCCGGAAAAAACGACAGATCCCACAGGATGCGCAATAAAGGCTTCGCTCAAAAACTACTGCACAGCTTTTCATGCGGTTTTCATCAATAGATAGAGTGATTCTTGAGCAAGGTTTTGCGGTATTTTTATCTCGGAAAAATGGATAGTCCCACGGGAAGCACGATAAAACCTTCGCGCCATAAACCGACTTCGTGCATATGTAGCCGTGGGCAAAAGCTATGACCCTTAACCCTCTATAGACCCAATCCCGAAATCCACGCAGGCGAAGCCGCGAGCAGAAAGCTAGTAAAGTATAATTTAGTTTACTATATCTATGCAAGCCAATACTGCAACCAACAACGTTATCCACAGATTAAAAAATCATAAATACTGCGTTACACTCGACTTCGGCATCACACAGCGTACACACGTACACAAACACACACACACACACACACAGACTCACATATACATAAACCACATAAATGTATATATATTATAATATATATATTTTTAGTTAGAAGCCCATTTTAAAGATAAAAAAAAATCAATATCTTAACACTAATATTTATTTAAAACCACAAATCAAATTAGACAAGATAACACTGCTCATAATATGTAGCAAAGTTACACAAATAAGAATATCGAAACAGAACATGGCTCACGTGGCCTATGTAGGCAGACCGTCACGGACTCTAACCCCGAACTCGACTATCAGAATACCTCCGTACGCCGCGGTAACCTCGAACCAAGTAGACGAGTCTTGCATATCTTCGTCTCAACCTATTCTTGGTTGGGGTAATCGATATAGGACTCTGTCCTCTGCGGTGGGATCTTACGCCACCCGTTACGACGGGTGGGTCTCTGGGTTAGGCCATTTTTGGGCCTTGTGGCTTCACATCATCGCCTTCTCCATGGAGGAGGGCTGTTTTGCTTCCTTTTTATTTTTTATTCATCTTCTTCATCTGTTAATAATATATCACTCGGCAGCATCCTTAGCCTGCCTTCTGGGGCCTGGCGTGCTGCGGTGCTAAGTCTTTTATGAGGGGATGCGTTGATTTAGAAGCCTCTTGTACATGTTTCGGGCGAGCTTGATGGTATGCTCCCTGATTGTACTCATCTTTAGGTCTCTATGTAGGACACTGTTCCGCACGTAGCGCGGGGCCTTCGCTATCGTACGGAGTGCCAGTGCCTATTGGGCCTCCAATCTCTTTTGGGCTCTTCTATTTATTAGGGCCATCCACGCCGGGCCTGCGTATGTGATGCGGGTGCGTATATACATTTTATAGACCATAAGTCTCTGGCGGAGCGGCAGGTTGGAGTCGAGAATCGGTCTCAAGATGATTCTGGCCGCTCTCGCTTTGTTCACTGTGGCTTCGGTTTGACTCATCTTCAGGCGTCGGTCGATGGTTCAAGTAGACGAGTGACTGTGCCAGCCCACCTTATATAGCCCACACGACCATATTTGAGGTAGGGTAGATTGCTAAAAACGTGGCAGCCCGCATTATATAACCCACGTGGCCGTATTGCCAGGTTGAGGTAGGGTAGACTGCTAAAAATATATAATAGTATATACATTTGTATATGCAATTAAATTAATTAAATTTGAGATCTCTCGGTTTGCGAAAGATACAATTTACTAGTGATCTGTCTACCTCTTTGCAGCATACGATTGCTGTGTGAGTGATTTTGATATATACCCAGCTTAACATTGCACACCTTGCCAAATTTAAATCGGCTAATCCAATTATTTATCTTGTACTATATATTAATAAGGCTTAAACTTCCTTGTACATCATGTGTAGCTCAAGTCGCCTGGATAAGTGCGGGGTACGCTAATGACAGTACTACAAACGCCTGAATAATAAATGGCGTCCCTAATTTGGTTAAGGTGCGGCGAAAGGGTTAGTTCGCGAGTACAACATACTTGTTATGTATTCGAAGCTTTCATTTGTAATATTCTCAAATTGAGATATAACAATTATTATTAAGATTAGATTATAATAAAATCAATACATAGTATAAAACAAAGTCGCTTTCGCTGTATGTCCGTATGTATGCTTAGATCTTTAAAACTACGCAACGGATTTTGACGCGGTTTTTTTTAATAGATAGAGTGATTCTTAAGGAAGGTTTGTATGTATAATAAATGCATAATATAGTAGAGAAACACTGATAAATTTAAAGGTTTCTAATGTGATGTCGTAAATAAGCACGTTTTTTTGCGCTTATATTGCAAACGCTGGCTGAACCCTACGAGATAGACCAAAATAATGTACTACAGTATTGTACAACTTACAAAAATCCACAAAAAATTTCGCGATGGTATATGTCTATCTCTAAGGGATAACCTACCATAACCATTTTTTCACTGCACCCGTGCGAAGCCGGGGCGGGTCGCTAGTTTTATTATAATATAAACATTAAATATATGTAGAACAAAATAAAATGTAAATTAAATGCGCTAAAAAGAACAAAATAAACTACTTTTACATATAAAAGCTTGTCGCGAGATTTACTCATTTATAGAATACTTTTAACGACATAAGAGGAATAAGAGGAATAGGGAGGATAAGAGGAAGCCTGAAAGTAGCGCCAGTGGTAGAAAAAGTGAGAGGAAGTAGATTAGCATGGTTTGGACATGTGATGCGGAGGGATGAAAGTCGTGTCACAAAGCGAATGTTGAATATGAAAGTGGAGGGATACACGGGCAGAGGAAGGCCGAATAAAATATGGATCGATTGAGTGAAGAATGATATAAGAATGAAGGAAGTAAGCATGGAAATGACGGCTGATAGAGAGGAATGGAAGAAAAAGATCTACTGCGCTGACCTCAGATAATGGGAAATGAGCAAGAGGATGATGAGAATACTTTTAACGAGGTGTTCTTTGCAAGACCTTTCATTTGATACCCATATTGTAGGAGTGCATTAAAAATAATTGATCCGCCATCTTGGTAATGCCGCCATGTTGGATTTAGAATGACGTCACACACATAACCATGCATCGTCCTCCGACTTACACATGCATGCAAAATTTCAACTCAATCGGAGACCGGGAAGTGGGTCAAATTAAGATTCCAACATTTTCTTACATAGTTACAAGTGAAGCTAATATAAAAGTTTGTAAAAAGCTTGTAATAAAGAAGAAAGAATTAAGTCCATGTGATTTTAACAATCAACATACTCGTTTATAATAATAAGTGGTCGACGTTCAAGGAATATGATACTAAATTTAAAATCTACTCATCAAACATATAAACTAATGAGAAATATGTATATTTATTTATTTAAGTAGTTTTTACTAAACGATATTAGGATAAAATAAATATTTTAGAATAAAAAAAAAAATGACTTTATCCTGTTATTCAGCCCTCGAAAGACGTTGAGTAGTGTTTCCTCACTAAGTTAAGTTTTTTTGTTCAAGTTGGTCTAAACTTATTAGATTCCATAATTTTCTTGAATTATATAATTTTAAGATGTCCTCGATTTAGCGCTCGTTGTAGAGATGTTTTTCTGTATCCATCACTAACGACAATTATATGTTATATATCTTGCATGCCAATCATGATTATCGCTTGGGCACGAATAGGGCCGACTTGACCGGAGTGATACCACGGCCTCACAGAAAACCGGCGTGAAATAGCGCTTGCGCTGTGTTTCGCCGAGTGAATGAGGGTAACGGAGGCCCTTCCCCCTTATTCCTTTTTAAAAAGCCGGCAACGCATCTGTGACTCCTCTGGTGTTGACCTGGGTGTCCATGGGCAACGGTTATCGCTTACCATCAGGTGATCCGTTTGCTCGTTTGCTGCCCTATCCTATAAAAAAAAGTGATAAGAAAATGTTCGATATAAATTCATCAAATTGAGATTTATTTGTGCATTATTTTACATTTAAATTTTGCTCACAAACTAATGTAATAAATTTATGTTGACATTTTATTAGTTTATACGAATATTTTAAAATTTTTCAATTTTTCTTGCGCCCATTCTTCTTATTTGCTTTAAAATACGTCCTGAATGGTGATAGAAAGAAAAAGTTGAACGTTTCAAAAGAGCTTTATATGAAGTGTGTGGTGGCCGAGCACACCCACTAAGAAGCCTACAGAGAAGCCTACAGAGAAAAAATATTATTAATTATCTCCTCAAAAAGGCATATGCATTACTAGCCGATGCCCGCGACTGCGTCTACGCAGGATTAGTATTTCAAGTAGCTTATATTTTTAAACACCATCCATCACCGCAACTTCACACCAGTGTCACTTTAATCTCTGAACTTACAGTCGAGACGTGAGGCAGCCACTATAAATATTTGGGCACAATAAATATTAGTACCTACGGAGGGCTGGTTGTTACAGACCAAGTGCCGCAATATGTTTATAAATTATAAGCCTATGTGTTTCACGCCCCTTCCATGGCCGGGGGGCGTCGTCGGTGGTGGAGATCGGGGGAAGTATTGTAGCCTCCCCCGAAGAGGGCTCCCCTGTATCGGCGGGGGAGCGGAGGCTGGGGGTTCCCGGAAGTAAATTGGCGTTCCCGGAGGCTCCTTACATGCCTGAGGAAGGCAATCCCTGAGGTTTTTAGTGGGTAGGCCTCCCCCTTCTGGGGAGGAGTGCCCCACATAACCGCCGGCTCGCCACAGCCGGGGTATGCAACTTAATGCATTTTCCTCAGGGGAACAAAAAAAATAGCCTATGTGTTATTTTGATTTGTAAGCTATATTACTGTAAAGTTACAATAAAATCCATTAAGTAATTTATACGTGAAAGAGCAGAATTTGAGATCAGAATTTCACCATCATCATCAGAATTTGAGATTTAAAATTACTCTCAAGCAACTCCCATATTTTTAATACGAATACTATGTTTGTACAATGCCTTCTTTTTTTTATTCTCGATTACATCGATGCCTGCTATATACTCTACAGAAGAATTATTAAACAAATTGGAAAGTCTACAGAATCTCGCGCTTCGCTTCATATTTTGGGTTTCGTAACTACGACCTCCCAATCTCTGTCGGCATATAAAAAGATTTGTATGTAAAGCGCTAGAAAGTTCACTAATAAAGTAAATACTAGCAGAGTGAAGCTCGCAAAGGAAACATTAAAAACCGCAGCTTTTATCGCAAAGGAATTATCGACACAGAAGTAATTAAATCTGTTTATCGCGGTACTTGAGGTTCGAAGCTCGGGCCAATTATGCGAAATAAACACGACATAACAACTTTAATGAGTACCGCTTGAGCTGGGGTGTTAGACGCAATAAAAGGTTTATAATTAACAAATACTTTCTTCGGCTATTGCTTCCTGGAGAGCTTTTATAGGCAGTGGTGAGCAGAAATAAGTGGTCACCCAAATGAAGATAAAAAATAAAAAAATAAATATTTGTTACACTTACACCAATTAGCCTAGCCCAAACTAAGCTCTATAAGGCTTGTGCTATGGGATCTAGGGTAACGGATAGACATACATAATATTATACATATATAAATCAATTTTATTGAAATATATATCAACAACCATGACTAAGGTACAAATGCTGGCATTCATCACACAAACATCTGCCCCCACCGGGATTCGAACCCGGGACCTCAGAGATGGCGACACCTTGAAACCGGTGTACTCCACTCGACTATGGAGGTCGTCAATTGAAATTGTCAAAGATAATAATATACCCCCTTTTTTTTGTTCCCCTGAGGAAAATGCATTAAATTGCATACCCCGGCTGTGGCGAGGCGGTGGTTATGTGGAAGCCCCACATAACCGCCTCCCCAGAAGGGGGAGGCCTACCCACTAAAAACCTCAGGCATCTAGGGAGTTCCCGGGAACGCTAAACGACTTACGGGAATCCCCAGCCTCCGCTCCCCTGCCGATACAGGGGAGCCCTCCTCGGGGAGGCTACACCACCTCCCCCGATCTCCTCCACCGATGACGCCCCCGGCGTGTACTCATGATAAGTTCCCGTTGAAAGCTTTGTTTATACAACACTATAACTAAAGTACAAAGCTACTGTCTTCTGCTTAAATAATTAATTGATTCTATATTAAAATAAATAATTGGTTATCTGACGTGTGTATATTCGATATGTTTATTGTTTTGATATGTGAATCGATGTTTGTATTATTATGATTAGTGATATTATGATTTTGAAAGTGATAACAATTTGACCATCAGAGTTTTCTTGCCTGTTCTTCCTGGGGAGGCTACCTCAATTTCCGATTTTCTTCCTTGTATAAGGTTAGGTAGATTTTAAGCTCTTTGTGTCCTTCAAATTAAGGAAAAATTAAGGAAAGGAAACTGCACGCTTCAGAGATGCGAATGTTGCGATGGATGTGTGGGGTTACAAGAATGGACAAGATCAAGAATGAGTATATAAGAGGAAGTTTGAAAGTAGCGCCAGTGACTGAGAAGGTAAGGAGCAGTAGGTTAGCATGGTTTGGGCATGTAATGAGGAGGGATGAAAGCCATATAACAAGAAGAATGATGGATATGAATATAGATGGACCTAGGATGAGAGGTAGACCAAGAAAGCGATGGATTGAATGTGTGAATTCTGATATGAGAGTAAAGGAAGTGGATGTTGAGCTGACGAGTGACAGAGGAGAATGGAAGAGGAAAACATGTTGTGCCGACCCTACTTAAGGTGGGAAATGGGCAGGAAGAAGAAGAAATGTCCTTCAAATTTATATTTGGTTGGCGTGAATAAGTACCTGTAAATATCTATATTTATCATCAGACTATCTTAGGAAGCGTGATATTTAGAAATGTGATAATATAATATGATGTAATTCCCTTAACGCTATAACGATAGATACAATTAATATTTAAATTCAGTTTAATTACACCTATTTAATAGACTTCATTTTGTTATTAGCTTCTTCTCGGTATTCATAATGGCAACGTATCACTTTAAAAATAAATACATCACAGTTATTTGTTTTATAATCATTTGTAATGTTTGTTTGCGTTTTTTTCATATTAAATGATTAAATAAAATGCAAAGCTGCAAATGAAAATGAAATCATTACTGTTTGATTTGAGGTCTAAGCTAAAATTTGACATAAACACAATTTAATTTTGTACAATGATAAAAATAAAATGAACAATATAATTTTTATGATTAGTCTTATATATAAAAATGAATCGCAAAATGTGTTGGTAAGCTCATAACTCAACAACGCCTGGACCAATTTGGCCAATTCTTTTTTGTTAATGTTCGTTGAAGTTTAAGGAGTGTTTCTACAATGAGGAAAATTTGAATTATTATCGGAAATACCCTTAAAACAGCCCTTTAATTTTCCCATGCAAACGTTTTCTAACTAAAACGTACAGTCGAATTGAGCTTTATTGTTATTGTATAAAGTTCATATTGCAAGCACTCACTGTTGTCTAAGCGATGAAGGTGTATTCCTAACATCAAAGAGTCAATTTGCGCTTTATTAACGCTACATATAGTTGAAATTCAATCATATCTATCAAAACAGTGTGCGTGCATGCGTTGGAGCACAGAATACATCGTTGGAGGATTTAATGTCACGTTCCAAAATTGAATAGCCACAAAATGTAATAGGTCATTTAGACTTTTTTTGCGATTTGGTTGGCTATGCGACATTATCTATAAAATAATTAGGAACAAAAAACTGCCACTGTACAAATCTTTTTGACAGGACGAAGTCTGTCGGGTCCGCTAGTATGTAATAAAACTGATGAACTAGTCTGGTATTTACTATATTATCACTTCACTTTGTCACGCTCAACAACCAACTGCTCAAGATTTTTACAATTCTTTCCTCATTTGCTCCGCCCCACTACCACTTCCGGCCTACCTTTCGTTTCACGATGGAAACGGTTCCAAGTCTCAGACAACACAACAACTTTTTGTTATAACTTCTCATGAGTAATATGTAATATTATGATATTCGTATTATATTTCGTTTAAAATTATTTTTTATTAATGTAAGTGCAATATCAAATATATTTTTCAATTTTGAATAAATGGTATAACCAACGGAATCGAAAAGGAAGTTTGGTTTAACAACAATATTGTGGCAGTGAGACTTCTTCTATACTAATATTATAAAGAAGTAAAGTTTGTGTGTTTGTATATTTGTTAAATTGTAAAGGGTAATCTCAGGATCTACTGAACCGATTTTAAAAATTCTTTCACCAATAGAAAGCCACATTATTGCTGAGTGTCATAGGTTATATAAAAAACCGAAAAATAAAAAGGCTTTTATGTGGTAGCCCGTTTTGCAAAGTGAATCGGAGAAAAACCGGTCGAATGAAAGCGTTTCTTGCGAACGCTGCCTTAACTATGAAAGATATATTTTTGAGTTCTAGAGAAAAAATGTGGAGCTTGAAAATGCCTACAAAAAAGTCAACGACAGCGTATGTCTAACTTTTATATTTAAATTACAAAAAGTATATTTTTTAACATTAGCATAGACAATTTAATTTTTTATATTAATAAAATAATTCAAATCATTAGGTCATATTTATCTATACTAATATATAAAGCTGAAGAGTTTGTTTGTTTGTTTGTTTGAACGCGCTAATCTCCGAAACTACTGGTGCGATTTGAATAATTCTTTTTTTGTTGGATAGTCCATTTATCGAGGAAGGCTATAGGCTAAATAACATTACGCTATGACCAATAGGAGCAAAGACAGAGCGGTAAATGTGTAAAAAACGGGGGAAATTATTCATTTTTGAAGGCTTTCTTTGCGTGCGCTGCGAAAACGGTTCAAGATACACAAAAAATATGTATGAAAGAATTATTCCTCTATACATGATCTAAAAAAAAGTCCGCGACGGCATATGTCTATCTTTTAAGGTTTAGTCACAATGACCGTTTTTATGGTACCAATTTTCCGGTACCGTTTTTATGGTACCGGAAGTCACTATTCCACGCGGACGAAGTCGCGGGCAAAAGCTAGTTAGTCATATATTACGAAAAATTATGAATCTATGAAAACAAGTAAACTCATCGTCATAAGTGTGAAGGCCAAAGCAGCGGACGGCGCGCGATGGCTTCGGGTTTAATTCGGTTCGCGTTCGTGCTCGCTTCGGGGATTATTAATATTATGCCCAACGAAGTGGGCACGGGTCAGCTAGTATTAAATATTAATCAATTATACAATTTTAAACTTATATTAAACAATTATTATGTACGTAATTAACTACACGATTTTGTATAAAAATATATTGAAAATTACAACATTTAGAATTTATTTTTCGCGTGCTTTTTTGACTGTAATAATAATAATTTCTGGAGATTGGTACGCCTTTAATGGACCAGCATAGTGATGCTATAAATTTGTTTGTAAACCAGTCTACCACCTATGTTTACAAATAGTTCAAGGAATTTGACACTTTAACAGTCAGACAACTATTTATTAAGACTGCTGTTTTAAGACAACTGGTAATACAACGTAACTACATTTCAGAGCGTAGACTACATACTGTGTATAAGGTTAAGATTAAGGTTAATATAAGTATTTTTTTTTAATATTTCTTGAGGTTAGTCAACTGCATTAAGAATGCTTATTTAAATAATGAAAATCCATTTTGGCTGTATGTATTGTATTCTTAGGTTAATAGTTTTATTTAAGAGCTGTGGATTTTGTAAACTGAAATAAATAAATAAATAAAAAAGGTTCCTCCTTGTAAAACTGTCTTCGGTCAACATTTTTCCATATTTCTGTGTCCACTCTTATTCAATCGTATCAACAAATTCGTGAAGTTAGAAGGCTCGACTAAATATATATGTGGAAGGAAACTAAAACAATATCTTCGAATGTGCGATTATGATGAGACTGAAAACCTATTTAAAATTATAAAGTAAATTCAAATATATTATTATTTCTTTATTTAAAAGTATTTCTTAAATCAAAGTTTTTTTTTTACATCATTATTATTATATTTTATGTATGTGTATGTGTATGATTATCTATGTATATGTATGTGTATATTCAATATGTAGGTGTATGTGTATATGTGTATTTTATTACATATATAGGTAATATATTATTTTATTACTTGACATATCGAGTGTGTAATGATGTTTACGATGTTGTTTTGTATTAATTTCGTCGTATCTTGTCTGTTAATAGTATAAGTGAAGTTTTATTTTTATCGGTCAAAAATGTATACCACTGATAGGACTATCGTCATTCATTACGTTGCCGTAACACAGTTAATAACTAGTACGGAGGGTAAGTAAGCATTGTGTGTAGATGAAAATGTATATATTTTTAATGAATAAAGTATTAAAGTATTAAAAGTAACACTATTTTCGAAAAAAAAAAATGATTTGATTTGATCCTACTTACTACGGCCTTAGCTTCCTCGACTTTCAATAATACTTTTTTGAAATAACATAAAACAAATATTCAAATGAGGCTCCCATAGAATAGATAGAACAACCGACGCTCCAAATATTTATTATCAGTGGCCAATCAATTTTGCTCTGAAGTGTACCAATTTAGATGCGTTCATTAATTTGATCGGCAACAAAAGCTAACGGCTTCTTATTTTGATGGCGTGTTTTAATTAATTAACGATTTGTTCCTTGAACGAAGATCAGTGTATTTCGCATTTTTGTCTGACAAACTCGAGGAATTGTTTTCAAGTATCTGAACGTTGTTTGTTCATAAAATTTTTGGCATTCCCTAAATTGTTTAATTTTGATGTTATTATAAAATTTGTACAGTAAAATATGGCGTTATTTTACGGAGAAAATAGGTGAAAAATACAGGTAAATTTTTCTGTGTATCTCTACTTTTTCCTGACACGCTAAACCAGTGAATAAAAAAGTAGAGCAAAGAGGGGCTAATACCCCTTCCTCCCCCAAATATTTCTTATGAGTCCCGGGTTTGAGTCCCGGTAGAGACAGATGCTTATGTAATGAATGCACACAGATTTACTGAAAATAAACGAACTTCAAAGAAGCTATTTAAAATAAATTAATAAGTAAGTAAGTGGTATTTCTTAATAATAAAAAAATGACGCATGACAAAATTCCAGTCCAGACAAAGCGACGGCCGGCGGTTATAAAACAAAAAACAATATCCAATGTTGTTTAGGACTTATGAGTTTCGGACCGCGGAAAAGGAAATTTAAAAAAGTAATAAAAAAAAAGATTATGACATTACGTTTCGGTACTTGACTGTCACTTCGGATTTTTTCACGGCATTTTTATTGAGTTTATTTACGGCGGATTAATATTTGCATATTACGGTTTCGACGGGATTAAAAAGAAAAGTGGTCGCCACGCGTTCTCCTATTTATACACTACAAGTATTGTAGTATATGATATATATTTATAACCACATACGGTAGGGCACATTAGTACACACAAAACACACTTCAAGCCAAGCCAGAACTACGGACCGGTAAGCAATATTATTATATAATTAAATAATATAAACAAATAACGGGCGTTCGGGAAAACGCAACATTTTTTGGTAGCAGAGCGTGGTTTTCTTTTCGGTTACGGACCTGTTATTTTGTAAATTCTTTGTTTTGTATTTTATATAATTATTAAAATGTCGGACGGTTACAACGAAATTCGTCGCATATTGCAATGGTTGGTAAGCGCATTTTCTCTGGTGAGTAGACCAGACAGGGTTGAGGCCTTGAAAGAGCGGGCTTCAAATGCAAACAGATACATGGCGGACCTGGATCAAGCTTTACAAATGTGTTATGATAGGGCTGACATGAATCCAGACAATGAAACTTTGCAGGCAAGGTTGATTCAAGCTCAGGCAGACTACAAGCAATGCTTAGAATATTATGACAGCATTATTCAGGCGGTAAGGACACTGGATCTGGCCAGTAGTCCCACGGTTAAGGGTCAGTCAAGTAGTAATGCCTCAATTTATACTAGATTGCCGGATTTAAATTTGCCCAAGTATTCTGGTGGGTATGAAACTTGGATGTCATTTATTAACATTTTTGATTCTTTGGTACATTGTCGGATGGATATATCACTCTCACAAAAATTAAGTTATCTGTTGAGTTGTCTATCGGGAGACGCTCACCAGGTTATTTCACATTTAACCATAACAGATAACAATTATGAGACTGCAAGGGCGCTATTGATGGGCAGATATCAAAATATTAGGTTAATTGCGGATGCCCATGTGGCAAAGATATTAAATTTGCCTTATTTAAGGAATATCATGTTTATAAGGGATGATTTTTTAAATCCATTAAAGGTGGCCTATAATTGTTTGGAGAAATTAAGTTTACCAGTAACGGAGTGGTCATTCTTGTTGCTCCATATTGTATTGAATAAGTTACCCTCTGATTTAAAATTAAGATTTGAACAAAAATATGGAAGCGGAGATGAGGCAAGCCCGTTGCCTAAATTTATTGACCTTTTGACCTTCTTGGAGGAAGAAGCACGGATTGTTGACAATGTAGGCTCACCTCCTGCAACGGCTCAGGGTCAGGGCCAGTCTGGAAGACCTGTATTCAGTCAGGGTAGGATTAGGCCACCCACTCGGGGGACTAGGGTAGGTATGGCTACATCGGACCATACTATTAATAATAGGTTGCAATCCAAGCGGGTTGGTTGCACCTTTTGTGGCATCATAGGCCATTTTATATCTAAATGCCAACATTTTATAAATTGTTCCCCTCAACAGCGGAGGCGTTTTGTGCAAAATCACAAGTTATGTTATTTTTGTTTAGGGGATCATCTTGTTAATAGTTGTGCAGTGGCACGGCCATGTATTCATTGTAACGGCAAACATCACGGGATGTTATGCCTGAATAGGAATGGTGGAGTTAGGCCTGCAGCGGGACGGATTGGTTCTCCTTCAGGAGGGGGTCAAAGCGGACAAGTACGGACTTCACCTCCTCATTCTGGACGAGCGTCGCCTCGACGGGTGGACGTGCGCGCGACACCTCCATATACGGGTGGGGGTGGCTTTAGGCCTACTTCACAGGCATCTCCACATACGGGTGGGGGAGGCACCGGGCCTATGGTACAAGCACCCTATGCAGCGGGCATAGGGCATATTCAAGCGGACGAATCTCGTGACGTCACTGCGGAACAGTATGCGTCTGCGGCCTCGTATGCAGCGAGAGCGAGGGGTTTCTCACCACCACTCGCGGAACGGCCGCGATTGAGGAACACGCCGCCATCTTTCGGTCATCCGGTTGGTTACCGGACACCGGATGCCAGTTGGCACCTGACTCGGGCACCATTGGGGCGCTCGAGACCCCCTACATATAACCCTCTGGCGCTGTCGGCAGCCCAGGTTTTTAATCGGGTGAATGCTTCATTTCATAGTGACGTTCAAGAATAGGTAGTCGCCGCCGCCTCGCCAAATGCAACCTTTTTAAATACTATTTTATTGCCTACCGTTGCGGTAAGGATTTGTGATATTAACGGTTTTTATGTTAGAGCACGGGCTCTAGCGGACACGGGTTCGCAAGGTTGCATGATAACAGTTAATTTGGCGAGACGGTTAGGCCTATACATATTTAATAATAATATTTCGGTTCGTGGCATAGGTGATGTGCTCGTGTCACATGTTTATGGTCAATGTACCTTTAACATTGTTGGAGAATCGGTCTCTCAACCTGTTATTACAGTTACAGCACTAGTGTTGCATGATATTTTAGGAGAACATCCACAGGTGGAATTACCTTCGGAAATTTTGAACTCGGCTTCTCACCTGTCTTTGGCTGACAGAAAATTTTTAAATATTGGAAAAATTGATTTGTTGCTTGGTACTGATGTGCTTGGTCAATTATTGTGCACCGGACGCACTATAAATTTAAATAATAATGGCTTGGTTGCTATACCATCGCACTACGGATATATGATTATGGGCCCAGCATATGATACGGTTTCTGATACGGTTTTTACGGGCGTTTCTCTTTCGGATTTAGTACAGCGTTTTTGGGAGACAGAAGAGGTACCCACGGTTTCACGGAAGGACCCGCTCGACGAAGAATGCGAGCGCCATTTTATCGAAAATGTTTATCGGTTACCGAACGGTCGTTTCGTTACTCGGTTGCCCTTTGTGAGCATTCGCAAACCGCTGGGGCAGTCCTACCTCACTGCTGAGAAACGCCTGCTTTCTATGGAACGTCGCATGAAGCGAGATACAGAGTTTCGCGACAAATACATTGAGTTCATGCGGGAATATGTACAATTAGGTCACATGTCCCTGGCACGGAGGGACTACTCATCGGAAGAACACTATTTCATACCACATCACGCGGTTTTTAAATCGGATAGCGGTAAGATACGGGTCGTGTTTGACGGGTCGGCCCCTTCCTCTAACGGTGTTTCATTGAACCAAATCCTGCACTCGGGTGCTAAACTACATAAAGATATTTCGGATCTTATTTCGGCCTTTCGTAGACACCAGGTGGTCTTCGCGACGGATATACGCATGATGTTCCGGCAAACGGTGATTGATGAGGCTGATAGACGGTATCAGCTGATTCTTTGGCGCGAGGACCCGTCTCACCCATTACGCGTCTACGAACTGAACACAAACACGTACGGTTTGAAATCTAGCCCCTGGATGGCTATGCGGTGCTTGTTGGAACTCGCTCAACGGGAACGCGTTCGATTCCCTCGTGCGGCGGACGTCTTAGAGTCGGAAATTTTTGTCGATGACGTTATCACGGGTGGATCTTCGGAACAGGAGGCTTTAATTTTACGTAACGAGCTCATAGCGTTATTGGCAACGGCTGGCTATGAACTACGGAAATGGATTTCGAACAGTCCACGTCTCTTAGAAGGACTACCAGCGGATCACGTTCAAGATCCATTGTTATTTGAGAATCCGGACTCTCCTCGTTCAACATCGGTTTTAGGTGTTCAGTATTTACCGGTTCCTGACATCTTTTCCTTTCGGGTTTTAACAATAACGGAAAAGATATGGACTAAGCGGCTAGTCCTGTCTACGGTTGCTCGTATCTATGATCCTAACGGGTGGATCGCTCCTATAATATTTTGGGCTAAATGTTTTCTACAACGGTTATGGTTGGCTGAGCTTAAGTGGGATGAGACCCTACCTACTGAACTCTTAACGGACTGGCTCGCATTTATTGATCAGTTACCCACTATCGGAAGGGTTGTTATACCTCGTAAAATACTTCCACCGGGGAAGTATCATGCGTCACTTCACGGTTTCTGTGACGCCTCGGAATCGGGTTTCGCGGCAGTCGTATATCTTCGGACGATACAGCCAGATGGTTCAGTAGCGTTACATCTAATCACGGTGAAGAGCAAGGTGGCTCCTATACGCAACCGCCAAACCATACCCAAATTGGAGCTCTCGGGAGCTGCGTTACTTACTCGGTTATTGAATCATGTTTGTGATACACTCGGGAAGCACATTAACATAGGCAACGTTTATGCGTGGACTGACAGCCAAATTGTTTTGGCGTGGCTCCAGACCTCGGTACATAGGCTGGAAACATTTGTTGCGAATCGGGTTTCGCAAATTCAAAACTCGTCAGTGAATCTGAATTGGCGGCACGTACCCGGCGAGTTGAACCCCGCCGACGTGGCCTCTCGCGGCTGTTATGCCTCCTCGTTGGTGAGTCATAACCTTTGGTGGGGACCTGCTTGGTTGACGGCACCGGAGTCGTCATGGCCCCCTACGGTTTTAATCGGATCGGATCCGCTGCCCTGTGTGCGTGTCATGGCTGTGGAGAAAGAAATCGTCACAAACCCTCTTTTACTGCGGTTTAGCTCTCTTAATAAATTACTGGCCGTTACGGGATGGATGCGTCGGTTTATAACGAATACTCGCAAACCGGTTGTAAGAAATACATCTTTGTTTCTGACGGCAGGCGAACGGCGTGCTGCTCTCATGTTTTGGGTACGACGGGTACAATCGGAACGGTTTTCTGACGAGCTTAAATCGTTACGGACGACGGGTCGGTTAAAGGGTGCCGTACAGAAACTTAACTTATTCATTGATGGCGAGGGATTACTTCGTGTTGGCGGACGGCTGCGCAACTCGAAGCTGCCGTATTCGGCTAGGCATCCCCTTTTGCTGCCCAAGGACGGACCCTTGACGCAGTTGATAGTAAGTGATCGGCACATTACTAACTCGCATGCAGGTTGTACGGCACTGCTTGCTATTCTTCAGCGGGAATTTTGGAGATACTATCGGCGCGACGGTGCGTCCGATCGGTTATATTTAAGTGTATACCTTGCTATCGGTTAAAGGCTAACACCATGCAGCCTATGATGGGTGACCTACCTAGCGATCGGGTTAGTGTCACCAGACCTTTTCACGGTGTCGGTACGGATTTCGCTGGTCCTTTTATTGTCAGGGCTTCTCACTTGCGGACCTCTAAGACTTACAAAGTTTATTTATGTGTATTTGTTTGTCTGTCAACGAAGGCAGTACATTTAGAAATAGTATCTTCGCTTAGTACGGAAGCGTTTATCGCGGCGTTCGGACGTTTTGTTTCACGGAGGGGGTTACCGAGTTTGGTACGGTCGGACTGCGGCACAAATTATCAGGGTGCTGACAGGTATCTTAAGGAGGTCCATGATTTTTTAACGAAACATAGTACGGACTTGGGACAAGCAATGGCTACTCAGGGCATTACGTGGAAGTTTGATCCTCCTGGATGTCCTCATTGGGGAGGCATCTTTGAGGCTGTCGTGAAGGTGGCTAAGACACATTTGAGACGTGTTATTGGGGAAACGGTTCTTACGTTCGAGGAACTTACTACGGTCTTTTACAGAGTGGAAGCAACTTTAAATTCACGGCCTTTATGCCCACTCTCTTCGGATCCCAACGATATGGAGGTTTTGACACCGGGTCATTTCCTCATCGGCCAGCCCCTTGCAGCTCTCCCTGAGTATCCCTTTGAGAATGTACCACTGAGTCGACTTTCTCGCTTTCAAATGCTGCAACAGATGTCACAAAATTTTAATAAACGGTTTTATTCGGAGTATTTGCACATGTTGCAGCAGCGGCTGAAATGGACAGATAAAACGGCTCCTGCACGGGTAGGGGATCTTGTCCTGATTAAGGATTCAAATCTTTCTCCTCTACGTTGGCGTAGAGGACGCATTTTGAAGCTTTATCCAGGCTCTGACGGTGTACCTCGGTTCGCAGAGGTCTCGATCGGCGACTCTGTGATGCGCCGTGCGGTGGCAACCCTGTCCCGTCTACCGGTAGACTAGCGAGATGAGGGTTGCTCATCTCGGGGTGGGGGATTGTTTAGGACTTATGAGTTTCGGACCGCGGAAAAGGAAATTTAAAAAAGTAATAAAAAAAAAGATTATGACATTACGTTTCGGTACTTGACTGTCACTTCGGATTTTTTCACGGCATTTTTATTGAGTTTATTTACGGCGGATTAATATTTGCATATTACGGTTTCGACGGGATTAAAAAGAAAAGTGGTCGGCCACGCGTTCTCCTATTTATACACTACAAGTATTGTAGTATATGATATATATTTATAACCACATACGGTAGGGCACATTAGTACACACAAAACACACTTTCAAGCCAAGCCAGAACTACGAACCGGTAAGCAATATTATTATATAATTAAATAATATAAACAAATAACGGGCGTTCGGGAAAACGCAACAAATGTATTTCGGCGACTTTCACCCAATATGTTGTTCACGCTTGGACTTTTATTTCCGTTCAATTCCTTTTCGGTGTTCACGGGAAATATGGAGACTGTATTTAATTTTGTGCCTTTGATAAAACTAGACAAAGAGAAAGGAGGTATTAGATGTGGTCTAAGAAAGAGATGAATAAAACAAAAAACAAGTATAAATAGCCTATTAGGTCCAGCAACACGCTTTCGAATTTCGTCATTTTGTTGGCACAAACCGACGCAACGTTATTCTAACTAAATACAGACAATTGCTTGAAATAATTTCCGAACAGTTATCTACAGTCTTTTTTATCCCTGTTCCTTTGTGCATATCTATACTAATATTATAAAGAAGTAAAGTTTGTGTGTTTGTATATTTGTTAAATTGTAAGGGGTAATCTCGGGATCTACTGAACCGATTTTAAAAATTCTTTCACCAATAGAAAGCCACATTATTTCGGAGTGTCATCATCATCATCATCATCATCTTCATCATCACATCATCATCATCATCATCATCATCATCATCATCATCGATTTTAAAAAATTCTTTCACCAATAGAAAGCCACATTATTGCGGAGTGTCATTCATCATCATCATCATCATCATTATCATCATCATCATTATCATCATCATCAGCATCATCATCATCAGCGGACGGCGCGCGATGGCTTCGGGTTTAATTCAGTTCGCTTTCGTGCTCGCTTCGGGGATTATTAATATTATGCCCAACGAAGTGGGCGCGGGTCAGCTAGTGAATAATAATAATGTGCCAACCTCATCGCCCGCTGGTGGGGCATTTGATTCCTCTTAACTGTGATAAATGCCTTATCATGTCAGTGAGTTGTGTCAGCGAGGGTACTGATGTGCTTCAGCGGGGCGTGTGCCACCCGCCTCTGCCTTGCCTTAGCCGGTCCCACACAGTGGGGTCGCAAGAGCAGATGCTCGAAGGCTGGAAGTGTGATAATATCATAACGTCGATGGCATCTCGATCGCTGTCGCAGACACACCTCTACACCCTTGGCCGTTCACACCAATGTTTCTCCATTCGCACCAATATTGGTCTGCTTTTTTGGGCGGCCCATTTAGTGACCGGCGAGTCACCACCTGCTATATTTAAATCAATTAAGGCTTTGAGGAGGTAGGTGATCGGAGTCTCTTCTATAGCCCGGTTCTCATTAGCAACAAAATCGAAATACAATAGTCCACATACGTTTTGACCACTAATGATAATAGTTTCTGTACATCTATCTGGGTATAGTCTTTGGCTGCATTTTTCACGGTGTAGATAGAGATTAAACCCAGTTGGAACACTCCAGGCACACTTTCATTAAGTTTCGCTAAAATGGCCTCTACGCGTTGGATCTGTGTCCTTGCGCACGCCTTATAAAGGACCGTGTCTTATAAAGGCGTGTGACATAAGCGACAATAATCCCAACTAATATTATAAATGCGAAAGTAACTCTGTCTGTCTGTCTGTCTGTTACGCTTTCCAGCTTAAACCTCGCAACCGATTTTGATGAAATTTGGTACAAACAATCTTTACACTCTGAGACAAATATAGGTTACTTTTTATTTCGAGGTTGTAGAGGTTGAAAGTTTGTATGGGATTTCTTAATTTTAAAAGATAAAACTATATATTAAAGCACTTGATAAGAAATCATTAAACATTTGTTCTAGCATTTTTGAAATTTCGACCAGCTAGGGAGTGAAATAAGGATTGAAAGTTAGGTGTACTAGGATTGACAAAAACTAATTTCACGCGGGCGAAGCCGCGGGTGGAAGCTAGTAATAATTATTTT
Organism: Scirpophaga incertulas; assembly: GCA_036419045.1. Classification (NCBI taxonomy): domain Eukaryota; kingdom Metazoa; phylum Arthropoda; class Insecta; order Lepidoptera; family Crambidae; genus Scirpophaga; species Scirpophaga incertulas. Next base: position 40,647,973 of record CM071629.1, on the reverse strand, counting down.
TTACACGTACACCAATTAGCCTAGCCCAAAGTAAGCTCTGAAGGCTTGTGCTATAGGATCTAGGGTAACGGACAGACATACACATATAAATATATCTGATAGAAATATATATTATAAGAAGATCCACGCTATTATTAAGAGAATGACGTAACTTTTTACAAATATTTAATAGAAAACTTATAGAGGGTAATTTGAAAAACATGTGTTCACTCGTCGACTAAGTAAATGAGAATGCGGTCGCCACGAAGCCTCTGAGCTCGAGAGCGCTCGGATAAGTTCGGTTGCTGTCGCTCGAACGCTACATAGCACACGTAGCGCCATCTGTTTTTCGTCAGCGATAACACGCAAAATATCGGACAGCAATGCCCGGGTCAATAGTTTGCATTCGCTTTTATACCCTCCGTAGACATATTTTTTTTATATCTTCTACAATATATTAACAACCATGGCTAAGTTACAAATGCTCATATTCATCACGAAAACAAACATTAACAAACAAACAACAAAAGCAAATTATATATAATAATGAGATTTATAATATAATAATATATAGGTATCAATTTTATAAATCAAGATATAACATAAGTATATTAAAATCCATTCACTAGTTTTTATGTGAAATAGTAACAAACAATCCATTCATACTGACGACCTCCATAGTCGAGTGGATAGTACACCGGTTTCAAGGTGTCGCCATCTCTGAGGTCCCGGGTTCGAGTCCCGGTGGGGGCAGATGTTTGTGTGATGAATGCCAGCATTTGTACCTTAGTCATGGTTGTTGATATATATTTCAATAAAAATTATTTATATATGTATAATATATATCTATCCGTTACCCTAGATCCCATAGCACAAGCCTTACAGAGCTTAGTTTGGGCTAGACTAATTGGTATAAGTGTAACAAAATACTTAAAAAATTTCGGGTTTCATACTTAATACTATTAGATATATACATATATACATATCATTTACAGATATACGAGTAGGACATAAATATCTATGTTTTCTTAAATTGTAATTAGTATTTTACTTCATGTAAATCCATTATAAAATACGATATTACAAATATCAATTTAACTGAAACATTATGAGTAACTTCCTATTAAAACTAGACACTGATTTTATGGCTTGGCTACTAGCACTTTTGAGCCACAACTAAATACTGATTGAGAACACTTTCACAGATTAGTTGTATATTAAATAACTGTTGTATATGATGAACAAACTAATCTGCTACACAAAAATAGTATAAAACTAAATATTTGAATTATAATAAACAAAAAAAATGGGCCAATAGACAAAAATCTGACATTTTTTCAAAAAAGTCTTTAAAGCCTTATAACTTGAAAAGGGTTAAGTTGGGGGGCGGGGTTCCAAGGGGAAATCTGTCAGAAATGGTAGGAACCACGACCCCCTAACGGGGTTCGCACGACTTACCAGGTAACCCTGTATACATCCTGTTTTTAATAGTGTAAACCAAGTTCTTATAATACTTAAAAAAACATTACATAAAATTTAGACTTAATGACCAATTTAATTTTAATGTAATATAAGTGTACAACTTTATTCGGATTTAATATTATTATGTAACAATTGTATGTTAAATTTGCTATACCCAATCAGAACCTTCCACATTTGTTATAGTGTCTATATGTACGCAATTATAAACTTGACTTAAAGAAAAAAAAACAAGCATAGTAGAGAATAAAATTTAGAAATTTTTGAAGTTATCCTCTCTCCTGCTTTTGCTCTACCTGACAGGCTTCATCATGTACATATTTAACCCTTAATCAAATGGATTTTTTTTTTAAATAAAATTATGAATTAAACATGGTTTCTAGGTAAAAGGGCTTTGTAGATTTCGAAAAAAACATCATTTTTTTATAAAAAGAGGGGAAATGGGGGTTTTACGGTGGGAAATTATTTCCCATTATCCAGTATGGAAAAGCAAAATATAATTAAGTGGGAAATTATTTCCCATCATCCGGAATGGTTACATTTTTTTGGGACATTTTTACTACAAATTCTATACATATTACTTACTCCTACTTTACTTGTTTATTTTTTTTATATAAAAAATTCAATATAACATGATTGAGTGATTGAATAAAATTATAAAAATAAAATGAAACTAGAATGTTACAAATAATATTTTATTAAGAAAAGTGAGTTGGCATAAGACTGTTGTCCTGCGAGAACCGGTTTTGTGCACCAAAAAATTCAAATTGTGACTTTGACATTGACATACGATGACATTACGCAATTTTGTCCAAAATGTTGCCAAGTAAAATATTTAAAAAAGTGTGTAAAATTATTTTGTTCCTGGATTGGTACTGATTAGAGTTACCAGTAAAGAAATAATAAAGAAATATTACGGTACTGTCAAGTGGGAAATAATTTCCCAATATTTGAATAAGGGTTAATTTGTAATACATAAGAACAAAATAAATAAATATTACCCTTGGCAGACCATTCACATCACGCACTTAGAATCGTGACAACGCTAACCAGAATTGACGTGTTAATTTCACAGTGGCACGCAGTGACACTCGAGTGACGCCCAAACGAGCCTAGAATGAAACTTCTAACCGATGCGCAGACTGGAACGGAATATTCCCAATAATAAAGTGGAATTTCCGGGAGTAAGTGAGCATTTAACCAGCGATCTCTAACTCAGATTTGAATGGCGTGTTAAATAATGGAATCGCTTCTAATTCTGAACAGTGTATTACATCTTATAATATTGCTCTGGCTAAGAACAATTTTAAAATATTTTTTTATGAAGTATCTTTAGAAGTTTAGTCATAACTGACAACTTAGATTATTAGTAACCGAAATAGATCATAAGGAAAGGACAGGACGGAAATAGACAACGTTACGTTAACAAAATATAGCATCGAAGTGGGAAATTATGTTTGCACTCACCATTGCTACGGACTAAAGGAAATTACAACATTTGGCCGAATCGAAACTACCGCTTGTGTGTGTATACCATTATTGGCTAGCAGATCAATTCATTTATGAAGACTTAATATATATTCAAAAATAAATAAATAAATAAATAAATATTTGTTACACTTACACCAATTAACCTAGCCCAAACTAAGCTCTGTAAGGCTTGTGCTATGGGATCTAGGGTAACGGATAGACATACATATATTATACATACATAAATAATTTTTATTGAAATATATATCAACAACCATGACTAAGGTACAAATGCTCGCATTCATCACACAAACATCTGCCCCCACCGGGATTCGAACCCGGGACCTCAGAGATGGCGACACCTTGAAACCGGTGTATTATCCACTCGACTATGGAGGTCGTCAAAAAAAAAAAAAAATTGTAATAATTTAAAAAAAAACTTACAAATTCATAAATTAAACACGATAAATAAATATGAGCTTGCTGTTCCAACGTTAACGAATATAGAACGTGTGCATTTAGAATACGCACACATTTTCACATCACCTGTTTTATAGAAAGTTTTATGATCTACAATTTCTGTCTGGGATAATTTTTGGATAAAACTAGCCGTTTTTGTGAAAATCACGAAAAAAAACATTTTTTTGATATTGAATTTTTATAATCATGTTTTGAACTATTTTGAGTATTTTCAGCTGCATGGTAATTTATGCTGATTATTTGGTCTAACTTGACCGGACTATTCATACTTACATTATTCTGTTACTCTAATTTTTACACACAAATTTTTACTTTCACAAAGTTATACTCAAGAAAGTACATATTGTGTCAAAAATCGGGTGGGGCTATCCCGGGTCACACGGCCGTTGGTTTTAACGTGAAACGCCTATGTTAGAGAATCGCTTTTAAAGTAAAAGATTAAAATAAAAACAAGATTGACGGTGTTTTAAATATTTTAATAAAATATGTCACAACAGCGAGCTGACTATATAAGTGAAATATTCACACCACATTTTTGTTTCTAAGACTAATAGTTTTTTAATCATTAAGGTACGATGATATAGACCTTCTCGTTACGGTCCACTTTTTAAACCTGGTACCCGTATATAAGATAACTCAGAAGGAAATAGGAAAGAAAACCAAAACAGACAAGCACATTATCAATATCGTATAATAATTCGGTACACACTAATATTCGCTTAACAATTTGGACATAACAATCACCACTTTACTTAAATTACGTAATTGTACTTACATTTTACAATGATGGGAGACGATATTTACTAGTGACTACTGGAGCTGTGTTCGCGACTACGTATCAGAGCTGAATGAATCTAGCTGGCACAACGTGCCAGATGAAAACTCGGTACGACACTGCTTTACCACCAAAGCTCGCATGCATGCATGGTAAAGCAGTGCTGTGCACTTCATCCGCGCTTGCAACGACTGACTGCGCAAAACACAAACTATAATAGTCACTACACAATCTTAAATACACAATTATTATATTCTAGGTTCTTATAAGTTACTATAACGTTAATTAGGCTTACACGCATGTTTCAAAAAAATCAACAGGTACTTTTGAATTTTTTTCTGTGATTAAATAGAATTAATGAGAATGAAATAATCCCTTACTATAGGAACAATTTATGGAGTTATTATATATTTTATAATCATCATGTGAAGCGTTTCGTGAGAATGACTTTTAATATTGACTTGATGTGTGATGATTAGAGATCGGATAATCGGATGCATATTTACCTAAAGTTAATTTTTGGCTCGCAAATTATGGAAGCGGCTTTATAAAATACATTTTGTTAAATAAAAATCCCGGGAGAATACGGGACTGCAAATCTAACGTAGTGATATTGTTTGATAATTACTAAATTAGCACGTGGTATTTATTTTCAAAAGACCGAGACTCCGGGTTCATTTATACAACTATGCATACGTATTTACATGAAGTTTAGTTTCAGTTCCCCGTGCGATTTATGAATGTACGATTTATTACATGAAGAGTGTTATACGAAAGTAGTGAGCTAGTTTGACTAAAACAATAATCAATTAAATTCCATACTTTGTCTTAAACTAACTTTAGGTAAAAATGCATCCGATTATCCGATCTCTAGTGATGATGTAAAGATTTCGGAGACAAAGACAACACATATTGCCTATAAACTCTGAGTAATATTCACACACATATTATATATGTATACTTACAACCATGACTGAGACACAAATGCTCGCTCATTACACAAACATCTGCCCCCATCGGTATTCGAACCCGGAGCCTCAGAGATGGCGATAGCTTGAAACCGGTGTACTGTCCACTCGATTCGACGGAGGTAGTCAAATCATCGGATTAGTGGTATTTGAAAGATTCTTTTTTTCCTTCTTTTACGGTCACACTATAATGTTTATCTAATGTCGTGTGTAATTGATTCTGAGAGAATTTCATATTTTTATAGTGTTTCTTCTGTTCTTTTCGTTTTTTTTCTTTGTGTTGTGTTCTTTCGTTTCGTGTTCTTTTTCTCACTTACATATTGGTGTACGTTAAAAAACATGTGCGTTGCTCTGGAAATAAGAGTTTTCATATTTCATATTTATTTATTTGCTTGTCATATGGACATGACTCGCACATACTCACATTTCTATACAAAGTGCTCAATAACCCAAAATTTCCCGATTACCTTCGTTCACGTTTCTTTTCCTTGCCCGAAAGACCATATCCTAGACGCACATGTGTCACCCATACCTTGGAGCAGCGAACTTCCAATTCAAAATTTTTCTTTAAATCGTTTACTATTACTGCGGCACGCCTGTGGAATAAGTTGCCTGAGAGTATTCGTGATAGTCGATCTGTGGAAACCTTCAAAGTTAGACTGAAAGAGCATTTTTTATCGCAACTTGAGTCGAACAATTAATTAGTCATGTTTATATTGTAGGTATGTTAATATGTATATATATATTTATAGATATATGTATGTGTGTATGTATATATATATTATATGATTATTAATATATATTATTGTTATATATACTGTTATTTATGTATTTATAGTAATAGATGTAGTCAGTATTTTTTAAGGAAAGTAGTTTTGCTTTGTTTTGTGTAGTGTAAATTTTCTATACTTTGTTGATTGCATTTTAAGTAGTATCCGCAGTTTTATGACTAAATCCCCAGTTAGGTTGGCTGGAAGAAATCACTATTAGGGATAAGTCCACCTATGTACATATTTTATATTTAATATTATTTCCTGTAATTTTTATGTGCAATAAAGAGTTTAATATATGGTTATACAGTTATTAAATAAGGTTATGTACATTGATCACATGACACCCCGTAGGGGCACTGCAAACTGAAATTTTATTGATAGTATAATACAAATTTTATTAAAAAAGATAAATAATATTAAATTTCAATAAAATATCTCACCCGAAAATAAGAGAAACGATACTTAATGTTTTAACGTTATTTTAAAGTTAATTAAAGTATTTTTGTAATATCTTCGACTTATAGTTTAAAATCTTCGACTTTTATGCCGACTGACATTTTGAATCGCATCAACATGAAGGTTATATTATAATAAACCTCCAACAAATTTAATGAAAGTTACTGTCATTATATATATATTTATATATTTTTTTTTTTTAGAATAACGATCACCAAACTATTATCTTTCAGACCCCAATTTGTAGCTTCGAATTTACACCAACGCCCCCCCATTACGACCGCGGCCGTTAGTCGAGACAAAATTGAAAATTATACGGCGACCTCCGAATACATTAATAAATTAACCCTACAGATAATGATATCTACTATAATAGAACTTTATTAACATAATAATGATAACCTGCATTTATTACAACAGCCCTATCCCCTCCCTCTAAGGTCGGGATTCGCGCAGCAAGAACGATGACAAATTCGAGGATCTCAATTCATTTTGCGCGAGCCGGCGCTTGTCTGAAGTTATTTAAAAGTGGCTTTATCCATTGTCTTATCAGGTTTAATGGAATTCGGCTGAGTTGGGCCCTCGACTAACGCCGTAAGTAGCCTTTCGCCGTATAAGCTGGCCTTTCTCGGGGTTTGCATCTGCCTATTTTGATAAAAAGTAGAAATGACGTGAAAAGGGCGAAAAGGTACTGAATTGCAAGGCTATGATTAGAAACGAATGCTTGGCACAGGTGAAAGAATTTATGCATCTTATATCTGGGGAAGATGGTGAGTACACACATTACTTATTACCACCAACTACCCGGCCTCGAACTCCTTTTATTTAATTTTTTTTTTCCCCCTGAGGAAAATGCATTAAATTGCATACCCCGGCTGTGGCGAGCCGGCGGTTATGTGGGACTCTCCTCCCCAGAAGGGGGAGGCCTACCCACCAAAAACCTCAGGGATGGCCTTCCTCAGGTATGTAGGGAGCCCCCGGGAACATCAAGTTACTTCCGGGAACCCCCAGCCTCCGCTCCCCTTCCTAGAGGGGAGACCTCCTCGGGGGAGGCTACACTACCTCCCCCGGTTTCCTCCACCGACGACGCCCCCCGGCCACGGAAGGGGCGTGGTCCATCCCAGGTCGCCGTAGCGACTTCTTCGCGCCCGCCGACGGCCGGCGCCGCCTTCTTCGAGCGGGATCGGCCATCTCCCGACCCCGCTCGGCGGCCTCCTTCTGGAGCATCACTGCTTCACAGAAGGAGGCCACAGCCCTCCAACCTCCCTCGTCCGCCAGCATTGCCGCAATCAATGCCGGCGGAGACAGATCTCGCTCGATCTCTGCGACCAAGACTCGGCGCTCGGAGGCCCACGCGGGGCACTCCGCCAGCGTGTGCTGGGCCGAGTCAAGGTCGGATGCGCAGTGGTGGCAATGTGTCGATCCCTCCCCTCCTATTCGACACAGATACTCACCGAAGCAGCCGTGCCCGGTGAGTATCTGAGTCAATCGGTAGGTGACCTCCTCCTTCCCGTGGAGCCAAGCTTCGAGGTGCGGGAGTGCAGCACCGAAGGCCTCGAACTCCTACTCCCGCTCCGTTACTGTTCGTGCTAGATTGTGGGATGAGCTGCCAGCCAGTGTTCTTGATTGTCAATCCATTGCTACTTTTAAGCGCAATGTAAAGGAACACTACCTATGTAAATAGTTTAACTTAGACTACTTTCTGCACTTCCTAACACAAAACACCGGTTTACTAACCCCTTGGCGACGCAGGTTGTATTACCTATTGTGTTAGCTAATACTTTTCCTTCTCTCTTAACTTTCAAATCTGATTACAGCAATGGGAGTACCGTTCAGTGACAGAAATAAATAAAACAAAACTATCCGAGCAAATCTTTAGCCATGTTAGCCATATTACGTCTCCCTCAGATATTTCATCCTTTATTATAATAATTACTAGCTCATACAGAGGGTTGAAAATAGCCCAAATTAGGGTTCACGGTCTTCAAGGCTCCGCACGGATTGACCAAGGTTACATAACAGTATGTGACATTAATAATGTCTAAAAACTCCGATAAGTGGAGGGTTCGATCCTTTGATCTTGTTATTGAGTTAGTCCACAGATAAACAATCCCAATTTAATACTATTTAGTTTTAGGTTTCTTTGCATTTTTTTTTTACTATATTAATAGACGTAAACAAAATAGATGTGTCAATTTATTTTAAAACTTTTTAAAATAAATTAAGTAGCTAATAATATAAAATACTAAAATCAGTCTAAAAATACAACGTAGTAATTTAAAAATTCAGGGGCATAATGAGGCTGCGAAGCTCTGGAAAATAACCCCTTTTTTTTTTGTTCCGCTGAGGAAAATGTATCGAGAATCGATGGTTATGTGGGGCTCTCCTCCCCAGAAGGGGAAGGCTTACCCACTAAAAACCTCAGTGATCTCCCTCACTACGTCTGGCGTGAGCGCTCGATCCCGAAGAAAGCATCGCTGCATCGCTCCCTGACGAATCCATGGGAATCCTTGCAGACTCTACCACGACCCCGTCGGCATATAGCGACAAGTGCCCACTCTAGGCCCCCACAAAGGTGGTCGCCAGATACCTCCGGCCATCCATCGACCTAAAATGGGTCCCTTGGCGACAACCACCCCCTCTTAAGGAAGAAAGGGGGCTTCGTTCGTCCGCCACTGGCCGCTAGAAGCGGCCCGCCAGGTTGGATCCACGTCCTCCCTCTCGGGGGCCCTCTGTCAGACTATTGGCCGTCAAAAGACGTTGCCCACGGTGCACCACGAGGAGTTTATCTGACATCGCACCCCACACTTACACCAACTAGCCTAGCCTAAAGTAAGCTCTCTAAGGCTATGGAGGTCGTCTAAAAATTATTTTGCGAGATCTCATTGTACAGGCGACAAATACCAACCACGGAGTTGTAAAAAGGTGTGTTATTACGACACAATTGCACAGAGTACAATAAAGGCTTACGCTTTCTTTGGTGTGTGAGGTGGATGAGTGAGTCTACGTATTTATGGATTTTTAATCCAGAATCCCTCTCAAGTACAATCATTGAATCTTAATTCTTGACCTAAAACAACAGTTGCGTGTTACAGCGGATAGATTCGAATGCGAGGTCTCAACGTGATGTAGGTCTGACGGCCGGTGCGAGTCGCTGCACCGGTGCTTAATTGGGTTTTTATCATTAAAAGATGTGTTATAGTATTACTAATATTGGGCATTTATTAGGTCCTTGCAGAATATATATGAAATTGGCGTTAGAATAAACAAAATGTGTTTGCGAATGTGAAAGCTTTATTTCGGTATTATTTTTGTTACATCATCTTATATATAAAAATGAATCGCAAAATGTGTTGGTAAGCTCATAACTCAACAACGCCTGGACCAATTTGGCCAATTCTTTTTTGTTAATGTTCGTTGAAGTTCAAGGAGGGTTTTTACAATGAGGAAAATTCGAATAATTATCGGAAATACCCTAAAACAGCCCTTTTATTTTCCCATGCAAACGTTTTCTAACTAAAACGTACAGTCGAATTGAGCTTTATTGTTATTGTATAAAGTTCATATTGCAAGCACTCACTGTTGTCTAAGCAATGAAGGTGTGTTCCTAACATCAAAGAGTCAATTTGCGCTTTATTAACGCTACATATAGTTGAAATTCAATCATATCTATCAAAACAGTGTGCGTGCGTGCGTTGGAGCACAGAATACATCGTTGGAGGATTTAATGTCACGTTCCAAAATTGAATAGCCACAAAATGTAATAGGTCATTTAGACTTTTTTTGCGATTTGGTTTGCTATACGACATTATCTATAAAATAATTAGGAACAAAAAACTGCCACTGTACAAATCTTTTTGACAGGACGAAGTCTGTCGGGTCCGCTAGTACAACATAAAAAGAACACAAATGATAACAAAAATACATCCCTGAAAAATAAAAGAAACAACATTTTAAGCCTATACATCCGCCAATAAACTTATTTATTTACAACAAATAAAAAATTAATTCACAATTAAATTATTCTGAAAGTTTTCTTCTGACAATTGACATCTCTCAAATGCCTCTGTATCTTCTGTTCTATTAATGTATTTCAAAGACAAACATAAATACTTGCAAAGAAAGAAACCCAAGGGAACAAACGTTTCCTTATATCTCCTCTCCAGAAGAAAAATTTTTTTTACATGTTTTACAATAAAAGCTAAGCTGGAGTACTATTCTAAAAATAGAGTTTGATATTTTTCAATTATCTTTTAAGGCCAATCTTCAGTTCATCTAACTTTTTTCTATTGAGTTTGTTGCCATTTTCAACATACACAGTATCTTCTACATTAAAATCTATATGTTTTCTCCTTTTATCAAAGTGTTTCTTATTAAATTCGTGTGAATTAAACTATTGCTTAAAGCAAACTCTCTATTTTTTATCAAATCATTTTGTGTTATTTTTTTTTTAATTCACTGGATAAAAGAGTAAAATCCTCTCCTTGTAGCAAATATATAGGTGCATAACCAGTAATCGTGTGTTCAATTTTATTATACTTCTCTACACATTCTTGTGCTATCTTTGTCCACGCTATCTTTTTACTTTATTCGTTTCTTTACATAAATATAGATAATTTTAATCTTAATTATTGTGTACGTTAAGGAATTTTATAAGGAATTTCGGAAAAAAACTTTTGAATAAATGCTTTTTGGCTCACTACAGCATAAACTTCTCGTCAAAGTGGTACAAATTTCTCTATGAGATGTTAATGACGTTGCATCTGGACTTCTTTGCCTAAACACACTTTAAAAAAAATTAATATCATTTATTATTTTGATGTTTTTTTCATCGATATAGGCATAAAAGTTTCGTAATGTTTCAAATTTTATTAATTCCTTAATAAGGTCAATTTCATTAATAAGGTCCATAATAATTAATTTGATATGGCACTTTTGATCAAAGAGAGAATTTGAATAAACACAATTGATTATGGAAATAACGTTCAATAGACACTATTGATTAAAGAAAGAACTTTGATTAAACACAATTGATTATGGAAATAACGTTCAATAAACACTATTGATTAAATAAAGAACTTTGATTAAACACAATTGATTATGGAAATAACGTTCAATAGACACTATTCATTGATGAAAGAACTTTGATTAAACACAATTGATTATGGAAATAACGTTCAATAGACACTATTTATTGAAGAAAGAACTTTGATTAAACACAATTGATTATGGAAATAGCGTTGAATAGACGCTATTGATTAATGCGTAATTTTATGCGTATTTATTTTTTAATATTCCTGGTTAATAAGGTACAAGGAGTACACTTATATATCAGAATAACACATAAGCGATAATTTATAAAGATACACGCCTCGCTTATATAAGCTTCTCGAAATACTAATCCTGTGCAGACGGAGTCGCGGGCACCAGCTAGTAAAAAAATAATTTACATTAAAGACTCACCAACAAACCTAAAAAGAATAGTTATTTTATTTACACGTGTTTACAGAGCACGTGACGAGCCGCCCAAAATGGCGGCCAAAAGCCAGGGCTGCAATAACTGGAGGGATATTTGCAGGCTACTGTTTGCTGTCGAGGTCACTGCAAACACGGCTGGAGCTCTCGAAAATTCGATTTTTTGAATTAGCGGCATCGAATGTATTGCGAATTTTCACTATAGAATCGCTTCGAATATTCTGTAAGCAAGTTAGCTGAACTCATAAACTTTTACAACCGCTATTTTAAAAGCTGTTATTCAACTTTACGTGTATGTCCTGAAATCTCGCAATCAATTTTTCACCCAATTCCACTAAAGCTTTCGAGCTAAAATATTGCTAAAACTTTCTAAAATTTTGCTAAAATTTTAGTTTCTATGACAGTATAAGACTTTAATAAATACAATTATGTTTTAATACAGAGTCATTATATGTCGTAAAAATAAATCCAAGCAATTTTGTAATTGAAAAATTTATTGTCATATACCCTTTGTTCGTTGGAGTAATTTTAACAAGTGCTTTTAGTTTATTACATAAACAGTAACAATAGGCTTGTATCCACTATGAACAAATCTGATGCATTAGGTTGCATAACTATTAAGATGATCATTTAATTATGAAAAAACAAAGTTTTATAAAATAATAACTTTTGATTATTTATATTTTTATAAAATAAAATTGCGCAAAATAAGCTATAAGTCACGTGACAGCAAACACCAATTACAAAGTGTTACGTCACGCCGTGCGAAACGTCAAAGTCAAAATGTCATTCCCAAGTGTCTTGTGGAAGTGCGAAAAAGAATGGGCATCATTCCTTCTCGCGAGTGTTAGCCACTTTTTACGTATCTGCTGATTGTTTGGCACGTATATAAATATTTTTTTTGGTGTTTTTGTGTGTGTTTTATACTTGTGCTTGTACACTGGGGCACTATGCAGTACTTGTAATACGATGCATCCATTTTTTATTAAAATAACTTCACAATACCGAATATTCCGATACTAAAACAGCTGTGTTTTGCACGGCGTGACGTCATTCAAGACGCCATGACAGTCATGAGTGTTTTTGATGATTAATGTCAAATATTTAATTAAATGCAAAATCATTCTTATAAATAAGAATTTTTTTTCAAAAATGATAATTATTTTGTATAGAATATGCATCAAGGTATATTAGTATCTAACTACTGAAATTTAGGCAACAAGCCTATTTCTGAAAGTGTATTGTAGAAAGTTACACATTTCTCTTTGAACGAACCTCTAGTTGGAATTTTGTCATTACTTACTTTCCGATCTATTGGTACGTATATAAAACTTTCACAAAGTGAGCTTTTTTGATTGTTAAATAGACAAGGAAAAGATTTCTAAGAAAATCGTAAGTAACTTAAGAAAATCTCTATACAAGCATGAAATTATTACTTAACAACTATGTAATTAATAACTTTCTTGTTTGTTTGTGTGTATACACATTTCACAGACCTATAATTCTTGTTATTTAATAGATAAGGGAATAGTAGATTGTTACCCAATGGTGGAATCAATTCCCGAGGTATTTAGACTTAGCGGCTATAGTCCGAGAAGGAATTGATTCTTTTACCCGTGTTAAACACTCTACTTTTCACTTCGAATATATGAGGAAAATAAAACATTGGTTGTTTATTTAATCTATTTATTGATAATATATGATAATATCAGTAGACAATCAGTAGGCAGAACACAATTTGCCTCGTCTTTAATTGAATCTGGTGTCAATATTTCGGAATCGCTTGAACTCATTTTTAAAATTAAAATCTTAACTAGTACAAGAGATTATTTGAATTTTTTCAAATTCCGTCACAGATATATATAATAAATTCACATCCCGCCAATTTATGTCGACTGTTTAAATTTTAAATATGGAACTCACCGCGTGTTTGTTGCGGCTTATTCCGCTGGAAGTGGTTTGCGCTAAGTGGGTGGGAAGTAAATTGTATGAGTTTTTCCCTCCCTATGTCGGGAAGCAGCATTTTCCACCCAATAATCAGATCAAAACAACATAACTTTCCGAGTATGAGAAATGAAAAATATTTTCAAAAATAAGCTGCATCTACTGTCACAATCTCTGTAATAGATGGTTTGTTTCTGTTGTTTGTTTGTGATTAAGGTTACAGTTAGAACATTCAATATATTAACAAATTTTCTTAATTAATATATTTCAATCTAATCACTATAATAAATCTATGTACTTCGGTGCCGTACTTAATAATAATATAATTCTTTGGCATTATACCTAACTAGCTTTCTGCCCGCGGCTTCGCCCGCGTGGATTTCAGGATTGGGTCTATAGAGGGTTAAGGGTCATAGCTTTTGCCCACGACTACATATGCGCGGAAGTCGGTTTATGGCGCGAAGGTTTTATCGCGCTTCCCGTGGGACTATCTGTATTTCCGAGATAAAAAATATCGCAAAACCTTGCTCAAGAATCACTCTATCTATTGATGAAAACCGCATGAAAATCTGTGAGGTAGTTTTTGAGCGAAGCCTTTATTGCGCATCCCGTGGGATCTGTCAATTTTTCCGGGATAAATATTTTATCCGGACTTTTATCTTTACGTCTGCAATCGGTTCATTAGTTACGGCGTGAAAGCGGAACAAACAAACAAACTCACTTTCCGTTTTATAATATTAGTATGGATAAAATAAATGATATATTTAATTTTAATTTGTAAAAATTTATGAGAACCAATTCTGACTATTTTAGGTGATTGGAAAACTGCAAATTTTTGTTACAATTTAATCTCATCGTCAGGGGATTTTAGAATGAAAATTTCTCAAAATTTCTCAAAATTCTCCTTCTGTTTCATCGATAAAAATTTACAGTCCGATGTCAGACAACTAATTATCTTGCCTTTAAACTGTGTTACTAATTAGTATAAAGTCATTTAAATGTTTTTTTCTCTTTACACCATCACTACATGGTATAAAACAAAGTCGCTTTCTCTGACTGCTTAATTTGTCTATGTATGCTTAATCTTTAAAACTACGCAACGGATTTCGATGCGATTATTAATATTATATGTTTAATAACATTCATTAGTGTTTTGATCAATATAGTTAACTTTCCGGAGCGAAAGAAAGCTTTTTTAAAAACTAATACAAAGGCTTAAAACTACCGAGCCGTCGAAGATGCTATTAAAGACTGTCTTTCTGTGGGTGTCTTAATCATAAGGTTAACGTTATTGTTATTACAAAGAATGCTGATCTAGTGTCTGTATTCCATCCGGAGACATTCGGTCACCTTGCTCAAAGCTTTATGTCAGGGATACGCGAGTAGAGCTGTTATGTAATTCAGATGCTATACCAGCGTTAAGTAATAGTGAGGCATAATATAAATATTTCAATTGATTACTACTCGTACAGTTTTATTTTTATTTTTTTAATTCAATCAACTTTAAAGGCGTGTTTTCTTTAGTTTTTAAACTATAATTTATTATATGCAACGTTCACGGTTGTTCTGTAGTGTATTTAGTTTCAGCATTGCACCGTGCGAAGCCGGGGCGGGGCGCTAGTTTAATACAAAAAAAGGCTGAGAAGGGTTGAAATATATAATTCTTTGTATCGGAAGTTCATCATCTTCAATACTAATAATGTCAACTTTTTTTTTTAATTTGTCGAGTAGAAAGTCGAGACGGGTCGCTAGTTACTTATAAATTAATAAAATCTTCCAATATTATTTTTACAATCACAGTTACAAACAGTTTACGCATTGGTTTAAAAGTTCACGGCCACGTCTACGAAGGCTACAGAGACGTCAATTAGAAGCTGGCGTCAGATAAATAGCCTGAACCCAACTTCCCTCCCGCTGAACTTATTCGGTAGGTCATTCTGGTGGAACCGCCTCGATCATTTTGAAGTCTGATAGCGGTGCTATCATTAATGATTCTCAGCCTCGCTTCACCAGAGGGAAAAAACTTTCTTGACAAGTTGAAACAAATTCAGATATTAACAGTTAATTATTACACTAAATCATTTGACAAATCAACTATTGAGTTATTGAAAGTCAGCTCGTACCAACATAAACTTACACGTTGTAGGTGATGTGGGTTCAGGCAGTGATGCTGCTCTCCTCTGCGTGTCTTCCTCCTCGTCTGATGAGGGGGAGGATGCGTCGACGACGACTGGCAAGGCGTCCCTGAGGGGCATTGTCTGGATTTTAGTCGCCGCGCGCTTGGCTGCCCAAGCGTGCGAAGAGTCCGACATAACCCCGCGGTGTTCCCGAGCCGCGGGGTATGCGTAACGAATTTTACAGACATTAATAAAAAAAAAGGTGATGAGGGTTAGTTCGCTGTTATTAGGATCAGGTTCAGACGAATTATTTCGGTTTTTTTTGAGGAAACGCACTTCTTCTTGTTATAGAATTTAATGATGAACTGACATACTACAATTTTGAAAGTGACATAATAGTGAATCTTTGACTAATTCGAAAAAAAGGTTAAATGACAAACTAGGTTAAGTAACATCTATCAGCAACACACGTGTTACTCCACTAATGTATAGAAAAAGCAACAGATGAAACAGCGCACATTTCATATAGTGATATAGCGAGTGTATGTAGAGACATCTCTAGCGGATGTCCAGAGCTGTCTGTGTCGCACGGGACCGGACGCTTGCCTTCGCCATTGTCTAATTGTATGAGCCCGCCCCCGAGGGCATCCGCTGAGATTTACGACGTGGCTTGAGACAGTGATAATTCTCTAAGATGGTTTTCACTATTATTGTTTATTGAAATAATAATTACATGTTATTATGTCGACCAAGTATAGTAAAAATATGGTTTTTAATTTCATTGTTGTAGGACTTATGACCTCGTTTGTCTAGTAACAACTGGCTTACTTAAGTTGCTGTAATAACATATTTGTGTTTCGAAACTTAGAGGCAATAACCCAAAAATAATAATAAACAAGCAAATATTTCTTACACTTACGCCAATTAACCTAGTTAAAAGTAAGCTCTATAAGGCTTGTGCTGTTCGTTCTTGGGGAAATGTATATCTTTTTTTTTTTTTTGTTCCCCTGAGGAAAATGCATTAAATTGCATACCCCGGCTGTGACGAGCCGGGGTTATGTGGGGCTCTTCTCCCCAGAAGGGGGAGGCCTACCCACTAAAAACCTCAGGGATGGCCTTCCTCAGGCATGTAGGGAGCCCCCGGGAACAGCAAGCCACCTCCGGGAAACCCCAGCCTCCGCTCCCCTGCCTAGAGGGGAGCCCTCCTCGGGGGAGGCTACTACCTCCCCGGTCTCCTCCACCGACGACGCCCCCCGGCCACGGAAGGGGCGTGGTCCATCCCGGGGTCGCCGTAGCAGTCGCGACTTCCTCGCGCCCGCCGGCGACCCGCGCGGCGCCGCAGCTGTGCTACCGAGCCCGGCGCCGCCTTCTTCGAGCGGGATCGGCCATCTCCCGACCCCGCTCGGCGGCCTCCTTCTGGAGCATCACTGCTTCACAGAAGGAGGCCACAGCCCTCCAACTCCCTCGTCCGCCAGCATTGCCGCAATCAATGCCGGCGGAGACAGATCTCGACCGATCTCTGCGACCAAGACTCGGCGCTCGGAGGCCCACGCGGGGCACTCCGCCAGCGTGTGCTGGGCCGAGTCGAGGTCGGGGGGAAATGTATATCTATGTTTAACAAACTTCCGCAAGGTGTCATTGATTTGCCTTTATATAAATTTAAAATCCATATCAAAAAGGCACTCATGAGTAAAGGTTATTATAAAATAAGTGACTATCTTAATGATCACACTATTTGGGAATAGGGACACTATTCATAGAGCCATGTTTGGTAACAACATTATTTATAATATTGTATTATTTTATATATGTATGTAAACATACATACGACTGTAATCGTATTAGGTATGATTGTATCTTATACTATATTGTATTTTTTATATTATATTATTATAATTATTAACATTGAAAAGAGGAGATAAAAAATAGACCTTCAGAGTTTCTTGCCTGTTCTTCTCGAGAAGGCTCTCCCAATTTTCCAAACAGGTGTCGAGTCAATATATTTTTTCTATTTTTTTTCCTTATTCGTACGTACGGACAAGGTTTTTGTTTTTTTTTATTTAAGCTTTTTTTTTGTTTTGTTTGTTGACGTCAATAAGTGCCTGTAAAGGTCTATGTTGAATAAATATTATTTTGATTTTGATTTTTTGATTTTTGTGCTCTGGGATCTAGGGTAACGTATAAATGTGGCTGTAGAATCGAGCCACGCGCCCTGATATGGGCTCAGAGGACACTGGGAGGTTTTAGTGGGTAGGCCGGTCTCTCAGACCGGAGAACCCCACACACAGTGCATAAGGAGCATTTCCCCCAGAAAAAAAAGGGTAACGCATAAATATGCTTATATTATACACTAGCTGACCCGTGCCCACTTTCGTTGGGCATAATAATATTAATAATCCCCGAAGCGAGCACGAACGCGATCCGAATTAAACCCGAAGCCATCGCGCGCCGTCCGCTGCCTGTTTTTTTCTCCGATTCACTTTGCAAAACGGACTACCACGTAAAAACCTACTTATTTTTCGGTTTTTTATATAACCTATGACACTCAGCAATAACGTGGCCTTCTATTGCTGAAAGAATTTTTAAAATCGGTTCAGTAGATCCTGAGATTACCCCTTACAATTTAACAAATATACAAACACACAAACTTTACTTCTTTATAATATTAGTATAGATATATTAATATTTTTGATAGAAATATATATTAACTACCATGACTAGGGTACAAATGCTCGCATTCATCACCCAAACTGCCTCGTTATTCGGTCGAATAATTCAATATCACGTCGAGGAAGTTCTGTTCAATTCACAAAAAAAAAACATAAAATACCGACTCTAAAAAAACCATTCCTTAAACATTTAAATATGCATAACGTGTAAAAAAATATTCCGTTAATATAATCTAGTTACAATTTTTGTTATTTTTTGGATCAGTCAAGGAAACCTACACACACACATATATATATTACTTACCGTGGGAGAGCCATGCTTCGGCACGAATCGGGCCGGCTTGACCGGAGTGATACCATGGTCTCACAGAACACCGGCGTAAAATAGCGCTTGCGCTGTGTTTCGCCGAGTGAGTGAGGGTACCGGAGGCCCAAACCCCGCCTGCCCCCTTAATCACTTTTAAAAGGCCGGCAACGCATCTGTGACTCCTCTGGGGTTGCGGGTGTCCATGGGCAACGGTTATCGCTTACCATCAGGTGATCCGTTTGCTTGTTTGCTGCACTATCCTATAAAAAAATATATATACATATAAAAATACACAGTCAGTATGCAAAATAACATATATATGAAAAAATCAACATATCAAAAGAACTCTTGCTAGTTATTAATTTTCGGAAGACCCTTCGTAGCTACAAAATGGCGTAGCCGTGACGTCATAAGTGTCTGTTGTCCCTCTTGATTTACGAGCACAGAAATGACCTCGCGATTTCCCAAGCTCCGGCGGACCTAAATCAACCTTGCGTCTATCGGATTAGGAGTCAGGTTTGCAGCTGCCGGTCGTTATGTCGATTGTTGAAAGTAATGTCTCAGTTAGGGTCAATTTGGTTAATAGTTGGTGTGTTGAGGGTGGCTTGTCATTCGATTGTACAGTCGCAGTGAGAAATAACATGTGCTTCTTCGGATAATAACTTTTGTGAACGTTTCATTCTCGGATTTTTTTATCTTTGGAAGAGAAGTGGCTGTATTCTCATGGATAGCACCTTAACCAAGTGCCACGGTGATCATGTTGGACATTAAACCGATCGAGGGGGTCAATCAGAATGACCTATAAATATTATATATACAAATAAAAATTAATAAATAAGTCTTATTGACTTTATTTCTTACATTGACTCCAATTAACCAAAAGAGTTACATTAATTTCTGCAGCGAGGGCGGCATTTTTAATTCCAAACGTATAGAATTTTAGTTACCTTAGTATTCAAAACGAGTGATTCAAAGTATGTTGCCCCATTGGAAAATAATTTTGTGAGTGACTAATACAGTCAACTTAACTTTACATCCTCGTCAATGAGAAAATAAGTATTATTTGCCAATTTTTAATAGTTGTCATACGATTTCACGTTCCTTTCTGGATTAGATAATCTATATTGATATCTTCACATGTTCGAAATTCAAATTTGTACGCCATTTACGTGCAAAACTAAATTGACTAACTTACGTGTGAATTAGATTAGATATCTTGTAAGTGGAATACCTAACATTGCGCACTATACAATAATCTACTATTATCAAACGAGGGCAAATTAAACAACATTATCAAAGTTTTACTTCACTAATGTAAAATGAAAAGTCAGTTAAATATAAACTTCGTAACGATGCTACGATTAAATCGTAGTACTATTCGGAGTATTATTTCGTAGAATGTAGCGTTGGCGTAGCATAATTCTGATTTCGTACCTGTAGCGTCGATAACAAAATATATCCACCTAAAAGATTTTAACGCAACCTAAGATTTTCCTAACTTCTGTGAACCACGCCAATATTAAATAGGACAGCTGGAGAGTGAAGCCGCAACTTTGTACCCGAAACCCGCAGCGGTCGAAGAACAATTTTTATCGAAAATCCAATTCAGAGTTCGCAGAGGCCCGCGGCTAACCCTTGCAGGAGTGCCCATACATAACGTTTTTATCAACGCGTTGTCATCGGGCCGCGCGACCCCCAACCCCCTTCGGCGATTGACAGTTTAATCACCTTTTTGTTCTTGTATCGGGATTTATGGTAGATGACGTCGCCGATAAATTCCAATTATTGTAATTCACCGAACGTGATTTCGCAATCAGGAGTGATTATATGAATAATGAATGAATGTAAAGTTAGCTGTTTTGAAGTTGGGATACGGATTTTGTTATTAATTGTTAATGGGGAGTTAGAAAAGCAAAACAAATTATATTGACATTAAATTATTGATTAAATTTAACAACCTCCGTCGAGTGGTTAGTATACCGGTTCCAAGGTGTCGCTATCTCTGAGGCCGGGTTCGAATCCCAGTGGGGGCACATGTTTGCGCTATGAATGCGAGCATTTGTACCTTATTCATGGTTGTTATTATTTCCACCAAAAGATTTTTTTATGTAAAATATATGTATGTCTATCCTTGTACTTTACTTTACTGTACTTTCATACATGTTGTATTGTAAAATGTTTAAATAAAAACTTACCTCCAGTAGCGGTAGTGGGCGAAATGTTAAAATTTTAAATGTTGTTGTGAGTTCCTTCGAGCTGGATCACTTTGTAAGCGATGGATCGCTGGCGTGAGGAAAAAGAAATAGTAAAAAGCGAATATGCTGTATTTCAAGAAATTACAGTAGCGAGCGTGCGGTTGCGGTCAAAGTCGTCGCCAACAGTAGTAATAACTTTTCAAATATGATTTCATTGAAGGAACCAATTCTGAAATATTCTAGAATGAGAATTCAACAGAAATGCTATTTAATATTATCGCCCAAATGAATCGTGCCAAGCAATCAACCGCTAACTTTAAATGTCAATTTTAAGCATTGAGCGTTAAAACAGAGTACCTGGAAAATACGAAGGCCAGCGTTAGAAGAATCAAGAAAATTAACCAATTATACTCCACAAGTACTGCCGACCGTCTGCTGAGACAAGTTCACGCTAAAATCAACCTTATTCCGACGTAAGGAACTCCAGACCTGTTCCGATTTTTCTTCACGGTATCTACGAATTTGAAATGTCAATCCCGAGAGGAAATGAAACGAGACGAAGGAACCAAAACATATTTTGACGCAGCAGCGACCTGGGAGCTAATTCTTGTGATCTGGACATTTTATGAATTCAAATGTCATGTCAATAAATGTTGACATGTTTATTTTTAAATGACAAAACTGATAAGCAGCAAACTAGCTTGCTGGTGTCCGCTGATTACAACATTATAGTAAACTTTACAACATTATCGTAATTCGTCGGTGGTGCTGTGGTCTACGAATTGAATGATTCGAGGGGTCCGAGATCAATATCGCCATATACCAATATGTTTTTAGTTTTTCGAATTTCATATGTATACTTGTCTGATGCGAAGAAATTAAAAGCGTCGACCAATCCTCACTGGGCAGCGTGGTCGACTAAGGCCTGATCGCCCTGATATTTTAGGGTAGACAACTGCCTCTCGGTGGGGACTAGTAATAGAGGATGTAAGGTCAGGTCAAGAGTGCCCGTAACCGACGAGCATTATTAAGTATTAATGTTTAGGTCGTTGGCAAATGGAAAAACTATCATCTCCGCTTACCCACACGAGAAAGTAAACGTGAACATATGTACGAGTATGATTGTAATACTAGCTATTAAGGATCTCGGCGGGTCGCCGGCGGGCGCGAGGAGTCGCGACCGCTACGGCGACCCGGGATGGACCACGCCCCTTCCGTGGCCGGGGGCGTCGTCGGTGGAGGAGACCGGGGGAGGTAGCGAGCCTACCACGGGAGGGCTCCCTGTATCAGCGGGGGAGCGAAGGCTGGGGGTTCTTGAAGTGGCTTGATGTTCCTGGGAGCTCCCTACATGCCTGAGGAAGGCCATCCCTGAGGTTTTAGTGGGTAGCCTCCCCCTTCTGGGGCAGGAGAAGCCCCACATAACCGCCGGCCCGCCACAGCCGGGGTATGCAATTTAATGCATTTTCCTCAGGGGGAAAAAAAAAGCTATTAAGGATCTGATAGTCTCTAGTTTTATTTGTTTACTGTCAAGATGTAGCATCAAGTCTTGTTACCGTCAAACCAGAAGCTTTGACTGCTTAATGTTAAAACATTATTGAAACAGAGGTACCGCTCTTGCAGCTTATACCTCTAAAATACTCAGTTCTATATACTCATCATTGTTTATAATGTCATTGGCTTATCTTTATAGGCGTTTGGTTCCGAAGACCGGGTAAAGGTCTCTGAAGCTTGGTCTTGTCATAGTAGTCAGAATATTTTGATTAGTTTGTTCTCGATAGATCGATGCTGTGAGTCGATAGCTCCGGAATAAACCTCGTGTTCCAGGCTTCAATAAATCAACCCCCGCCCGTCGAACAGCGACACAACTTTGGCGAGTCAAAAATCTTAATAAACGTTTCCGTCAAAACCACAGCCATTTTCTTACCAGTAACGGACAGCTCTGCCATTGTAGAAAAGAATGTTACTTACTGTTTTTGTTTCATTTCGCATTTAATACATCACATTGGGTTCAAAATTGTTTTAAATATGAAACGACAAACGTTTATTGTTTTACTAGATGGTACCCGAGACTTCGTCTGTGCAGGACACTTATTATTATAAATTGTTTTAAATATGAAACGACAAACGTTTATTGTTTTACTAGATGGTACCAGAGACTTCGTCTGTGCAGGACACTTATTATTATAAATTGTTTTAAATATGCAACGACAAACGTTTATTGTTTAACTAGATGGTACCCGAGACTTCGTCTGTGCAGGACACTTATTATCATAAATTGTTTTAAATATGCAACGAAAACGTTATTGTTAACTAGATGTACCCGAGACTTCGTCTGTGCAGGACACTTATTATCATAAATTGTTTTAAATATGAAACGACAAACGTTTATTGTTTTACTAGATGGTACCAGAGACTTCGTCTGTGCAGGACACTTATTATTATACATTGTTTTAAATATGCAACGACAAACGTTTATTGTTTTACTAGATGGTACCAGAGACTTCGTCTGTGCAGGAGACTTATTATTATAAATTGGTTTAAATATGAAACGACAAACGTTTATTGTTTTACTAGATGGTACCAGAGACTTCGTCTGTGCAGGACACTTATTATTATAAATTGTTTTAAATATGAAACGACAAACGTTTATTGTTTTACTAGATGGTACCAGAGACTTCGTCTGTGCAGGACACTTATTATTATAAATTGTTTTAAATATGAAACGACAAACGTTTATTGTTTTACTAGATGGTACCAGAGACTTCGTCTGTGCAGGACACTTATTATTATAAATTGGTTTAAATATGAAACGACAAACGTTTATTGTTTTACTAGATGGTACCAGAGACTTCGTCTGTGCAGGACACTTATTATCATAAATTGTTTTAAATATGAAACGACAAACGTTTATTGTTTTACTAGATGGTACCAGAGACTTCGTCTGTGCAGGAGACTTATTTAACTTGTATTGGCCTTTTTATATGTATTGTATTTTAAATATTGTTATATGCTAGCTGTAAGTTTCCCAAATATAATCTATCTATCTATCTAATCGACTAAAATGAAATTTGGGAATATTCTTCATTTACGTTTGTATTTTTAGTTAACAACTCTTAATTTTGTATGCCTTCCATTTGAAGCAAAATTATAAGTAAAAGTCTTATATTTACTGTTTATTGAAATATTAAATAAAGTGACTTCATTTTATTTTTTTTATTTAATTTAATTATTCCTAAACAAAATACATTGTATTCTAATAAAAAAAAATGTGACGTGGTATACATTCTGCTATTATGCTTTCTTCTTTTTACAGTTTTATTGTAACTTTACATAACAAATATTGTAGTTAGATTTTAAGTAAGTTTCTAATTTGAATGTTAATTGTTTTTTTATTGTAAGCTTATATTGTTATCTAACGTACAGACTGTAAAAAAATTAAAAGCTCGTTTAAGGGAAAATGCATTCCCTTTTACGAAAAAGTTTTACAACGAAGCTTTACTGATTTGCCTTTTTACAGATTTAAATCAGTTGTCAAAAATCCTCTTATGAAAAAAGGTCATAATACTATTAAGGGATACTTAAATGATAACAATGCTTGGAATTAATATTAATAACTCAATGGTTACGTTGTCAAATGTTTTAATTATAGTAAATAACATAATGAAAGTATAGCTATATATAAATTGTAAGAAGATACACACTATTATTAAAGAAAGAAAGAAAGAAAGAAATTTTATTGACTTTCACAGCAACGAAAATGCAAAAACAAATTAATACACCAACATATACAAAAAAAAATAACAATAATAAAACACCATTACAAAAAGTTTAGGGTAGGTGTGCTGCGTGAGGTCAACAGGTCACTGTCTCAGCTAAGCTTCTGTGATATAACCACAGAAGCGCTGATTTTCAGACAGCACCTTGAAGTAGAGGTGGCGTACGTTAACCATTAATAAAAAGTAGAATAAAAATTAAATTAAAAATATATAATGGGATTAAAAATATATACACATATAGCCATGGAATACATACATTGCAAAAAGAAAAAATACAGCAAAAGTGAACGCGACAAGTAAGTAAGCGACAAACGAATTAGATACTCTGTGACGAGCGTGATGAAGGTCATAGACGTCGTTGTAGCGTAGTGTTGAATTGTCATCTGTGCTTAAATTCTACCTGCACAATGTACAATACAATATGGAAAAAAACCTCTTAGTACTTCTGAGATGATAAATTTACTTGGCGAATTGTAATTATAATATTAAGAGAATGACGTAACTTTTTACAAATTACAAAATGCTTAAAACTCTGACGTAATTTATGCGAAAGAAGCTCAAGTAATATTTAATAGAAAGCTATAGAGGGTAATTTGAAAAACATGTGTTCACTCGTCGACCAAGTAAATGAGAAGTGAAGCATTGGGCTGTTGCCGAACGCACGAACGCTACTTAGCACACGTAGCGCCATCTGTTTTTCGTCAGCGATAACACGCAAAATGTCGGACAGCAATGCCCGGGTCAATAGTTTGCACTCGCTTTTATACCCTCCGTAGGCATATTTTTTTCGTATCTTCTACAAGATATAGTGTGAACTTGTTTCAACTTGTAAAGGGAGTTGGGTTCATATTGACGTATACATATCATATTTGACGACACTGTAAAAATACAGGAAGTAAAAAATATACCTTGTTGGTTTTCTTGCTGATTCTTGCCAGTAAATTCGATGACCATGAGTCAAATTGTCGTTCTATCTTTTGCGAAACAAAAAGGAGACAGTTTGACTCATGACGTTTATTTTTTTTTTCGAATTTGATCGTGAATACAAAACAAACTCTTTTCTTACATATTTAACGGAATCATTACAGCACACTGGAAGATCTACATGAAAGAACTAGCAAGAAACAGCTACGAAAATTTAATTTCTGAATTAAGGTATAATTTTATGTGCTACAGCTGTTATAGAAATAATGTTATAAGTTTAAACTTCTGAAGGAAATTGCGTTCAGACTATTCATCTGAGGCCAAAATACAGGGAGGAAAAATAGTTTTTGCTGGTTCTTTGCAATACAACGTCTCCCGTCGTAGACTTGTGAACCTATGGCGTAGCATCTTTCACGTGCAAAAGTGATTTGTAAGAATTCAAATTGCGTAATAAATTTTTGATTTTGGTTTGAGTTTGATCTAAATTAGCCTAAGTACAAAGACTTTATAGGAAAATACTATTTTTCCAACTTATGACTCATCACTCTGATCACTCTCAAATGGGTGCCAGGTCATTCTGGAATAACCGGCAATGAGAAGGCCGATGAACTAGCCAGGGCTGGGGCTCAAGGAATACAGTTCGGCCCAGAGCCTATCTGTGGTATCTCAAAGAACCAGGCCATGCAATACCTGAAAACTCGCCTTCTTAACGAGGCGAAAGCAGACTGGCACAGTACGTCCGGGATGACACACTCAAAAGCACTAATCGAACCATACTCTCGCAAACGCACTGACGAGCTATTAAAGCTTAACAGGAGTAACTTGAGCGTGATGGTTAGGGCTTTGACCGGTCACTGCAAGTTGAATAGACACCTTCACAACATGAAACTTAAGGACACTGACACATGCAGAGTCTGCGAACAAGAGCGTGAAACACCAATACACCTCTTGTGCTACTGTGAACCGCTGATTCACAAAAGAAACAGACACCTGGGGAAACACATCCTTGACCCAGATGAAATAAAAACAATCCGAACTGGGAACATCCTATCTTTCTTGGTCAGTGCCCAGTTAAGGGAGCTACTGTAGGGCCTTCATAGAACCTACATAGGAGGCTGGTCACAATAGATCTCAATAGGTCGCAGTGATGCACATCAGCCCCGACTTACGTGAAATAAAAAAAAAAACTTATGACTCAATGTTTTGTCTCCTTTTAATCTCGTTTCCTTCACAGCTTCGCACGTTAGAATCCTTATAAAAAAATAATAATAAAGGAATCTCAAATATTCCCGTCCACTGCTTATAATTAAGAATACTTGCATTGTCAATTTCGTGAGCAAACAAAATCTCGGTTTAATTATTGTTTAGAATATCATTTCGTTTGCGGTTTCGGCATTTGTTTTAATTAAATTACCAATTCCAATGCTGATCCGTGTTTTGTAAAAAGTTCGTACCTTCGGGGACTTTGTTCTGGCTAATCGAAAGTTGTGTTCAATTATGTGTCCCTAGTATTAAAAGGTTCGTTAGCGATTGGGCGTAATGAATTAAACACATACTGGTGCGAAATACTAATACGCGGGATTAGGATTTCGAGAACCTAGAATTAGCGTGGTGTATATCGTTATAAAATATAGTAGGTATATGTGCTATTCTGTTCGGAAAAAAAAATATATAAAAACAACGAGCTGGGCTGTTATCGTTTTTATCAAACCGTCACCAACTTTGACTCACTATTTTTTGCACCGGGTTCAAACTTTGCAGATGCATAACGTGAGATGGTTTTGCCCGGGGCGGGGGAATTATGCGGCTAGCCAAAAATATGCGAATTTAACAAATCAGTACACTGGAGACGACGTTATCGCGGCGCCGGAGTCGTCGCCACCTTGTTATCTCTTCACAGCGTCGTCGTCGCCGTATCAGGTCCTGGGATAGATCAAGGAAGGAGTTTAAAAGGGAGTTTCTGTTAAGTTAACACTATTTAAATCATATTGTCAATCTTTTTACACGTGCAGCTTGTGGGTCAACTACACACGGCGGGTTTACAGCGACCTTTTTTTTTTGTTCCCCTGAGGAAAATGCAGTAAATTGCATAATTGCTATGGGGGAGGCCTACCCACTAAAAACCTCAGGAATGGTCTTCCTCAGGCATGTAGGGAGCCCCCGGGAACATCAAGCCACTTCCGGGAATCCCAAGCCTCCGCTCCCCTGCCTAGAGGGGAGCCCTCCTCGGGGGAGGCTACTACCTCCCCCGGTCTCCTCCACCAACGACGCCCCCCGGCCACGGAAGGGGCGTGGTCCATCCCGGGTCGCCGTAGCAGTCGCGACTTCCTCGCGCCCGCCGGCGACCAGCGGCGGCGCCGCAGCTGTGCTACCGAGCCCGGCGCCGCCTTCTTCGAGCGGGATCGGCCATTTTCCGACCCCGCTCGGCGGCCTCCTTCTGGAGCATCACTGCTTCACAGAAGGAGGCCACAGCCCTCCAACCTCCCTCGTCCGCCAGCATTGCCGCAATCAATGCCGACGGAGACAGATCTCGCCCGATCTCTGCGACCAAGACTCGGCGCTCAAAGGCCCACACGGGGCACTCCGCCAGCGTGTGCTAGGCCGAGTCAAGGTCGGATGCGCAGTGGTGGCAATGTGTCGGTCCCTCCCGTCCTACTCGACACAGATACTCACCGAAGCAGCCGTGCCTGGTGAGTATCTGAGTCAATGGGTAGATGACCTCCTCCTTCCCGTGGAGCTAAGCTTCGAGGTGCGGGAGGGGTTTACAGCGACCTACGAGTCCAATATAATAATGCTTTCAGGGTACTGTTGGGGTTACCGTGGCGATGTAGCGCTTCCAATATGTTCGCGGTAACTCGAATTGACGGCTTGGCAGCAATAATGAGGAAAAGGTGTGCCTCAGCACTTGTGCGCTTACGCCGTAGTCCGAACAGTATTCTGAGAGCATTTATCGACCGATGGGAAATGCCGTTGTTACAAGGGTGGGTACAGATCCACACTATGGCACAATAGTACTTATTTTATGTATTATTATTATTATTGTCGATATTGTTGAATTCTAATTTTACTAACCATAGTCATTAAGATCATTGTTACTAACAATTATGGGCTTGCCCGAAATAAATGATTATAATTATTATTATTTTGTAGCTTAAATCACGTATCTTTATAAGACACGCTCCTTTATAAGGCTTGCGCGGGGATACAGATCCAACGCGTAGAGGCCATTTAAGCGAAATTTAATGAAAGTGTGCGTGGAGTGTACCAACTGGGTCTAATCTCTATCTGCACTATGAAAAATGCAGCCAAAGACTATACCCAGTTAGATGCACAGAAACTATTGTCATTAGTGGTCAAAACGTTTGTGGCCTATTGCATTTCGATTTAGGTGGTAATGAAAACCGGGCTATGGAAGAGACTCCAGTCACCTGTCTTCTCAAAGCCTCCTAATTGATTTAAATATGGCAGGTGGTGACTCTCTACTCACTAAATGGGCTCCCCAAAAAAGCAGACCAATATTGGTGCGAAGAGAGCAACATTGGTGTGAACGGCTAAGGGTGTAGAGAGGTGTGTCTGCGACAGCGATCGAGACGCCGTCGGCGTTATGACATTATTACACTTCCACCCGTCGAGCATTTGCTCTTGCGACTCCACTCTGTCCGGCTGGTTAAGGCAAGACAGAGGCGGGTGGC
The DNA here is from genome assembly GCA_036419045.1 of Scirpophaga incertulas. Lineage (NCBI taxonomy): Eukaryota > Metazoa > Arthropoda > Insecta > Lepidoptera > Crambidae > Scirpophaga > Scirpophaga incertulas. The sequence goes on along the minus strand of CM071629.1, from coordinate 40,618,494 downwards.
ATACGCCCCCCTGAAGCACATCGGTACCCTCGGTGACGCAACTCACCGACAGCTCGCCACAAGCTGCCCTGAGGGAGACTGACTGCACTGATGGGGCATTTATGGCAGTCAAGGGGCAATAAATGCCCCACCAGCGGGCGATGGGGTCGTCACTTTCCTACGCCTAATTATTATTATTACTTATGCAGATTGCCAATAGGTGGCGCTAATAGTCTCCAAAGACGAACATCTATTTTAGTACTTGTTTACAAAAAACTAAGGTGCTTTTTAGAATAGTCGTTAATGTAAACATTTTCTTGCCATCTCGCTGATAAAAATAAGCTACACTTGGAATCCTAAACAATAGATTACCTCATAATCTCATATATAAAAAGCACACAATAAAGAGCCTTAATAGATTTAATTTGCCAGACAATAATAAACCTAACGCGTGAAAAATTAAATTCCTATTCATGAAACGTAAAATAACACCTAAATTATCAAAGCGATCGTTTCACGCGCCGGCGGAAACAGAACGGTGGGAAAACAAAACGTTTTGTAGACAATGGGTTTTTTTAATCAACACTGTTCGCCCTAATGTCATCTAACACCGCTGGTGCCGATTTATATGACAATGGAATCGGGACTCAATTCGACTAATTATTTTTTGTCCAACACGCGGATCGCTATTAATTTCATTGGTTCGTGAAATTTGATTCGTGCGCGTTCATTATTTGAATAAATCCTCTTTTGGGGTTATGGTACTTTGGTGCCTATGTGAGCATGTATGAATTGGCGTGAGGTGGCCGGTTTGCTTACGAAGATTTTGATTATAATTTTTATAAATGATGTAAACAATACCATAAATCAATATTACTTGATTGTTAGCATAGGGTCAAATTTTAAAAATTATTAAATAATATTGTGAATTTTATGAGGTATTTTATAATTTTCAAAAATGTCTTGCTTATGTATTACGAAATTTATTCACTACTAGCTGACCCACGCCCACTTCGTTGGGCAAAATATTAATAATCCCCGAAGCGAGCACGAAAGCGAGCACGAATTAAACCCGAAGCCATCGCGCGCCGTCCGCTGATGACGATGATGATGATGATGATGATAATGATGATGATGATGACACTCAACAATAATGTGGCTTTCTATTGGTGAAAGAAATTTAAAATCGATGATGATGATGATGATTATGATGATGACACTCCGCAATAATGTGCTTTTATTGGTGAAAGAATTTTTAAAATCGGTTCAGTAGATCCCGAGATTACCCCTTACAATTTACAAACACACAAACTTTACTTCTTATAATATTAGTATAGATCAGCGTTTTTAATTTAACTAGTTGTCGGTAAAGTAGACACACTAAGATATTCCTTGTTATTGTATTTTACATTTAAATTGATCAAATAATCACTGTCTTAACATGAACTACCATAGTATTAATTTTAAAGAGTATTAACATACTTAATTTTATAATAAAAAATAGATAATGTATTCTTTTAACTATATCCGGGAATAGGAAAACCGCATGGAAAAGCAAACTTCGTGACGTTACATCCGAGTAATTTTTTTGTACCAGTCGGTCGGTTTTTTTGTACAGAATATCGTCGACCCAGACACGTGCTTTCTGACCCTCCCGACTCATTGACGCTGGCTCTTCAAGCCTTGCGAGAGGCGGCATCTGCGCCGCCATTCCTTAGTTAGTCCATACTTCGCAGCTTGCTGCACATGTACGAGTAGGCCCCATCATTTCAAGGCCGGACCCACTTTGGCGTACCGAGCCTTCTTTCGCGCATATGTCCTCTTCGGAGGGCAGCGCTGACGTGCCCTCTCCTGAGGGTGCGCCAACCATTCCATTCAAGCCGTAGGGCCCTTAGGGCCAAGGCTAGGCTGAGTTTAGTCGGTAGGTCTGTGTGGTCGAGCCGCCTCGACAGCACCAGGAGTCCGACATAATCAACGCATCTATGCTTGCCTGTTGCGTTGGTATCCATGATGGATTCTCAGCCTCCTCTCCTGAGGAAAAAAAATCCAATTCAGGAAGTTCAGTGGCAAGTGTAATTTGAGACACATCTATAACTGGTCAGTGTTTTGTAAAATTAACAAATAAACCATCAAAAGTACTGCGTTGTTTCTAAGTTTTCCTTCAATGGGAACTTGCTTCTGTTATTTTAGCAAGAAAAAGACAAAAGATTTTTGGAGTATATAAAGACAGACCCGCTATTAACATAAATGTTTAATTATTGTGTTAAAAAGAGTACTTAATTTTATAATTAACTTCTTCTTTTTTCTCTTGCCCTGTTCCCAATTTTATTTGGAGTCGGCGCAACATCTCTCTTCTTTCACTCGCCAGTCACACTCACTCCCATTCGCGCAGTCTATCCATCGTTTCTCTGGTCTTCCTCTCCACACACGCCCATCCTCTTTCATGCATAACTTTCCTAGTAACATGATCAATCTCCCTTCTTAATACGTGACAATACCAGGAAAGACTCCTTTCTCTCAATTTTTCAACAATAGGGGCGACTTTCAGATTTTCTCTGATATATTCATTCGACACTCTATTCTTTCTCGTCATATATATATAGGAGCGTCAGAGGAGGCCTCGCAGCGGTATTGGTTATCACTGTTCATCGCGGACGTTACAATGAGAGGAATTCAAAAATATAAACACAGTCGTATTGTACAACACCTTTTTAATTAATTACTTTTAATATTGATTGCAAAATATAACACCGAAAACAAGATTAAAGTGGATTGAGCCAATAGGTTAGCACGCGTGCGCATCAAGCGGCGACCGTCAAACAACTGCCCGCAGCCATCGCTCGCAGCGTCACCTACTACCCTATTCGGGGTTGCCCGCTCAAAATTTAATAATTTTTCATATTATCGATTACAAAAATCGAATGAAACTTACACGTTATTAATAAATCGAGTTCTGGTTATACAATCATAATAATCAGTAATTATTGTATAATTTGCCACTAAAACTAATCACCAGGCAGCACGCCGTCATATATAAACTTTTTATTGAACACAATTAAACACATTTACAATAAAAATATTAGGAGGTACAAATTTAATTAGTCCAAAGGCGGAGTTATCTCTTAAGAGATATTTCTTACAGCCAACCCTAGATTGTTATGTGAATTTTTTATGAAAACTTTGCGGGGTCACAATATTTTTTATATAATTGTTTTTAAAATATAAATAATAGAAAAGTCATATTTCACCATATGCCTTCGTCTTTGTTCATCCATACGCTTAACGGGACAATTTTTTAAATCAACTAGCGCCATATTATAAAAGTCTGCTACTATAGCCATGAAAACAGAGTTCTATTATCCATAAATTTAAATGATTATTGTAATATTACATTTATAATTTAAATAGATAAGAAAATCTTTATAAGGGCTTATTTGTAAAAAGCATATAAACAATGATACAAAGAAAGAGAAAGGTAGTAGATCCAAGAAGACTGTAAACTTAATTGATAGAAAACATAATGTTGAATGAACATATTAAATGTAACACACAAGAAACAATATGATTGGAGTACTTGACAGGACATAAATATTTCGTAGGTATAATAACTTTAATATCAACCTAGTTTGAAATCCTTGAATTATGAACGTCGTTGAACATATAATATTTTACAAGAAGAAAGACATTTCTTAAGCTGAATCTCTTACAGATAAAAATAATGATGCGCTCAGTGCAGTTAAAAATATAGCGGAGGACGCTCTCCATTTGGAGCACTTTAGAACAAACTTTTAGCACAACTCAAGTTTGGAGATTAAGGCGTTGCAATAAATGAAGTACAACGACTAAAGCAAATTGAACGTTTCGATACCAGAATCTTGCTCGAGGGCTTATTACTGGAATTTTTATGAACAACAAAACACACTCGCTTTATTATATATACATTAATAATAATTAATTTAAATTATAAGGCATTGCCTAACTGAATGGCAATGCTAATTCTTTGTCGAGGTAACTGCCGATCCTGGAAACCAATTCTAAAAATATTTCATCACCCAATGTATTAAGAAGCTAATAAAGAAACATCTTGGCACTGGTTAATATAATTCGGCGGGTCAGAGGTAGATTGATTTTTTTTTCGATCTGCCGGAAATTGGTCTCAACTGATCTTCTAATCGGGAGTTCAACTCTGCCATGTACTCAGAGCGTCTGTGGCGCTGTGATCTCAGCACTTGTCTACGAAGAGAGTCATTAGGTCCGATTGATTTTAAAGATTTTCTAGGAGGTAGACTCTGTACCAGGGTCGTCTGCATGGGTACCTCCGTCTTACCTATTTGCGCCGCCAAACAGCAGGGTTCGCTTTGCTGTGTTCCGGCGTGAAGGGTAAGATTGGCAGTGAAATTACTGGGTACTGTGACTTTACATCTTATGTCACAAGTTGGCAACGTACACTGTGGTTCTTATGAGGTTTGCAGATTTGCTGCTAATCTCGTGGGAACCACATGTACTATAGGCGACTGTTACCACTTACCACCAGGTGGGCAGCCTGCTTGTTTGTCAACTTTAGCAATAAAAAAAAAAAAATGAACCAATGTGCTTTTAGGTTTTTGAATTTCAAATGGACATTTATTTGATGCTCCTCAATGAAGGGGAAAAAATCATGAGCAAACTTGCATACATACATACATACACTCACGCCTTTTTCCCACGGGGGTAGGCAGAGATTACGTCCTTCCACTTGCTACGGTCCTTACATATCTCTTTCGCTTCATCTACTTTCATAACATTCCTCATACATGCTCGACGATTGCGGGTACTTCTGACCTGGCCTTTTTTGAGGACTCGTTCGATTTGTTCGAAATATGTTCGCCTAGGTCTTCCTCGTCCCGTGTCTCCACTCACTCCAGCTACACCACTCCACTCTTGCATACACCTGCGAAGAATTCGAAGATGTACGTATGTATGTAGTCCATTCCGCACTGGGCCAGCGTAGTTGAATAAGGCTTATAGGCTTAATAGACTCGTGCTCTTAGGTTGGCGCGTATATTCTCGCTCAGATGCTTGAAGTAGTAAGACGTTTTGTGTTCGTCTCAGTAACGGAAGTCATTTTAGACCCTATTTACTCAAGACTAAGATAATTTTTGCTCAATTACTACGAGATACGACTTTACGTCAGCGCGTTGTTTAAGTATAGTGAAGTATAAGTGAAATTGTTAGATAAAATGCTAGACACACCTAAATCGGGATAGCAAATCAAATACGTCTCATATCCAGACCTTCTTATTGAAGCAGAGGCGGACAACATTACTTTAGCGCAAGAATCCCGAACAGGACCATTTGTCATATATTAAAATTTTTCTCTTGCAATCATTTTGTGAAATTATGAATACTGTGCTCTCAGATCTAAAGGAACAATACAGTAAAATTATTGCAGATAAATGCGACTCACTTCAAACAAATTAGTGAAAGGGTTTGTAAGTTTATAGGTTTCTAGTATTTCGAGTAGCTTATATTATCGTCGCGCATATCTTTACAAATATAGCTAGGTGTTATTCCTATGTATAACCTATATTATTGTAAAGTTTTATTAAAATCCATTCAGTTGTTTTTACGTGAAAGAGCAACAAACATTCATCTATACAAACATTCATCTATACAAACTTTTTTGCTTATAATATTAGTAGGGTATCCATTTTTTTTATTATTTATTAAACACAAACATACATAAACATCTATCCAGTACATAAACACCGTGGACGTTGTATGCAATCGTTTGCAATGTAAGTGGCAAAATTCAGGGGTAACCCCTGTGATAAATTATAAGTAGAAATCGGATAATCCGATGAATATTTACCTAAAGTTAGTTTAAGACAAAGTATGGAAACGGCTTTTTATTGTTTTGTTAAATAAAAATCCCGGGATTGCGGAATTGAATAGCCGGATGTTTATTTATTTACCTAATTTAGTTTTTGACAAAATATGGAAATGTCTTTTTATTTTATTTCCATAAATAAAAATCCCGGAATTCCGGTACAATAGAACATTACAGCATAGTTATATAAATGAACCCGGAGTCTCGGTCTTTTGAAAATAAATACCACGTGCTAATTTAGTAATTTTCAAACAATATCACTACGTTAAATTTGCAGTCCCGTATTTTCCCGAGATTTTTATTTAACAAAATGTATTTTAAAAAGCCGCCTCCATAATTTGTGAGCCAAAAATTAACTTTAGGTAAATATGCATCAGATTATTCGAGCGATGTAAATAAAAAAATAACTGCAAAATTAAATAGCATGCACCGCCAACATCTAGTATCTTGCATCGCATCCAGGAAGGAGCAGTTTTGGTAGACTGCCAGCGGCCGGACGTGAAGCAACTTTGTCACAACCGGGGAAAAACTCGATTTGTGTCACGTCGGATAATTGTCACCGGGCTTTAAGGCTGAGACATTGGAGCAAACAAGCAGAACCTTAAACACTTACTGTCAGATGTAGTTTCTCGGTTTAATAAATCCCAACTAATATAAATGCGAAAGTAACTCTGTCTGTCTGTCTGTTACGCTTTCCCGCTTAAACCTCGCAACCGATTTTTATGAAATTCGGTACAGGCAATCTTTAGATCCTGAGACAGAACTAAAGCTACTTTTAATTACAAAAAAAAAGGGACGAAGGGGTTGAAATAGAGGTTGAACGTTGGTATGGGATTTCTTAATTTTAAAAGATAAAACCATGAAACTTTATATTTAAGCGCTTAATAAAAAATCATTAAACATTTGTTCTAGCATTTTTGAAATTTCGACCAGCTAGGGGGTGAAATAAGGGTTGAAAGTTAATATGGAAGTTTTTTTTTTTTTTAGTTCGTCAAATATCACGGTCATAAGAAACAAAAAATCGTTTCTTCTAGCATTTTGAAATTTTTACCAGTGCGAGGCTGAAATAGGGGTTGAATTGAGGATAAGACCATGAATCTTGGTTCCTTAGACATAAGGGACTAGGATTGACAAAAACTAATTTCACGCGGGCGAAGCCGCGGGCGGAGGCTAGTATTTAAATAATTCTGTTCTGAATTTAGTTATGCATTTTTTTAAAAAGACCTTAAGGTTTTCGTTGGGACACATAAATCGTCTCCTTTTCTACCTCTGTAGTTATTTTTTTTTGTTAATAAACACTCTCATTTCAGTAATATGTAAATATGAAAATGGTTCATGGTATATACACTACCGCTCAAAAGTATTTAGACAACTAGTAAAATATATATTTTTTTAAAATGAAACTACTTCATAAATATTTTAACTGTTTATTAGCATTTTTTTTTGACATAACGATAACAGATGAGGAACTATTTGCAATGGTGCCTTCGTCACCTTTTTACCATCGCACCACTCGCCACCGCAGTAGAGTTCATCCATATCACCTGGAACCGATCTTGTCTAGTACAGTTCGGTTTCAGCGTTCATTCCTTCCGCGTACATGCAAACTCTGGAATGAGCTCCCTGCTGCGTTGTTTCCTCAGCGCTACGATATGTCTAACTTCAAACGAGGCTTAAAAAGAGTATTTCTCTCCAGGTAGGCAGCGGCTCAGCTGTGCCCCTGGCACTGCGGATGTCCATGAGCGATGGTTACCACTTACCATCGGGTGGGCCATTTGCTCGTCTGCCACCTTATGGAATAAAAAAAAAAAAAAAAACACATTTTTTCAATTTTTGGACTCACATCACAATGAAATATAATAAATGTTTTTTTTAATGTATTGCTTATAACTTATACAAATTGCAGGTGGTCAAATAGTTTAGAGCGGTAGTGTATATAAACTCTTTATTGTAAATATATGTAATATATATATATATTAGAAGATACTAAGTTAATTGGTCCAAAGGCGGACTTAGAGAGATTTCTTCCAGCTAACTTTTAGAGTTAAGTAGCTTTGTGAAATTTTAAAGTAAAGTTTGCGGGGACGCAGTATTTATATATAATTGTTTTTAAAATAATAGAAGCGTCATATTCATACAACATACAACATACAATACATATTGTCACCGTCATGTCTGCCTCCTTCTAAAACAAAATTAAAAACGGTTTTTCCTTTTTTTATTCTAATTTTAACACATTACAATATCCTCATACAACCTCGTCTATTACTATAATTAAATACTGTTATTAACATGAACACAACCGAATCAAAGGATCACGATTTATGGAGTCACAATGAAGGGCGCATCAAAGGGCGCTCCTACATTATTACGCCGTGTAACATAACTCACTTTATTCCAATGCCAAATTTTATTCTCATTAGAAGTATCAAAGAATTCATGAATAGATAAATCAGAGAGTTCTCGTGCTACATTCAATTTAACCTTTAGAACGCACAACTTATATTAGGAAAGTAACATAATGACGGCAGACTTTTGACGACCATATCACATTTTGAACATTCTCGGCGTAGAATGAATAACAATTTAGGTAAAAGGTCGGTGCTGATATTAAATTACTATATGAGAAGTATTCTATAGTGAGTGATTTCGTTGGAAAGGAAAATAAATTATATTTCTAATACTCTGCTCCGAGTAAATAGCTTCTGTCTAAGTTAATAATTTTGTTACATAGCGTTTGAAAGCTCACCTTAGTACCTACAGATTACTTGTCATTTCTCTAAAATAATTAAATATTTCTTACACTCACACCAAATCGACATTTTTTTTTGGTTCGTTAAGGAAAATGCATTGATTGCATACGCCGGCTGCGGAGAGCTGGTGGTTATGTGGGGCTCTCCTCGGCGATGGCCGTCCTCAAGCGTTGAAGGGGTCCTCAGGATCGAGTGTCGCATCTGAGGACCCCCGGCCTTTGGTCCCTGGGTGTGCTAGGGAAGCCCTTCGCGGGGAGGAGTGATCATGCCGCCTCCTCCCTCCAACCTCCTACAACGTCACCCCGGATGCCGGTCGCCTCCACGGGCGCGAGCTGCGTCGCCCCAGGCTATCTGGCCTGAAGCCGCCTTCTTAGACCGACATCGGCCATCAAAATCAAAATCAAAATAACCTTTATTCATCATAGACCTTACAGGCACTTATTGACGTCAACAGACAAAACAAAAAAACAAAGCTTAAAAAAAACAAAACCTACGAATAAGGAAAAATAAGAAAAAAAAAATGACTCGACACCTGTTCGGAAATTGGGAGAGCCTTCTCGAGAAGAACAGGCAAGAAACTCTGAAGGTCTATTTTTATCTCCTCTTTACAATGTTAATAATTATAATAATATAATATAAAATACAATATAGTATAAGATACAATCATACCTAATACGATTACAGTCGTATGTATGTTTACATACACATATAAAAATAATACAATATTATAAATAATGTTGTTACCAAACATGGCTCTATGAATAGTGTCCCTATTCCCAAATACTGTGATCATTTAGATAGTCACTTACTTTATATAACCTTTACTCATGAGTGTCTTTTTGATATGGATTTTAAATATATAAAGGCGATCAATGACACTTTGCGGAAGTTTGTTAAATATAGATATACATTTCCCCAAGAACGAACAGCTAGTTTTATGGAGTCTGAACATTGGAACGGCAAGTTTATTTTTGTTTCTAGTATTCACATTATACCCGATCCCGCTCGGCAGCCTCCTTCTGGAGCATCACTGCTTCACAGAAGGAGGCCACAGCCCTCCAACCTCCTTCATCCGCCAGCATTGCTGACACTAATTAGCCTAGCCTTTTTTTTTATTCCCCTGAGGAAAATGCATTAAGTTGCATACCCCGGCTGTAGCGAGCCGGCGGTTATGTGGGGCTCTTCTCCACAGAAGGGGGAGGCCTACTTACTAAAAACCTCAGGGATGGCCTTCCTCAGGCATGTAGGGAGCCCCCGGGAACGCCAAGCTACTTCCGGGAACCCCCACCAATTAGCCTAGCCTAAAAGTTAGCTCTGTAAGGATTGTGTTATGGAAAATATTATTCTGATATAAGCTATTGTGAATATATATAAATTCATTCGGCAGTTTTATGTGGAAGATTGACAAACATCATTCGTACAAACTTCCGCGTTATAATTTTAGTAGGGATTTGCATAAACTTGCTTTAAAATGTAAAACTTAATTTACACATAATTTTACAACGCTTTCTATTATAAGTCTATATTTAAGTTATCGTTTTTTCTTCACTATCAGTTTTTTTTGCGTCATAACTCTCTAAGCTTGTATGAGATAAAATGTGTAAATTAACAAATAAATATTTATTACATTTACACCAATTAGCTTAGCTCAAACTAAGCTCTGGAAGGCTCGTGTTAAAGGATCTAGGATAAGGGAGAGGCGTACATATATTGTTAGGGAAAAATTGTATAAGTTTGTTAAATGTCAAATCAAATTGTTTTCACTGCGCCTTCGGAGAACCCTATGTCACAAACATATATTATACATATATAAATATTCTTCATAGAAATATATGTTAACAACCATGAACAAGGTACAAATGCTCTTGTTTGCGACCGTGCCTAGTAACCTAGTAATACGCGTACGAAAACCTGTTCAGCGCAGAGATAACGGGACCTTATTGGAACATGATTTGGATTCGGATCTGCGACACCGCGCACTATTGACGCCTAACCTAACCTAACATTAATTAATTGTCTCCTAATTTATTTGCTATACAACATCAAATTGTAAAAATAGTACAATAGAAGTATCATCTTGAAGACAAGCATTTTATTTAGCTGAAACCTAAACAGCTCGCATTCATCACACAAACATCTGCCCCCACCAGAACTCGAACACAGGACTTCAGAAATCCTCCACGGGAAGGAGGAGGTCTCCTACCGATTGACTCAGATACTCACCGGGCACGGCTGCTTCGGTGAGTATCTGTGTCGAATAGGACGGGAGGGATCGACACATTGCCACCACTGCGCATCCGACCTCGACTCGGCCCAGCACACGCTGGCGGAGTGCCCCGCGTGGGCCTCCGAGCGCCGAGTCTTGGTCGCAGAGATCGGGCGAGATCTGTCTCCGCCGGCATTGATTGCGGCAATGCTGGCGGACGAGAGAGGTTGATGGGCTGTGGCCTCCTTCTGTGAAGCAGTGATGCTCCAGAAGGAGGCTGCCGAGCGGGGTCGGGAGATGGCCGATCCCGCTCGAAGGAGGCGGCGCCGGGTTCGGTAGCACAGCTGCGGCGCCGCCGCGGGTCGCCGGCGGGCGCGAGGAAGTCGCGACCGGTACGGCGGTCCGGGATGGACCACGCCCCTTCCGTGGCCGGGGGGCGTCGTCGGTGCAGGAGACCGGGGGAGGTAGTGTAGCCACCCCCGAGGAGGGCTCCCCTATATCGACGGGGGAGCGGAGGCTGGGGGTTCCCGGAAGTAGCTTGGTAGTTCCCAGGGGCTCCCTACATGCCTGAGGAGGTCCATCCCTGAGGTTTTTATTGGGTAGACCTCCCCCTTCTGGGGAGGAGAGCCCCACATAACCGCCGGCTCGCCACAGCCGGGGTATGCAATTTAATGCATTTTCCTCAGGGGAACAAAAAAAAAAGAATTACTCGTAAAAGACTTCAGAGATTGCGACACTTTGTTATGGGCGTTAAGAACTTTCTTTTTTTACAAGCTTCTATATTAACTTCACTTGTAACTATGTAAGAAAATCTTGTAATCTTAATTTGACCCACTTCCCGGTCTCCGATTGAGCTGAAATTTTGCATGCACGTGTAAGTCGGATGACAATGCATGGTTACGTGTGTGACGTCATTCTAAATCTAGCATGGCGGCATTACCTACAATATGGGTATCAAATGAAAGGGCTTGCAAAGAACACCTCAATAAATAATGTGACGTCACTCTTAATCCAAAATGGCGGACATTTCCAAGATGGCGGATCAATAATTTATAATGCACCCCTACAATATGGGTATCAAATGAAAGGGTTTGCTAAGCTTGGTTTTTTAGTCGGAAAATAAATATAAAGTGAAATATATTTTTTTAATACAAGCTTTTATTTAATGCGCTAAAAGGAACAAAATAAACTTTTACATATAAAAGCTTGTGGCGAGATTTACTTACTTATAGAATACTATTAACGACAATTTTTTTTTTACTTTTAATTTTAAATCTTATTAAGCCTTACACCACAATGGTTAAGCCGGCTACAAAATAATTTTCATGCATTTAACGAAAGAACAAAGGCGGAAGCTTATAATTCTAGCACTATTACTACACTACACTATCTAAATGATCACAGTATTTGGGAATAGGGACACTATTCATAGAGCCATGTTTGGTAACAACATTATTTATAATATTGTATTATTTTATATGTGTATGTAAACATACATACGACTGTAATCGTATTAGGTATGATTGTATCTTATACTATATTGTATTTTTATATTATATTATTATAATTATTAACATTGAAAAGAGGAGATAAAAAATAGACCTTCAGAGTTTCTTGCCTGTTCATCTCGAGAAGGCTCTCCCAATTTCCGAACAGGTGTCGAGTCAATATATTTTTTCTTTTTTTTCCTTATTCGTACGTACGGACAAGGTTTTTGTTTTTTTTATTTTTTTATTATTTAAGCTTTTTTTTTGTTTTGTTTGTTGACGTCAATAAGTGCCTGTAAAGGTCTATGTTGAATAAATATTATTTTGATTTGATTTTGACACTTAAAACTAAAACATACATATTTTTGAAAAGCAAAAAGCAGTTCTTGCCTACTACATCTAATGTCCTTCATCAACTTTGTCTTTTTCGTTGCGGACACACTCCATTAAAATGTGAAATAAATCTTCTTTGACGTACTGTTACACACAGTAATAGTTAGCATAAAAATGCTGAACTGGCGATTTCAATTGTAATTAAACTGATTGCACTCAGTCGCCAACAAGAGTTGTCTCTAAGCCGCGTCCGCGTACAGTCGAGTTAAAGTGAGGTCCCTAAAATAATACTTGTGACCGTTTTACGGGAATAAATCCCTTTGGTTCTCATTTGGTTTTTTTTAAAAAGACTTCCGCGCCCGACCCCCTAACAGTACGTACAAGTGTCACAGTAAGGATTAATCATTTTTTCCATCAAAAATGTAAACGCATTTAATGGAATATGCCCAACTTCTTTTTGATGTCCGAAAAAGTATAAATATTTTTTTTTTAGATTGTTATCTAGTTAAATTATTTTATTTAACTCAACTTATTTTTATTTTTATCTTGTTTTATTAATTTAATTAGGTATTATGATATTGTTATGACAGCAATATATAACCCTTAACAAATTAATAAATATAGTATAGAATATATATCGAAGGTTTAATCCATAATACAATAAGTCCGATTCAACGAAAGTTATCTTCGAAGTTTATTTGTCAACGCTGCGAAATATTAAATACTAGCTGATCCGGCTAACTTTATCTTATCATAATATATTATTTTACAAAACAATTAAAATGACTATTAAAAATAGTGATAGAAGGTTGATAATTTTGGGTTGTATGTATATTAATCACATTATCCTTACTAATATTATAAATCGGAAAGTGAGTTTGTTTGTTTGTTCCGCTTTCACGCCGTAACTACTGAACCGATTGCTTTGAAATTTTGCAGACGTAAAGATAAAAGTTCTGATTAAATAATAGGCTACATCCCACGGGATGCGGAATAAAGGCTTCGCTCAAAAACTACTGCGCAGATTTTCATGCGGTTTTCATCAATATATAGAGTGATTCTTGAGCAAGGTTTTGCGTTATATTTTATCTCTGAAAAACGGATAGTTCCACGGGAAGCGCGATAAAACCTTCGCGCCATAAACCGACTTCCGCGGATATGTAGCCGTGTGCAAAAGCTATGACCCTTAACCCTCTATAGACCCAATCCCGAAATCCACGCGGGGGAACCGCAGGCAGAAAGCTACTAATATATAAATAACAAAATATGTTAAAGATGGACTTATCTTTACCACTTGGATATAAAAATATCTTTAGAAACTGTATATTACTATATTATTGTAAAGTTTTATTAAAATTCATTAAGTAGTTTTTTTGTAAAACCGTAATACATTTACATACAAACATTCTTGCTTATAATATTAGTAGGGTATCCATTCTTCTTCTTCTTCCTGCCCTTTTCCCACCTTAAGTAGGGTCGGCACAACATGTTTTCTTCTTCCATTCTCCTCTGTCACTCGTCAGCTCAACATCGACTTCCTTTACTCTCATATCAGAATTCACACATTCAATCCATCGCTTTCTTGGTCTACCTCTCATCCTAGGTCCATCTATATTCATATCCATCATTCTTCTTGTTATATGGCTTTCATCCCTCCTCATTACATGCCCAAACCATGCTAACCTACTGCTCCTTACCTTCTCAGTCACTGGCGCTACTTTCAAACTTCCTCTTATATACTCATTCTTGATCTTGTCCATTCTTGTAACCCCACACATCCATCGCAACATTTGCATCTCTGAAGCGTGCAGTTTCCTTTCGTCCTTCGCTTTCGTTGCCCAACATTCAGATCCATACTACATAAGGACAGGTTTAACGACTGCTTTATAAACTTTCCCCTTAAGCTTAAGGGACAGTCTTGGGTCGCATACAACTCCAGAAACCTGTCGCCATTTAAAGTAGGGTATCCATATTTTTTGTTATTTTTTGTTATTCGTCTGTCGCTGATCTGCTCGACGAAATTCATTAATGAAATAAGCAGTGTCTTTGTTCATCACGTTTACTATATTTGTAAGATAGGCAATGAAGTTGCTGAATTTTTTGATTTTACATCACATATAAGCAATGTACACTGTTTTTTGTGAGAGTTGCAGATTCTATTTTCTACGTCTTAGGAGAGACATTGCCTCCTTATGTTTGTTCTACCGCCTGTATTGTTGTGTTGTAGTTGTGTTCTGAAAAATTGTTTGAAATGATGCCCACGGCCATTTTCTGTCATCGCACCGCTTGCGATCGACAGTGAGATATCACAGTGCGGTTCCAAAGGAATTTTCTCCCGCGTACACTTCGTTTGTGGAATGAGCTCCCTGCCGAGGTTTTCCCGCGGGGCTACAGTATGGGGTTCTTCAAAACTGAATAGGTTTTTGAAGGGTCGGCAACGCGCGAGTGACACCCCTGGTGTTGCAAGTGTCCATAGGCTACGGTAACCGCTTACCATCAGGCGGGCCGTAGGCCTGTTTGCCACCACCGTGGTATAAAAAAAAAAACTTAGGAGCCACGTGTGTTATGCGCGAAAGTCACTTACCATCAAGACAGTCTGTTTTTTTGTCAACATATTGTTACGCAGCTGGCTTAGTAAAACTTCAAAAAATGATTTTTTGTGACTTAGAAACGTTTTCAGCAGGCTGAAACGTCGTTTCAGGCCGTTTCAGAAGTAGCTCTTTCACATACTAAAAAAATCTAAATTACACCCAAGTTACAGTAGTTTTCAGGCACCTGAAACATGTTTTCAGTACGTTTCAGGCTACCCTCTATCCAACGCCGCAATCAAAATCAAAAAAATCAAAATCAAAATAATATTTATTCAACATAGACCTTTACAGGCACTTATTGACGTCAACAAACAAAACAAAAAAAAAGCTTAAATAATAAAAAAAAAAAACAAAAACCTTGTCCGTACGTACGAATAAGGAAAAAAAAAGAAAAAATATATTGACTCGACACTAATAATAATAACCTGAAAACCCGTTTTCAGGCGTTTTCAGGACCCCTTATGAGCCATTAAGCCTACTTCAGTAAAAGGACATAAATTTCAATAGAAGTGAAAGAGATAGCAATAGTAGAAAGAGACAGATATAGTTGGAACATTCGAGAAGTATTAGAATGAGAAAACATCATTAGAAAGAGATAGACAAACTCAGAATATTCGAGAAAGATAGTACGGGAATATTCGAGTATTGTGTGACAAGGATAGCACAAGGAAGAGACAGTTATACTCGAAATGTCTCGAACGCGCGTCGTCATTCCTACCCGCTTATGTATTGGACTACACATTCGAGTGTGTCCGCGAATGTTCTGGCAAGAGTGGCAAGTACCTTAGGGGACTATGTAAGGCTGTGTCCGGCCGCCGGGAGGAGAGTATTGTTTTTCGATACAGTGCGAAAACATCTAAGAACTGATATTGGAGAACTAAGAAGTGACTTTCAGTGCTTTCAGTGAAGTGATTAGTGACTGTTAGTGTGCTAATTAATAAAAGTTCAGTGTTTTGGTAGATCGCCGTTTGATTTACTGACCCCAGCTCGTAACAATATCATAAAAAAGGTAGGGGTCTCACAAATAGGTAGGAGAAGGCGGGCACACGCAAGCGCGGTGCTCGCCTAATGACAATGACCTAGGTCGAGCCGGCCCCGGAGCACATGGCGATAGAATCGCGAAAGCGCACCCCGCCATGTGCCCTGGATGGGTCTAGAGAACTCAGGGGGGGATTTAGTGAGTAAGCTGGTCCGCTCAGGCCGGAGAGCCCCACACACGGTCGCGCCTAGCCAGCGCGGTGTCACGGTGCATAAGGTGAATCTCCCCTCTAAAAAAAGGGGTCCCTCAAAGAAACTGCTCGTCATTTGTTTCTTATTTCTCTATCTATTCCAGTCCCGCTATCCGCTTATGAATTACATCACGCAGTTTTAAGCGGTTGGTGTTCTGCCAACTCGCGCCAGCTCCTTTATCCGACACAACTCAATTTACGTCGGGCATAATGAGCGGCGGAATGATATAGTCCTTCTGTGCTCGAATCGATCTTGTCGTGCTTAGCTGTTTATGAGAATAGAGGCTACAGATAAATAGTTAATATTTTAAAGTTTGCTAATAACATAAATTATTGAGAATTTTGAAGATCTATTCACCTATTTGACTATCAGCTATCAACATTACTTTTGTATACTTTGTTAATTATATTTGTTGTTATATTTAACTATAGTGCAAAAATTTTTTTTGTTAATTAGTTATTTTAGACATTAATTCATAATTTACTTAACTTATGTACTCTCTTTAAATATATTGTATTTGACCAGTGCATGACATGGCGGCCGCAGGTTGAGGCTGTCCGGAAGAAGTTATTTGCTGCATATAGTACTCTAAATAGATTGAGAAGCTTTCTCCCTATAGCTACAAAGACAGTGTTAGCTCAGTCACTCTTGCTTTCCTTGATTGACTACGCTGACGCTGCGTGGATTAATTTATCTGAGGAACTACTTGACAGTTTGGAGCGGCTGCAAAATGTAGCCATCAGGTTCATTTTTAATCTGCGTAGGTTTGACCATGTTTCTAATTGTCGCTTTCAACTGAAATGGTTACCTATTCGCCAGCGCAGAGACTTACATGTTTTATCCCTACTTTACAATATTTTGTACCTTCCAACATCTCCATCCTACTTTAAATCTTTGTTCTCTTTTCGATCCCATTCGTCATGTCGTGCCTTGCGTTCTAATTTTAATCTGACTCTGGATATACCGCCCCGAAGTACGGACTATTTTTCATATTCTTTTTCGGCTTATGCCGTCCGGTTGTGGAACTCTCTCCCTGAGGGTATTAGGGGAGCGCGAACGCTGGAGTCCTTTAAGAATCAAGTCCGTGTTCACTTCCTGTCAAAGATTCCTTAACTTAAACTAGTTATAGCCTATTGTCCTGTCCAATTACTGTACCCATCCTATATTTAAATCTCCTTTTAATATTTCCCTGGTTGCCTGGAAGAGATTGCTGTTTAGCAATAAGGCCGCCTTTTGTACATTTGTTATTTTCTTTTTTTTTGTATGTGTATTTTATGAATACAATAAAGGGTTATGTTATATAAGTTATTTAGGGTATTCTAAATGTTATAATACAACTTCTGTTTGCAATTCGGTTCTACGTATTTACAGGGTTTATAAGATGTTTGGTAGGCATCCTGTATTATACCCGGGATGGACCACGCCCCTTCCGTGGCCGGGGGGCGTCGTCGGTGGAGGGGACCGGGGGAGGTGGTAGCTTCCCCCAAGGAGGGCTCCCCTCTAGAGAGGGGAGCGGAGGCTGGGGGTTCCCGGAAGTGGCCTTTGTGTGCCCGGGGGCTCCCTACATGCCTGAGGAAGGCCATCCCTGAGGTTTTTAGTGGGTAGGCCTCCCCCTTCTGGGGAGGAGAGCCCCACATAACCCCGGCTCGCCACAGCCGGGGTATGCAATTTAATGCATTTTCCTCAGGGGAACAAAAAAAAAAAAAAAAAGGCATCCTGTATTATAATTGTGGTGAATTAGTTCTTGGAATCCAATTAAGTCGGGATTCGTAGTTTAGATATGCGAATAGGCCGTTTGACGGAAAGACTTGTTCACCCGAAACCGGATATGGTTGCGGTTAGGCCAGTGTTATTGCCGCCAACGCTACGGCCACGGTGAAGCGACGAGCGACGTAATAAGCGACGCAACGAGCGATGCGATAAGCGACCCTGAAACTGTAAGGGTAGCCATAGCACGTATTAATAATAAAATAACAATTTATTTTTATGTACAAAGTTTTCACAGCACAATTCGCTTTATTATAAAAAAAAGTCATATTAATATCACAAATTCAAAAGTACTAAATTGATTTTAATAAAACTTTACAATAATATATCTTATATATCAGAATGACACAAATCATATCAAAATCAAAATAATCTTTATTCAACATAGACCTTTACAGGCACTTATTGACGTCAAAAGAAACAAAACAAAAAAAAAAGCTTAAAAAAAAACAAAATCCTTTATTCAACATAAACCTTTACAGGCACTTATTGACGTCAAAACAAACAAAACAAAAAAAAAGCCTAAAAAAAACAAAAACCTTGTCCGTACGTACGAACATGGAAAAAAAAATATTGACTCTACACCTGTTTGGAAATTGGGAGAGCCTTCTCGAGAAGAACAGGCAAGAAACTCTGAAGGTCTATTTTTTATCTCCTCTTTTTAATGTTAATAATTATACAAAATTAAGATACAATAATGCATACTAATATTATAAAGAGGAAGGATTTGTTTGTTTGTTTGTTTGTAATGTATAGGCTCCGAAACTACTGGACCGATTTCAAAAATTATTATCACCTTTGGAAAGCTACATTATCCCCCAGTAACATAGGCTACTTTTTATCCCAGAAAAATCGTCAGATCCCACGGGATGCGCAATAAAGGCTTCGCTCAAAAACTACTGCACAGGTTTTCATGCGGTTTTCATCAATAGATAGAGTGATTCTTGAGCAAGGTTTTGCGGTATTTTTTATCTCGGAAAAACGGATAGTCTCATGGGAAGCGCGATAAAACCTTCGCGCCATAAACCGACTTCCGCGCATATGTAGTCGTGGGCAAAAGCTATGACCCTTTACCCTCTATAGACCCAATCCCGAAATCCATGCAGGCGAAGCCGCGGTCAGAAAGCTAGTACCTAATACGATTACAGTCGTATGTATGTTTACATACACATATAAAAATAATACAATATTATAAATATTGTTGTTACCAAACATGGCTCTATGAATAGTGCCCTTATTCGCAAATAGTGTGTTCGTTTAGATAGTCACTTACTTAATAATAACCTTTACTCATGAGTGTCTTTTTGATATGGATTTTAAATTTATATAAAGGCAAATCAATGACACTTTGCGGACGTTTGTTAAACATAGATATTATGTTAATATAGATCATGCATGAGATTATCTTAGCACATAGGCTAAGATAATCTCATGCATGATTAGCTTGTCAAGGAGAACAGTACTATCGAAAATTTGGAGTCGATTGCCGCTCGCCAAACTGCCATATACTCGTAAACTGTGCCATGTAATTTGAGTGCCTTTGACAACGATCTCACCTGATGTTAAGTGAAGATGTTGCCTAAGGTGGAACACGCAAACTCAAATAATGCCTAGTTACTCGTGCCTTGAAAATCCCTATATTATAAGTATCGGGGAACAAAGACGCAGGTATGGAATTCCATTCCTTGGCGGCTCACATAATGAAGGAGGAAGCGAAACGAGAGGCGAACCAAGAGGTGGAATGTCGACTACATACGGATGGAGTCCCTGGCAGCGTCTCGTCGTTCGATGGTGGAAGGGTGCAGGCGGAATCAATTCATGCAATTGAAACTTCATAACTTGTTACTTTTAACACTATCATAATAATGTGCACTGTTTTTCTCCAAGTCGTGTAGCATTCTCTGTCATGTGCCGTGGTGCCACAAGACGCAAATTATCGAATCGTACGAGTTACATATGAAACTGAAATTTGATAAGAAATCATGAAATACGGAAAAGAATTTAAATCGGCGCTATAGCTCAAAGAATTGTGAATTTTAAGTGATAGCGAGCAGGGTCCATTTTTCGCAGAACTAACGAGGAGATAAGTCGTCTAGTCGGAACTGATATACAATACCTATATATAATAAAATGATTTATATTCAATTCTTTTTTCAGGTAAGTCAAGATGTTCTAAGTGCCTTTATCAAGCTGATAAGAAAGACAAGTTGTCACGTAAGTATATATTAATTTAATTATATCGCGAACTACGTTCTTACGAGAAATAGTAATTGAGTTTTGATTACTTCTTGTTATGTATAAGTTTTTATTGAACATCGATGCCTGAAAAACTTCCTAGCTGACGTCTGTGCAAATGCATACAAGTAATTATTTGGTTAGATAATTATTTCAAAAAGAGATAATGATAATGAAAAGAGATGAGAATAATAATTATCTCAAACAATTTCAGACAAATCTATAGATATATAGGTATATAAAACAATATTTAAGTATATTATTACTTATTATTAATCTTTATTATAATTCAAAACTAAGAAATAATCAGTATTCAAAATCAATATAAAAAAATATATTCTTTAAATAGAATTTTACAAACATTTTTGCTATGCTACTTCCTTTACATGATTATATAATATTTTTCATTTTCAACTTCGATCGTAATCGATGTCGATCGCAAGTGGTTTTGCAGTTGATCTCGACAATTAAAACTACTATAGAACTATTCACAGATTTTGTATATTGTAATATAAATGTCACGATACATTACAGTCTCTCAAAGATCGATCGTAGTCTAACAATTATGTGATAGATCGCCAGCAATTTAAGCTTAACGCCCCGTTACATATCATTAAAATTAAGCCCAAACATTGTCATTAAATAATCCTTAACAGGGTAATAAACTTTTTACA